>CM022952.1:48250305-48607848 GCA_012931725.1 Litsea cubeba
CCTTGCTTTTCAAAATTTTGGTTTTGCGGGTACTGACTGTGATGTTTCCCCACGATTTTTTTTGAAATTTTGGTTTTCTCGCGAACCTTTGGGTTTATGGATATCAACTGAAATGTTGCGTCTCCACATTTTGGATTTTGCAAGTATCGACGAAATGTCGCTTCCCTGCGATTTTGGAAGTGTCGAACGTGGTTCGCTTGCTTCCGATTTGTGCGAGTATCGACTAAGCGTCGCTTCCTCGCGGTTTTTGAAAAACCATTTTTTTTTTAAAAGACACGAGGGTCATAAGTTTTGACCTAAAACCATTTTGGCGGTAAAAGGCAGGGTGGACTAGGGTGAAATCCCTGAATCCGGATTTTGTTTCAAACCATGAATTTTGGGTTCAAGGGTTGAAAATTTTGGTCAAGTTAGGGAAAGGTTCCTAAACTTGGTATATATGTTTTTTGAACAATAAACGATGAAAGTAAGCAGTGTTTTTAATTTCTAAAAGTGTCATATTTGCATGAAATTCTAAAAAAGGTGGGTTAGGGAGCGTGTACCGGGAAACCGGTTTTGGCCATACAGGCATTGGCTTCCTTACCCAGTTGGGTAAGTCCTTCAAGGTAGTACCCGCTTTAAGAACTTGCCATTGATGGGCAGCATACAGCGTCACCTTCAATGTTTAGGAGTGCGTATGCGCCATTGGAGAAAATTTGTCGATGACGTAGGCGTTCCCCTCCAATTTTCGGCCTCGAAATTTTGCCTTGGACTTGTGAGCGAAGACCCTTGGTCTTTTTACCGCAAGAACCAAGTCACTCTTTTGTAGGCGCGTTGCCTGACCTTTTATCGAAAGATCCTGCCATACGTGCTTCGTAAAGTTCAATGCTTTGTGAGCTTCGAGCCGTCTCTCATCGAGATTGTCCAGCTCATGGAGCCGCAATTTGACATTGCTTTCTTGAGTCATGTTCATTTTGCAAGGATACCCTCAAGGAAGGAATTTGTACTTCCAAGGGCACGACAGCTTCGCATCCATAGACCAAGGAGAATGGTGTGCTATGGGTTGGTCCTCGAACGGTGGTTCGATAGGCCCACAAAGCTTCAGACATTTTGTCGCTCCAGTCTCTTTTGTGACTAGAGACCATTTTTTTGAGGATTTTGCAGAGTGTCTTGTTGAAAGCTTCTGCTAACCCGTTTGCTGCCGGATTGTATGGAGTCGAAGGACAGCTTTGGATTTTGTATTTGTCGCAGAACCTGTAGAATCGATGATCCCGGAACTGTGGTCCGTTATCATGGACGAATCTTTTGGGTATGCCGAAACGACAAATGATGTTGGTGCGCAGGAACTGAAGGACTGATGAGGTCTTCATTTCGTTAAACGCAAATGCTTCTGACCACTTGGAGAAAGTAATCCGTAGCGGCGAAGATGAAGCGATGACCTTTGCTTGAAGGGGGAGAAATAGGACCTATGATGTCCATACCCCAGGCTTCGAAAGGCCATGAGATCGCTGTAGGATGTAGCCATTCTGGAGGCATGTGAATGTAATCTCCATGAACTTGGCATTGTTGGCAGCGCTTAGCAAATTGCATTGCGTCAGCTACCATGGTAGGCCAGTAATATCCTAACCTTTTTATCTGATCATAGAGCTTAGGTCCAGCCTGATGAGCTCCACAAAGACCAGCATGAACTTCTTTGAGTGTTTCTTCAGCCTCTTGTTGTGACAAGCAGCGTAGAAGTACTCCGTTGAAGGATTTCCTGTAAGGATTTTTGAAGGAATATCCAAATGGAAGCTTGGGGTTCGCCTTTGGATGCTTACCCGTTCTTTTGGATCTTCAGGTAGGATTCCGAACATAATGTAATCAATGAACGGATCCCTCCAGTCGCCAATTGAAGTTTGAAGGATTGAAATCCGACTTCCGACCACTTGGTGGCATTCAGCAACTGCTTGGTGTGTGTTAAGAGGAGGAAGGATTCTTCTTTCGCACACTGTGATTTGCATGTTTTCCCCTTCCTGGATTGCCATGGATGCGGCAAGTCCGGCTAGGGCATCTGCACGTATATTTTTCACCTCTACGAATGTGGGTGATGTGACAGATGTCAAACTTTTGCAGAAGTGATTGTGCCTTGTTGTAGTAGGGCAGCAAATCTGGCTTCCTGACTTCAAATTTCTGATTCATCTGGTTGACGATCAGTTGAGAGTCTCCAAAGACTTCCAGCATGGTGATACCGGATTCGATGGCGAGTTCCAATCCTAAGATCAGAGCTTGATATTCAGCTGCATTGTTTGTGCATGGTTCCAGTAGCGAGAAAGCGTGTGGAATCATGTATTTGTCGGGGCTAACAAAGAGGATGCCAACTCCCGAGATCAGCTGTCTTTTTTCATTTGTCCTGGTTGCACCGTCAAAGTACATGTCCCAGGAGGCACTTTGTGAGAAAGTCTCCACATTGTAGACTGGTTCGTCTGGGAGATCATCTCTGAGTGGAGAATCTTTAGGCAATGGATGCTCTGCGAGGAAGTCCTGCTAGAGCTTGCCCTTTGATTGCTTTTTGTGGTACATACCTAATATCAAATTGTGACAGAAGGATGGACCATTTTGCCAGTCGAGCATTGAGAGAACCTGCCTTTGTGACAAGGACCTTCAAGAGGTTGACCCTCGAGACCAGGTAGACTGTGTTGGAAAGCAAGTAGTGACGCAGCTTTTGTACGGCGAACATCACTGCAAGACATTCTTTTTCGACTGGAGAGTAGCGATGCTCTGCACCTACTAGCATGCGGCTGAGGTAATATAGAGCAGCTTCTTTTCTTTGATCATTTTCTTGCGCAAGCAGAGCTCCCAGAGAGTGATCAAGGGCTCTTGTGTACAAGATGAATGGTTTTCCAGTGGTAGGAGCAGCTAACACTGGAGGTTTTGTCAGGTATGACTTGATGTCTTGGAAAGCAGCTTCACAGTCAGCATCCCAGACAAAGTTTACACCTTTTTTCATCAACCGGGAGAATGGACGGCATTTCCCCGAAAGATTGGAGATGAACCGTCTGATGTAGGCCAATCTCCCTTGAAGCCCTTTGAGTTCTCTCAAGGTTCTTGGAGAGGGCATTTCTAGAATGGCTTTGACTTTTATGGGGTCAAGCTCTATTCCAGCTTTCCGAACTAAGAATCCGAGGAACTTACCCGACGAGACGCCGAAGAAGCATTTCAATGGATTCATTCGCAGTTTGTGTTTGCGAAGCCGGAGGAAGACTTCTCGAAGGTTTTCGAGATGATCTTCTTTTCTTTTGCTTTTGACGGCGAGGTCATCAACGTAACATTCAACCGTCTTGTGCTGCATATCTTGGAATATTTTCATCATAGCCCTCTGATATGTGGCACCAGCATTCTTCAAACCAAATGGCATGACAGTGTAACAATACACGCCAAATGGGGTTCGAAAGGATGTATGTTTTTCATCCTCAGGATGCATCTTTATCTGATTGTAGCCAGAGAAACCATCCATGAATGTCATTCGCTCGAATCCACAGGTATTATCAATCATTACCTCTGGTATGGGGAGCGGAAATTCATCTTTTGGGCATGCGCCATTCAGGTCTCTATAGTCAATACAGACCCTGATCTGCCCATTTTTCTTTGTCACGGGGACAATGTTGGCCAACCATTCAGGATGTTGTTCCTCACGGATGAAGCCGACGCTTTTGAGTTTTTGAACTTCTTGTTCAATTTTATCCATCACATCTGGACGGAATCTTCTTTGGCCTTGCTTGACAGGCTTGATGTCTTCTTGAAGATTGAGTTTGTGAACTGCTATTTTGGGGTCTAAGCCTGGCATTTCAGCATAAGACCATGCAAAGCAATCAACGAACTCACGAAGAAAAGCGATATACTCGGGTAACTCATCATCCTTTATATTCTTGCTTATGAATACAGGACGTGGGTTATCTGGTGTTCCCAAGTCTATCTTTTGAACAGGATCTTCTGTTGGAAGGTTCGAAGGTGGTTCCTCCACAATATTTTCGGAGGCTTCCAGCTCAACGAAACCTTCTGGGGTTTCAAGGGCATTTCCAGACCAAGGTTTTGTTCCTTTCCACGGGTCTTCTTGATCGGTAATTTTCCCAAGGCTTGCTATGAGATGATCCCAATCGCCTGTTGAAACCGAGTCGAAGTAGGCTACTTCTTTTGGAGATGAGGGTTCTTCTGGGTCAGAAGTCCACACGTCTGTGCCATCGGACAACTCCTCTTCATTTTCGGAGAAATCGTGCCAATTGGATGAGCTTCCTGGATCTTTGTCAGGTGACTCATCAAAGAGATATCCAGGGAGATCGATGTCTTCATGGACTTGAGATGTTGAGGCTTGGTCAGTATATTGACTTTTAAGCCTTTGTGTCAACTGTCTCAAGGGAGTGTCAGGATCATACCCTAACCCGTGTGAAGACTTTTCTACATAGCCGTAGAGTCTCCAATCTTCCAGCTGGCTTTTGGTCAAGACGGGCCCCAATGGCGTGAGAATACCGCGTCCTTCTCCCAAACCGACTGGGTTTTGAGCGTCATAGCCCATTTTCTTCATAATAGCTTGTGCCACAGAACTGTATAAGGATAGTTGAGGCGTACCTTTATTTTGGAAAGGTTCAAGCATGGAGTTTGATGAAGAAGCATCCGATCTATGGAAGAAGATCGGTTTTTCCTTTGCTGAAGTTGCTGGAACAACGAAGGAAGCTGACGTAGGATCTTCTATGTCAGAAGTTGTCTCCATTGGAGTAAGAGCAGGCTGAACTTGCTGAGTGTCAGCTTGGCTTGACGATGTGTCGTCTTCTGGCTCTGAATCCGAGTCCGTGTCTTGCATGATAGACACGAAAGAGACAACAAATTTGCCCCCAGGCTTTTGTTTTGCCTTCTTCACTTTAGTTGTGATGACCAAAGGCTTTGAAGATTTGAGGGAGATGATGAAGGGAGTTTGCATGCTCTCTTCAGATTTACCGGATGGTTTGTTTTCTTCCGGTGATTGTTGAGGAGCTTTGCCTTTATCTTTCTGGAGATTTTCGGCAAAGGATGCTGTGTGCTTCTCCTCTTCTTCTTTTTCACCTTCATACATCTGTGAGTCTGCGAAGTGGATTTCTTTACCTTTGAAGGGTTTTCTGTCCGCAAAGACTCGATGTATCATGCCGTCGTCGCCAACAAACTTGATGCATTGATGTAGAGTTGAAGGGACAACACCATTCTCATGGATCCAAGGGCGTCCGAGAAGGATGTTGTAGCATGAAGGGGTCTTTATTGCATACACTGTGACCTCAGAGATAAGATCACCGATCTGCAATTTGAACCTGATTTTGCCGATAGGCCTTTGAGTACTCCCATCGTATCCAAAGATAGATACAGATGTGTGGCTCAGTTTGCTGGGTGGGATGCCCAACTCTTCAAGAGCCGATGTGGAGATAAGGTTGAGTGCAGAACCTGGGTCGATCTGAACTCTATGCATAGGCATTTCCTTGATATACCCTGTGAAGTACAGGGGTCGGTTATGCCTGGTTTCGCCAAGTAGGAGGTCATCCTTTGTGAAGGCGATGGTTGCACTGGCTGCTTTTTTAACCGAGAGGCATTCAATGCATGATCCCTCAGTTTTCTTCTTTTCTCCCTTTGAGGAGGCTTCTGAGTTTTTGACCCGGTAATCCATTTCAATTTGGAGGACTTGCGGGGCATGTTTGTCGACATCCTCATTCAGCTTTTGTAATTCGAAATGAGATTATCACGAGTGTGCGGAGACATTCGCAACAAATCTAGGATGTGCAGACGTGCAGGTATGTGCTTGAAGTGTTCAATCAAGTCATACTTGAAAGCCTCCTTAGGGCCTGCATGTTCATCATTGTTGCCACTAGGGGCGCTTACAACATCTTTTCCCGAAGGATTTACATATGTAAAGAAGATTGGTTGTAATTTTTGTGGTAGTCCCGGCCAGAGCGGGTGCCTCTACCAACTTCGAGAGCTTCTTGAGAAGGGTCTTCGTTTGGAAGATTGTCTTCAGGATCAAGAGGCTGTCGTTTTTCATTTGCTGAGGATGCATCAGCAGCAGAGTTACCATCCTCAGTGATTGTGTTGCATGGAGCATTTTCCGGGAACAAGTCCTGAACAGCATCCAGCAATCTTTCTTCTTCGTTGACTAATTCATCGTCCCAAGCATCAATAGCTGGGAATTCTTCAGTCAGGAAGGGTGTGAACTTTGAAGTCACAGTCTCAGGAGAAGAAACCTGAGAGGGTGTCATCTCAGTGAAAGTCACGTGAGACGAGGTGGCTCCAGAAGATATATTGCTAGGCGTCGCCGGAGTGTAAGTGCTCTCATCAGACGATGCTTCGGAAGAGCTATAATCCCGAATTATCACATTACAGGAAGCTCTGACGGGAGACGTTGCCTGATCGAGTCAGACTCATCCTCGGATGTGAGAGGATCGTCTATCCAGCAATTTTCTCCATTTTCAGGAGTTAAGGGAGGATGTACCTGGATGGTCTTCAGGGACTTCAGGCTCTGGATTGCGAGGAGGCTCGTTGACGCGTTCTTGCTCTTGTTCTAGAGCGAGTCGCTGCAAGATCCTTGCATATTCTTCAAGATCAGGCATGGGAGCCGGATCTTCTTCTTCATCATCTCTTTGTGGCTCAACATTGTTGATTTCCACTGGAGTAATGAGAGGTGCTGGGTCAGCAGCATTTTCTTGTACAGCCTCTTGGTCTTCTTCATCATCAGACCAGGATCCTTGTGGCTGTAGGGGGTTATACCAGATTACTGGCATAAGATGAGACTCAGGAATCCATTCTTCATCGGAGAGATATTCTCCTGTTTCAAGGGATTCCTCCCACTCATCTGTGTAGTTGGGTTCGAATCCATCATCGGTGTCGCTGGATTCGTATCCATCAATGGAGAATCCAACTACTGAATTGCAAGAGTATGATGTCTCCTGCATGGCTTCTTTGAACTGAGGTGGCATGAAATCACTGAGAGTGAATTTCCTTACCCCCTTTGAAGTCTCTGGAAGGGATGTTTTTGTTACCTCCAGTGAAGCGGTAGAGGAAGCCTCTGCCTTTTCTTTGACCTCTAGTTTTGGCTGGGTCTTCTCTTGCCGTTTGAGCTTGAGGAGATGTTTCCTAGCCTGCCTTCGCTGTTGAGCTGTAGGCTTTGTTTTCACGACCTCCCAATTTTCATCTTCCAGGAGATCGGGATGTACCCATATCGGTTGTCCGTCTGGTGTCGGGTAAGGAACCAGTTCCTCGGACGCTTCGATTGAGTTTATCACCTTGAAGGAAGTAGTGATCTTCTTCTTCGGTGATCTTGATGTTTGTCCACATGTCACCATGTTGACGGAGGCAGACCCATAGTTTTTGTCAAAGGTGATGACTCCGTTTTTCCACATCTCATTTATTTTCTCTCTCACAACGAAGCATTGATTGAGAGGATGCGAGATCATCTGGTGGTATGGACAGTACCGAGGATCGTTGGTTTTGCCAACATCGCCCGGTCTTTTTGGTTCAGGCAAGGTGAGCTTGCCGTTTGCCACAAGAGCCCCGAAGATTTCATCAACATCTTCATCAAACGGGTATTTCTTCTCTACTCGTTCTTTGAAGGCGTCTGAGAGTTCAGGTCTCTTACCAGCAGCTTTGTTTTCAGCTTTCTTTGGTGGCTGAGGAGCTGACTTGGTCTGCACATTGAGGACCTCTTTCTTCTTTGGTTTAGAGGTTGCAATGGCGGTTGGCTCTTTTCTTGATGATTTCTGACTGTTGAGGTCTTTAATCACCGTTTCAGCTTCCATGGAAGCTTCTAGGAGTTCTCCCAGGTTTTTTGATTTGTTGCCGATGATCATGGAGCGGATTCTGGCTCTCATGTTGTTTCGGCAGATGTCGACTAGCGACGCTTGTGGCAATACATCAGAGCATTTGTATGCCATTGCTTTCCACTTGTGAATGAAGTCATATGTTGATTCATTCTCCCCCTGTTTTAGGCTGCACAGCTGAGCCATAGTAGCGGGGTGATCCTCACCTTTGAAGTGAGTCAGGAAGCGTGTCTCTAGCATGGCCCAATTTTGGATTGAGTCCTCCGGCAGAGTGGAGTACCAATCGAAGGCCGTACCTTTTAGGGTACTTGCAAAGAGGCGGATTTTGAGTGCATCTTGATCCGCGATAGCTCCCGTCAGGATCTTGAAGTGGATGACGTGCTGTCTGGCTGATCCTTTCCCCGTATATGTTTGGAGAGTAGGATGCTTGAATTTGGTGGGGAACGGGACCGAGTCCATCCATAAGGATATGGTGGCTTGATCCCATGCTCCTTGAGTATATCCTCTTCTTTTGCTTTGGCGAGGATACCGTCTACGTCCTTTTTGGTAAGGGCGCGTGACTCATTTTCTTCTCTATTTACCTCGTCGTCTTGATGATTCGGAGGAGGTTCATTGTTCGCCTGATTTTGGAAGGCGAGGAGAAGGTTTTCCATCAGAGTTTCAATCCTCTGCTGGCCCTGTTCCAACTGCTGGATGCGGGTGATCGCATCTTCTGGAGGTGGATTGCGGGGTGGTGGCTCAGAATTTGTAGCCAAAACATTCATCCTTCGTGATTCGAACGAAGAAACTGTCCTGGTGACTGAGCTGGGGCTCATTCTTTTTGAAGAGGAGCTTGAGGAAGGATCACTCTGCTGTCCTTTGCTTGAAGGAGCAGGGGATTCTTCTGAATGTCTTCTTGTCCTGGAGACGCTGCGGGTCGTCGGACGTCGGACATGGATTTTTGTTGCTGATTTTTGGCGCCTTCTGGTTTTTCCAACCATATGGACGGCAGCAACTTGGTTGGGTCTTTCTTTTTCGACCCATTTGGGAGAGACTTGAAGTGTGGGAGGCTGGGTCCTTTGCTTCTGTAGTCTCTTTTGCCGGTATAACGCGCGGCGGCGTATACGACGAGCAATTTGAGCTTCGGTCAGCTCTGACTGGGCTTTGACGATGAAGGATGTGCTCCCTCGGGCGCAGCAGCCGAGCCTGTCTTCTCTGTAGCTAGGCAAGGACAGGATGCGAACCCTATCCTTCGCCAGTTGCAGCGAAGCTTTGAATTTGTGAAGTTCGGCCCCTGTAGAGATGAAGGGTCGAACTGCAGATTTGTAGGCCTTAGCAGATGCTTGTGGAGGCCTTGTGATGCATGACTTGATTTTGGGCTTGTAGGAACAAGCCGGCTCATGCTGGGTTGACTTTGAAGTCGGGTTGGAGATGGGTCTCTCCTCTTTCATGTAAGCAAGAGGGTAGAACTGGTTCTCCTTGAGTGGGGTCAGGAATGCTGGCTTAGTGGATGCCTGGGACCTTCTCTATTTTGGTGAAGGTCTTGGGGACCAAGTCTTGGGGTAGACCTGGTTGTTTGTAGGTTGAGGCTTCGTGGGGCTGCCACGGGCTTCAGGCCTTCTAGTGCTCGCCTTTGGTGTCACGGTAGTGACACGTTGAGAGGCGAGTTTCTGCTTCTTGGAGGGAGCAGCTTGTTCCTCAGGAAGTGGGAATGGTCCCAGCGTCCCAAAGACGATAGTCCGGGGAGTCGAGGTCGACCCGGAGTTCAGAGAGTTGCCGAGGGAGTTGACACTTCGGCAGCTGATGGGGCGCTTGTAGGTGCGCGTGGTTTGCTTCTGTTGAAGCATGTGTTGGTGCTTGCTTTCGTCGAAAGTAATGGTTAGTGAAGCTGCCATTGTTAGTTTTTTCGAAAATTTCTGAAACAAGACCACATCCATTAGTAATCACAAGAATATAATGATCATAAATGGGAAGTTCTATGGTTTCGTCTTTTCAAATTGCTCAAGGTAGATGACCCAAGCAATATGAGGAAGGCAAAATGCCATAGAAGGTACAATTGTTCTGATCGCAGGTATGGTAAGCCCGGAATGGGCATCCCAGTGACTGCTAGAAAGCAATTGTGAACTTAAATTCGACTTATCGAGAAGCAGAGCTTGCTCGAGGTAAGAAGAATATAAAGTTGGAGTTACAGATGTGCCGGTCGCAATACAGTAGACCCTGAAAGGGCGTACTAGTACCGCTAGACACAAATGTTTTGAGACCGCATCTATGAGATGAGATTCTCTGTTTTGAAAGGTCAAGATTGGATTCATCAAAGAGAGCAGATGGTATTCCAATCTGAACACGGGCTCAGCGATTTCCGCGAGCGCCAGTGCTCAGAAAGAAATGAACCATAATTTCTCGGATCTGAATCTAAAAATGACGAGTTTTTTTTTGAAAGGCCAATATCGGGTTCATCAAAGAGAGCAAAAGGTACTCCAATCTGAACACGGGCTCAGCGATTTCCGCGAGCGCCAGTGCTCAGAAAGAAGAAGACCAAGATTTCTCCAATCTAAACCCAAAATGACGGAAGTTTTTTTTTTTTTTTTTTGAAGATTTATTTATTTTTTTTTTAAAAAAAAATCTTTTTTTTTTTTTTTTTATTTATTTTTTTTTATTTTTTTTTAAGATTTTTTTTTTGAAAAATTTTTTATTTTTTATTTTTTATTTTAAAATTTTTATATTTTTTATTTTAATTTATTTTTTTTATTTAAAAGACGAGAGAGTACACATAGGCCTCCTAACCCGGTCTTATGAAATCTTGATTGATAGAATTGCCCCCAGGTTAGGGTAGGATTACTTAATGAACCCGTTTGGAGGACCCTTGCCTAGAACAGTCAAGCTGTCTCCACACTCTGGACAAGGCTTTTCTTTGAATCAACCATGATCAAAGAACACAGTTGGTTTAACCTTAGTGGTCTATGTCTTTTTTTTTTATATATGTATATATTTTTTATTTTATTTTTATGAATTCATCGAAGAGAAACCATGGCCCAAAACCTTAGTCGAACAGGCTCAACATTTCTGCAAGCGCGATGAACGATAGGAACGGATCAAGGTTTCTCAATTTTGAATCCAAAAATGAAAAATCTGATTTTTTTTTGTTTTTTTTTTTTTGAAAAGAGAAAGAGTGGAAATAAATTCAAAGAATTAGAAATTTCCAAACAAAAAATCTCATCTCATTTTTTTTTATGCGGAATTCAACATAGGCCACCAATTATAAAGTAGCCAAGGAATCGAGAAAAGAAATATAAGCATAGAGTAAAATATATGATATGCAAATATTTCATTTCTAGCATCGTGTTCTCAAATAAACGAGTCCCACCGGGTGTGCCAGCTTGATGGACCGCGCTCCTGCTCGGGTTCTACCGAGGTCGGCGGACGTGGGAGTCCGTTTGGTTCCGACCCTTTCGTAACCGGGGGGCAAGGGCGTGCATCAACATTTCTTTTTTTTTTGTGGGTGTGCCAGATTTTCTATTTTACTTGGAATTGCAAGTGGTGATCCGGGGATCAACCTTCGCAAGTAAAAAGGAAATCAACTTCTTTCAAGTTTTCCATTGCACATATATTTAAGAAAAGAGACATTTTTTTGATTTGCCGTGAAAGGCGATTTTTTTGGCATTTATAGCCGGTTTTGGCGTTTATAGCCGATTTTTGGCGTTTATAGCCGATTTTGGCATTTATAGCCGATTTACAATCCTTATCAATAATGAAAGACAAGAATTGTGATTTTTGTCTCTTTTAAAAAAATACAAACTACAATGAAAAGCAAGAAAAGGAGGATCTAACTTCTCAGGAGATTGTGGGGGACTCGTTTAGATTGACGGTCGCAAGCCATATGTGGGCTTCGCCATCATCCATGCAGATGAGAACAGAGGATGCTATTTGATTCGCTTGGCTTGGCTATGACCTCGGGTTTTTAGAAGACAAAGATCAAAGGAAGATCCTATGTCCAATAAAAAACCGAGTAGACGGGCTGAAAAGCCATATCTAAGCCATTGGAGGCAGGAGGAGAAGGCAAGGACCTTGGGGGGGGGGGTACCCCCCAAGGGACTTTTGTCACCTTGTTGCGGTGGCCGGTGTAGAACTTCCGCAGAGTTTTCTCTCTTTTTCCTTTCTCTGGATTTCTGTCTGTGTGCTTGTGCTTTTTTCTCTGATTTTTCTGATGCTCTCTGATTGTTCTTTCTTCTTGGAGAACCCTCCTATTTATAGGCTTTTAGGTAGCCTTTTAGGTGGGTTTATGGGCTTTTATTGTCATTAAGCCGCATAATGGGAGGAGTTACAAAATTGAATTGTTTATTTTGTAACTCCTTTTTCTTGGCTTCTGATTGGCCGGAGGAGATTGAGGGCATTTAATCGCCTTTAATCGCCATGATGGGAGGAGTTTCATGGGTTAAATGCCATGAATCTCTTGACTTGTAACTCCCAAATGCTTGCTTCTGATTGGGCCGTCCAAAGAAATGGATTAATGACTGTAATAAAGTTAGTCAATTAATCGCATTAAGTGGTCGCCGAGCAGCTGAAGAGTCGCGGGCCGTGCCACGTCTTTTGAGATTCTTCTGTTGATAATCATCGATGGATCTTCATGTAGATCGACATCAGATGATCATGTAATTTCAGGTGTTTGTTGCCAACAGCGGGTCGGTGCCATCTGTCCTGTCGATTTCTCGATCGGTCGGGTGGAAAGCACACTTTTTTTGGTTGACGGGGTGGCGATCAATACTGTCTTCGATACTCTTGATGATTTACCCGTGTTTTGGACGGATGTCAGAGGACTTAGTGTCTCAAAAGCATGAATTTTGGAAAGTACCAGAGGCTGGGCCCTTCGAATCGCGAAAAAAACGGCGAAAACCGGGGTTTCCGGGGCTTTCCCGGCGACCCCGGGGTCCATGGTCGCCGGCGACCCTGGCCCAGGGTCGCAGGGGTCTGCGACCCTGGGGGGTTTTCCCCCTTTCGTGTCCCGTTTTGCGTCCGTTTTTGCTTTTTTTCTGATTCTTTTTTCTTCTGAACTTTTCCTTGACATTTTGACCATTTATTGGCCTGATTTCTTTGTAGGAAACCTGATGAGAATCCTTGCATTTTATTTTGCAAAGTTTCCAATTTTCTGAGAAAGCCGAAGACTTTGTCGCGCAGAGTTGCCGATTTTCCGTCAGAAGCTGAAACTGGGCCAAACGATGTCGGAATGACCTGAAATTTGGTGTGAAGCCTCCTGAGCAATAAATAAGACCAACCATAGGCTTTTGTTTGAGTTTCGAAGCCGTTTGGGGTCCTATCACCTGCAGACTTGCTTTTTGTCGCGATGAAGATGTCGCGGTTTGATGTGCGGTCAACCGATGTCCGATTGACTTGAAATTTGACAGGGAACCTATTGGAGTCATTTTAAGATGATCCATAGGTTCTGTCTTGGAAATCATGGTCCCGGAGAGCTTTTGTCGCCGAGAGCTCCTTTTCGGCTGTCGGAGAAGCGAAGTTAGGCCAAATGATTTTGAAATGGCCCGAAACTTCTTGTGTACTCCCCTTTTGGCTGTCTGGAAGAATCTTGTAGTTTTTGTTTGATTCTGACAAGATTTGATTTTTGGAAGCAGCATTGCCTATTTATGGCAGGTTGCGACTTCATGTAGCTCTTTGGATCTTGAAAAGGCAAAGTGACTTTTTTGGTGTCAACAGATACCTGATGAGGCTTTGGAGCAGCTAGAACAGGAGGAAGCTGAACTTGGCGCTTGGATGCAAGCGGCACAGAGGCAAGCTTCTGTGGAGTCTACTGGCAAGAGCAGACCATCCAGTGAGGAGTCAAGTGGGAAACCTGACTCTGACAGCGGGGCAGGTTCCTCTAAGAAGCGAGCCCGCAGAGGTAAGAGGAGGAGGAGTCATCATCGCAGCGAGGGGCAGCATGAGGACTCTCCTAACTTGGAAGTTCCTCTTACTATCAATAAGGATGTGCCAGTGGATGCGGACGAGCCTCCAGAGAAGAGAAGCCGAGAAGAAGAGACCGTCGGTGAAGGTATGATTCTTCCTTTTTCTCTTTCCATTTCTTTTCATGGGATTTTTTCCATGTTATGATTTGCTTCTTGTTTTCTGCTTTTCTTTTTTTTTTAGCAGAGGAAGACTTGGTGATGCCTGAGGTCCTAACCGATGAGGTGGTGATGGATCCTGTCGAGGCACCTGAAGAAGAACCGAGGGACTCTGGAGTAAATCCAGAATCTCCAATTGTTACGACTTCTTTTGCTCCCCTTTTTTTGTTTGTGACTCGGTTTGCTAACACATTTTTTTTTTGTCAGCTGACTTGCCACAGGGTTCTGATGACTTTGAACCATCGATGGACGCAAATGTTGATGATGCTTCCGATGAGTTCATGGAGGAAGAAAGTGTTCCGCCAGTCGTTGAAGAAGGTATTTTGTAGTTATAACTCTGATAATGATTTTCAAACAGGGTCATATTCATACCTTTTTGTGTTTCCTTTGCAGGTTTTGAAGTGGCAGAGGAGGATCCGTCGCTTCCAGAGCAAGAGATGCCAGAGGTTGATCCAGAGGTAGAGATTCCTGGGACCAGCTCTGACAATATTGAGGAGATTCCTCGCGCTGAGATTCCTTCCCGAGCAGGAGCAGCTTCAGCTGGAAAGAGTTCTTTTGTTACTCTTTCAACAGATGATGATATGAGTAGCCGACCAACGGAGTTGGGCGAATCTTCAGCTGGGCCATCTCTTCTTTTTGCGAAGAAGGTGGTGGTGCGAGTTCTGAGCTCTTGGATTGAGACTCTCTTTTCTGGGCACTTGGAAGCCGGATTTGGCATGATCCAGCATGTGCAGGAGATTCTCAGTGATGCTAAAGAGGCTGGTCTGGATGTCACAGGTGCCAGGGCGATCGTTGATAGGATCATTGCACTGGGTGACAAGTGGTTTGAGACTGTTAGTTTGGCTGATGACCAATTCTTCAAGGAGATGTTCCTGGACCCTGCTGATAAGGCTAAGTCTGACCTGGATGAGGCTAC
Source organism: Litsea cubeba (assembly GCA_012931725.1). Lineage (NCBI taxonomy): Eukaryota > Viridiplantae > Streptophyta > Magnoliopsida > Laurales > Lauraceae > Litsea > Litsea cubeba. The sequence continues at coordinate 48,265,092 of CM022952.1, forward strand.
AGAAAGCAAGAAGCTGGCAGTCCGAAAGAGGAACTTAGAAGAGCTAGCCATCATCAGGCTGACACATGACCTTAACATCCTTGACAAGGAGGTCGATGAGGCCAGGAAACGTCTTGAGCATTTGCAGGCACAAGTCGCTGCCAAGTGGACTGCCATAATAGAGGCTCGCGACAAGGAGAGTGCTCTGATTCACCAGGTTGCAGATGCCGAACGGGTTCTCAAAAGGAAGTCTGATGAGGAGGAACAATGGCAAACTGCTCGAGGTAAACTTCCTGGTGTGAAAGAAGGGGTACAGCCCACTCCAGCATCTCATGGCAGGTTCCTGAAGAAGCGTGCCTTGGAATCCTTGACGGATGAGGCTAAAAGTTTGCTTGGGGAGCTGAACTCTTGGCTGGAGACCATTTTTGACTGAGCTCCTGTATATCATCTTTCTCTCTTTTCTTTTTTTTTTTTGGTACCACTTGTATTTTTTGGTACTTTATTTTTTGTAGTGCTTGTGAACACTTTCTCTTTCTTTTTTTTTTGGTACCACATGTATTTTTTTGGTACTCTTTTCTCTTTTTTTTTGTTATCCCTACGCTCACTTGAATCTTTTTGTGATAAAAGTAATTGCTAAATGGGATGCTCTTTTTTTTTTGTTATCCCTACGCTCACTTGAATCTTTTTGTGATAAAAGTAATTGCTAAATGGGATTTGATCAAAAGGCTGTCATTTTGTGAAAATCTTTTGTCAAGTGATTGTTTTGGCATGAAAGCCAGGTTTTTGTTTGTGGCATGGAAGCCAATTTTGGCATGAGAGCCAGCTTTTCTTGTGGCATTGATAGCCGAGTTAGTTTTTTTTTTGTGTGTGGCATCTATAGCCAATTTTGGTGGCATTGATAGCCGGTTTGTTTTGATGGCATTGATAGCCGGTTTTTGGTGGCATTGATAGCCTGTTTTGTTTTGGTGGCATTGATAGCCGGGTTTTGTTTTGGTGGCATTGATAGCCGGGTTTTTTGAAATCCAAGTTTTTTTTTTGTTTGTGGCATTGATAGCCGGTTTTGTTTTTGGTGGCATTGATAGCCGGTTTGTGGCATTTATAGCCTGTTTGTGGCATTTATAGCCTGTTTTGATGGCATTTATAGCCGGTTTGGTTTTCAAAAAAAATGCAAGTATCGACTAAAAGTCGCCTCCCTGCTGAATGTTCTTGCAAGTATCGATGGAATGTCGCATCCTTGCTCATTCGGTTGCGAGTATCGATGGAATGTCGCATCCTCGCGGATTTGGGTGCAAGTATCGATGGAATGTCGCATCCTTGCTTTTCAAAAATTTTGGTTTTGCGGGTACTGACTTGATGTCGTTTCCCCACGATTTTTGAAAGTTGTGGTTTTCTCGAACCTTTGGGTCATGGATATCAACTGAAATGTTGCGTCTCCACAGTTTTTTAGGTTTTTTCGAACCTTTGAAATTTGGGTTGTGGATATCAACTGAAATGTTGCGTTTCCACGGTTTTGGATTTTGCAAGTATCGACGAAATGTCGCTTCCCTGCGATTTTGGAAGTGTCGAACGTGGTTCGTTTGCTTCCGATTTGTGCGAGTATCGACTAAGCGTCGCTTCCTCGCGGTTTTTGAAAAACCATTTTTTTTTGTTTAAAGACACGAGGGTCATAAGTTTTGACCTAAAACCATTTTGGCGGTAAGAGGCATGGTGGACAAGGGTGGAAATCCCTGAATCCAGATTTATTTTTTTTGAACAATGAAACGATGAAGTAAGCATTGTTTTAGATTTCTAGAAATTTCAATATTTGACATGAAAATTCTAAAAAAGGGTGGGTTTAGCGAGCGTGTACCTGGAAACCGGTTTTGGCCGTACAGGCATTGCTCTTATCCAGTTGGGTAAGTCTTCAAGGGTAGTACCGCTTTAAGAACTTGCCGTTGATGGGCAGCATACATCTGTCACCTTCCATGTTTAGGAGTGCGTATGCGCCGTTAGAGAAAACCTTGTCGATGACGTAGGGTCCCTCCCATTTTGGCTCGAATTTGCCTTTGGACTTGTGAGCGAAGACCATTGGTCTTTTTACCGCAAGAACCAAGTCACTCTTTTTGTAGGCACGTTGCCTGACCTTTTTATCGAAAGATCCTGCCATACGTGCTTGGTAAAGTTCAATGCTTTGTTGAGCTTCGAGCCGTCTCTCATCGAGATTGTCCAGCTCATGGAGCCGCAATTTGACATTGCTTTCTTGAGTCATGTCATTTTGCAAGGATACCCTCAAGGAAGGAATTTGTACTTCCAAGGGCACGACAGCTTCGCATCCATAGACCAAGGAGAATGGTGTGCTATGGGTTGGTCCTCGAACGGTGGTTCGATAGGCCCACAAAGCTTCAGATATTTTGTCGCTCCAGTCTCTTTTGTGACTAGAGACCATTTTTTTGAGGATTTTGCAGAGTGTCTTGTTGAAAGCTTCTGCTAACCCGTTTGCTGCCGGATTGTATGGAGTCGAAGGACAGCTCTGGATTTTGTATTTGTCGTAGAACCTGTAGAATCGATGATCCCGGAACTGTGGTCCGTTATCATGGACGAATCTTTTGGGTATGCCGAAACGACAAATGATGTTGGTGCGCAGGAACTGAAGGACTGATGAGGTCTTCATTTCGTTAAACGCAAATGCTTCTGACCACTTGGAGAAGTAATCCGTAGCGGCGAAGATGAAGCGATGACCTTTGCTTGAAGGGGGAGAAATAGGACCTATGATGTCCATACCCCAGGCTTCGAAAGGCCATGAGATCGCTGTAGGATGCAGCCATTCTGGAGGCATGTGAATGTAATCTCCATGAACTTGGCATTGTTGGCAGCGCTTGGCAAATTGCATTGCGTCAGCTACCATGGTAGGCCAGTAATATCCTAACCTTTTTATCTGATCATAGAGCTTAGGTCCAGCCTGATGAGCTCCGCAAAGACCAGCATGAACTTCTTTGAGTGTTTCTTTAGCCTCTTGTTGTGACAAGCAGCGTAAAAGTACTCCATTGAAGGATTTCCTGTAAAGGATTTTTGAAGGAATATCCAAATGGAAGCTTGGGGTTCGCCTTTGGATGCTTACCCGTTCTTTTGGATCTTCAGGTAGGATTCCGAACATAATGTAATCAATGAACGGATCCCTCCAGTCGCCAATTGAAGTTTTAAGGATTGAAATCCGACTTCCGACCACTTGGTGGCATTCAGCAACTGCTTGGTGTGTGTTAAGAGGAGGAAGGATTCTCCTTTCGCACACTGTGATTTGCATGTTTTCCCCTTCCTGGATTGCCATGGATGCGGCAAGTCCGGCTAGGGCATCTGCACGTATATTTTCACCTCTACGAATGTGGGTGATGTGACAGATGTCAAACTTTTGCAGAAGTGATTGTGCCTTGTTGTAGTAGGGCAGCAAATCTGGCTTCCTGACTTCAAATTTCTGATTCATCTGGTTGACGATCAGTTGAGAGTCTCCAAAGACTTCCAGCATGGTGATACCGGATTCGATGGCGAGTTCCAATCCTAAGATCAGAGCTTGATATTCAACTGCATTGTTTGTGCATGGTTCCAGTAGCGAGAAAGCGTGTGGAATCATGTATTTGTCGGGGCTAACAAAGAGGATGCCAACTCCCGAGATCAGCTGTCTTTTTTCATTTGTCCTGGTTGCACCGTCAAAGTACATGTCCCAGGAGGCACTTTGTGAGAAAGTCTCCACATTGTAGACTGGTTCGTCTGGGAGATCATCTCTGAGTGGAGAATCTTTAGGCAATGGATGCTCTGCGAGGAAGTCCGCTAGAGCTTGCCCTTTGATTGCTTTTTGTGGTACATACCTAATATCAAATTGTGACAGAAGGATGGACCATTTTGCCAGTCGAGCATTGAGAGAACCTGCCTTTGTGACAAGGACCTTCAAGAGGTTGACCCTCGAGACCAGGTAGACTGTGTTGGAAAGCAAGTAGTGACGCAGCTTTTGTACGGCGAACATCACTGCAAGACATTCTTTTTCAACTGGAGAGTAGCGATGCTCTGCACCTACTAGCATGCGGCTGAGGTAATATAGAGCAGCTTCTTTTCTTTGATCATTTTCTTGCGCAAGCAGAGCTCCCAGAGAGTGATCAAGGGCTCTTGTGTACAAGATGAATGGTTTTCCAGTGGTAGGAGCAGCTAACACTGGAGGTTTTGTCAGGTATGACTTGATGTCTTGGAAAGCAGCTTCACAGTCAGTATCCCAGACAAAGTTTACACCTTTTTTCATCAACCAGGAGAATGGACGGCATTTCCCCGAAAGATTGGAGATGAACCGTCTGATGTAGGCCAATCTCCCTTGAAGCCCTTTGAGTTCTCTCAAGGTTCTTGGAGAGGGCATTTCTAGAATGGCTTTGACTTTTATGGGGTCAAGCTCTATTCCAGCTTTCCGAACTAAGAATCCGAGGAACTTACCCGACGAGACGCCGAAGAAGCATTTCAATGGATTCATTCGCAGTTTGTGTTTGCGAAGCCGGAGGAAGACTTCTCGAAGGTTTTCGAGATGATCTTCTTTTCTTTTGCTTTTGACGGCGAGGTCATCAACGTAACATTCAATCGTCTTGTGCTGCATATCTTGGAATATTTTCATCATAGCCCTCTGATATGTGGCACCAGCATTCTTCAAACCAAATGGCATGACGGTGTAACAATACACGCCAAATGGGGTTCGAAAGGATGTATGTTTTTCATCCTCAGGATGCATCTTTATCTGATTGTAGCCAGAGAAACCATCCATGAATGTCATTCGCTCGAATCCACAGGTATTATCAATCATTACCTCTGGCATGGGGAGCGGAAATTCATCTTTTGGGCATGCGCCATTCAGGTCTCTATAGTCAATACAGACCCTGATCTGCCCATTTTTCTTCGTCACGGGGACAATGTTGGCCAACCATTCAGGATGTTGTTCCTCATGGATGAAGCCGACGCTTTTGAGTTTTTGAACTTCTTGTTCAATTTTATCCATCACATCTGGACGGAATCTTCTTTGGCCTTGCTTGACAGGCTTGATGTCTTCTTGAAGATTGAGTTTGTGAACTGCTATTTTGGGGTCTAAGCCTGGCATTTCAGCATAAGACCATGCAAAGCAATCAACGAGCTCACGAAGAAAAGCGATATACTCGGGTAACTCATCATCCTTTATATTCTTGCTTATGAATACAGGACGTGGGTTATCTGGTGTTCCCAAGTCTATCTTTTGAACAGGATCTTCTGTTGGAAGGTTCGAAGGTGGTTCCTCCACAATATTTTCGGAGGCTTCCAGCTCAACGAAACCTTCTGGGGTTTCAAGGGCATTTCCAGACCAAGGTTTTGTTCCTTTCCACGGGTCTTCTTGATCGGTAATTTTCCCAAGGCTTGCTATGAGATGATCCCAATCGCCTATTGAAACCGAGTCGAAGTAGGCTACTTCTTTTGGAGATGAGGGTTCTTCTGGGTCAGAAGTCCACACGTCTGTGCCATCGGACAACTCCTCTTCATTTTCGGAGAAATCGTGCCAATTGGATGAGCTTCCTGGATCTTTGTCAGGTGACTCATCAAAGAGATATCCAGGGAGATCGATGTCTTCATGGACTTGAGATGTTGAGGCTTGGTCAGTATATTGACTTTTAAGCCTTTGTGTCAACTGTCTCAAGGGAGTGTCAGGATCATACCCTAACCCGTGTGAAGACTTTTCTACATAGCCGTAGAGTCTCCAATCTTCCAGCTGGCTTTTGGTCAAGACGGGCCCCAATGGCGTGAGAATACCGCGTCCTTCTCCCAAACCGACTGGGTTTTGAGCGTCATAGCCCATTTTCTTCATGATAGCTTGTGCCACAGAACTGTATAAGGATAGTTGAGGCGTACCTTTATTTTGGAAAGGTTCAAGCATGGAGTTTGATGAAGAAGCATCCGATCTATGGAAGAAGATCGGCTTTTCCTTTGCTGAAGTTGCTGGAACAACGAAGGAAGCTGACGTAGGATCTTCTATGTCAGAGGTTGTCTCCATTGGAGTAAGAGCAGGCTGAACTTGCTGAGTGTCAGCTTGGCTTGACGATGTGTCGTCTTCTGGCTCTGAATCCGAGTCCGTGTCTTGCATGATAGACACGAAAGAGACAACAAATTTGCCCCCAGGCTTTTGTTTTGCCTTCTTCACTTTAGTTATGATGACCAAAGGCTTTGAAGATTTGAGGGAGATGATGAAGGGAGTTTGCATGCTCTCTTCAGATTTACCGGATGGTTTGTTTTCTTCCGGTGATTGTTGAGGAGCTTTGCCTTTATCTTTCTGGAGATTTTCAGCAAAGGGTGCTGTGTGCTTCTCCTCTTCTTCTTTTTCACCTTCATACATCTGTGAGTCTGCGAAGTGGATTTCTTTACCTTTGAAGGGTTTTTTGTCCGCAAAGACTCGATGTATCATGCCGTCGTCACCAACAAACTTGATGCATTGATGTAGAGTTGAAGGGACAACACCATTCTCATGGATCCAAGGGCGTCCGAGAAGGATGTTGTAGCATGAAGGGGTCTTTATTGCATACACTGTGACCTCAGAGATAAGATCACCTATCTGCAATTTAAACCTGATTTTGCCGATAGGCCTTTGAGTACTCCCATCGTATCCAAAGATAGATACAGATGTATGGCTCAGTTTGCTGGGTGGGATGCCCAACTCTTCAAGAGCCGATGTGGAGATAAGGTTGAGTGCAGAACCTGGGTCGATCTGAACTCTATGCATAGGCATTTCCTTGATATACCCTGTGAAGTACAGGGGTCGGTTATGCCTGGTTTCGCCAAGTAGGAGGTCATCCTTTGTGAAGGCGATGGTTGCACTGGCTGCTTTTTTAACCGAGAGGCATTCAATGCATGATCCCTCAGTTTTCTTCTTTTCTCCCTTTGAGGAGGCTTCTGAGTTTTTGACCCGGTAATCCATTTCAATTTGGAGGACTTGCGGGGCATGTTTGTCGACATCCTCATTTAGCTTTTGTAATTCCGAAATGAGATTATCACGAGTGTGCGGAGACATTCGCAACAAATCTAGGATGTGCAGACGTGCAGGTATGTGCTTGAAGTGTTCAATCAAGTCATACTTGAAAGCCTCCTTAGGGCCTGCATGTTCATCATTGTTGCCACTAGGGGCGCTTACAACATCTTTTCCCGAAGGATTTACATATGTAAAGGAAGATTGGTTGTAATTTTTGTGGTAGTCCCGGCCAGAGCGGGTGCCTCTACCCACTTCGAGAGCTTCTTGAGAAGGGTCTTCGTTTGGAAGATTGTCTTCAGGATCAAGAGGCTGTCGTTTTTCATTTGCTGAGGATGCATCAGCAGCAGAGTTACCATCCTCAGTGATTGTGTTGCATGGAGCATTTTCCGGGAACAAGTCCTGAACAGCATCCAGCAATCTTTCTTCTTCGTTGACTAATTCATCGTCCCAAGCATCAATGGCTGGGAATTCTTCAGTCAGGAAGGGTGTGAACTTTGAAGTCACAGTCTCAGGAGAAGAAACCTGAGAGGGTGTCATCTCAGTGAAAGTCACGTGAGACGAGGTGGCTCCAGAAGATATATTGCTAGGCGTCGCCGGAGTGTAAGTGCTCTCATCAGACGATGCTTCGGAAGAGCTATAATCCCGAATTATCACATTACAGGAAGCTCTGACGGGAGACGTTGCCTGATCGGAGTCAGACTCATCCTCGGATGTAAGAGGATTGTCTACCCAGCAATTTTCTCCATTTTCAGGAGTTAAGGGAGGATGTACCTGGTGGTCTTCAGGGACTTCAGGCTCTGGATTGCGAGGAGGCTCGTTGACGCGTTCTTGCTCTTGTTCTAGAGCGAGTCGCTGCAAGATCCTTGCATATTCTTCAAGATCGGGTATGGGAGCCGGATCTTCTTCTTCATCATCTCTTTGTGGCTCAACATTGTTGATTTCCACTGGAGTGATGAGAGGTGCTGGTTCAGCAGCATTTTCTTGTACAGCTTCTTGGTCTTCTTCATCATCAGACCAGGATCCTTGTGGCTGTAAGGGGTTATACCAGATTACTGGCATAAGATGAGACTCAGGAACCCATTCTTCATCGGAGAGATATTCTCCTGTTTCAAGGGATTCCTCCCACTCATCTGTGTAGTTGGATTCGAATCCATCATCGGTGTCGCTGGATTCGTATCCATCAATGGAGAATCCAACTACCGAATTGCAAGAGTATGATGCCTCCTGCATGGCTTCTTTAAATTGAGGTGGCATGAAATCACTGAGAGTGAATTTCCTTACCCCCTTTGAAGTCTCTGGAAGGGATGTTTTTGTTGCCTCCAGTGAAGCGGTAGAGGAAGCCTCTGCCTTTTCTTTGACCTCTAGTTTTGGCTGGGTCTTCTCTTGCCGTTTGAGCTTGAGGAGATGTTTCCTAGCCTGCCTTCGCTGTTGAGCTGTAGGCTTTATTTTCACGACCTCCCAATTTTCATCTTCCAGGAGATCGGGATGTACCCATATCGGTTGTCCGTCTGGTGTCGGGTAAGGAACCAGTTTCTCGGACGCTTCGATTGAGTTTATCACCTTGAAGGAAGTAGTGATCTTCTTCTTCGGTGATCTTGATGTTTGTCCACATGTCACCATGTTGACGGAGGCAGACCCATAGTTTTTGTCAAAGGTGATGACTCCGTTTTTCCACATCTCATTTATTTTCTCTCTCACAACGAAGCATTGATTGAGAGGATGCGAGATCATCTGGTGGTATGGACAGTACCGAGGATCGTTGGTTTTGCCAACATCACCCGGTCTTTTTGGTTCAGGCAAGGTGAGCTTGCCATTTGCCACAAGAGCCCCGAAGATTTCATCAACATCTTCATCAAACGGGTATTTCTTCTCGTTCTTTGAAAGCGTCTGAGAGTTCAGGTCTCTTACCAACAGCTTTGTTTTCAGCTTTCTTTGGTGGCTGAGGAGCTGACTTGGTCTGCACATTGAGGACCTCTTTCTTCTTTGGTTTAGAGGTTGCAATGGCAGTTGGCTCTTTTCTTGATGATTTCTGACTGTTGAGGTCTTTAATCACCGTTTCAGCTTCCATGGAAGCTTCTAGGAGTTCTCCCAGGTTTTTTGACTTGTTGCCGATGATCATGGAGCGGATTCTGGCTCTCATGTTGTTTCGGCAGATGTCGACTAGCGACGCTTGTGGCAATACATCAGAGCATTTGTATGCCATTGCTTTCCACTTGTGAATGAAGTCATATGTTGATTCATTCTCCCCCTGTTTTAGGCTGCACAACTGAGCCATAGTAGCGGGATGATCTTCACCTTTGAAGTGAGTCAGGAAGCGTGTCTCTAGCATGGCCCAGTTTTGGATTGAGTCCTCCGGCAGAGTGGAGTACCAATCGAAGGCCGTACCTTTTAGGGTACTTGCAAAGAGGCGGATTTTGAGTGCATCTTGATCCGCGATAGCTCCCGTCAGGATCTTGAAGTGGATGACGTGCTGTCTGGCTGATCCTTTCCCCGTATATGTTTGGAGAGTAGGATGCTTGAATTTGGTGGGGAACGGGACCGAGTCCATCCATAAGGGATATGGTGGCTTGATCCCATGCTCTTTGAGTATATCCTCTTCTTTTGCTTTGGCGAGGATACCGTCTACGTCCTTTTTGGTAAGGGCGCGTGACTCATTTTCTTCTCTATTTACCTCGTCGTCTTGATGATTCGGAGGAGGTTCATTGTTCGCCTGATTTTGGAAGGCGAGGAGACGGTTTTCCATCAGAGTTTCAATCCTCTGCTGGCCCTGTTCCAACTGCTGGATGCGGGTGATCGCATCTTCTGGAGGTGGATTGCGGGGTGGTGGCTCAGAATTTGTAGCCAAGACATTCATCCTTCGTGATTCGAACGAAGAAACTGTCCTGGTGACTGAGCTGGGGCTCATTCTTTTTGAAGAAGAGCTTGAGGAAGGATCACTCTGCTGTCCTTTGCTTGAAGGAGCAGGGGATTCTTCTGAATGTCTTCTTGTCTTGGAGACGCTGCGGGTCATCGGACGTCGGACATGGATTTTTGTTGCTGATTTTTGGCGCCTTCTGGTTTTTCCAACCATATGGACGGCAGCAACTTGGTTGGGTCTTTCTTTTTCGACCCATTTGGGAGAGACTTGAAGTGTGGGAGGCTGGGTCTTTTTCTTCTCTAGTCTCTTTTGTCTATACGACGCGCGGCGGCGTATACGACGAGCAATTTGAGCTTCGGTCAGCTCTGACTGGGCTTTGACAATGAAGGATGTGCTCCCTCGGGCGCAGCAGCCGAGTCTGTCTTCTTTGTAGCTGGGCAAGGACAGGATGCGAACCCTATCCTTCGCCAGTTGCAGCGAAGCTTTGAATTTTTGAAGTTCGGCCCCTGTAGATATGAAGGGTCGAACTGCAGGTTTGTAGGCCTTAGCGGGTGCTTGTGGAGGCCTTGTGATGCATGACTTGATTTTGGGCTTGTAGGAACAAGCCGGCTCATGCTGGGATGACTTGGAAGTCAGGTTGGAGATGGGTCTCTCCTCTTTCATGTAAGCAAGAGGATAGAACTGGTTCTCTTTGAGTGGGGCCAGGAATGCTGGCTTAGTGGATGTCTGGGACCTTCTCTGTTTTGGTGAAGGTCTTGGGGACCAAGTCTTGGAGTAGACCTGGTTGTTTGCAGGTCGAGGCTTCGTGGGGCTGCCACGGGCTTCAGGCCTTCTGGTGCTCGCCTTTGGTGTCACGGTAGTGACACGTTGAGAGGCGAGTTTCTGCTTCTTGGAGGGAGCAGTTTGTTCCTCGGGAAGTGGGAATGGTCCCAGCGTCCCAAAGACGATAGTCCGGGGAGTCGAGGTCGACCCGGAGTTCAGAGAGTTGCCGAGGGAGTTGACACTTCGGCAGCTGATTGGGCGCTTGTAGGTGCGCGTGGTTTGCTTCTGTTGAAGCATGAGTTGGTGCTTGTTTTCGTCGAAAGTAATGGTTAGTGAAGCTGCCATTGTTAGTTTTTTCGAAAATTTCTGAAACAAGACCACATCCATTAGTAATCACAAGAATATAATGATCATAAATGGGAAGTTCTATGGTTTCGTCTTTTCAAATTGCTCGAGGTAGATGATCCAAGCAATATGAGGAAGGCAAAATGCCATAGAAGGTACAATTGTTCTGATCGCAAGTATGGTAAGCCCGGAATGGGCATCCCAGTGACTGCTTGAAGCAATTGTGAACTTAAATTCGACTTATCGAGAAGCAGAGCTTGCTCGAGGTAAGAAGAATATAAAGTTGGAGTTACAGATGTGCCGGTCGCAATACAGTAGACCCTGAAAGGGCGTACTAGTACCGCTAGACACAAATGTTTTGAGACCGCATCCATGAGATGAGATTCTCTGTTTTGAAAGGTCAAGATTGGATTCATCAAAGAGAGCAGATGGTATTCCAATCTGAACACGGTCTCGGCGATTTCCGCGAGCGCAAGTGCCCAGAAAGAAATGAACCATGATTTCTCGGATCTGAATCTAAAAATGACGAGTTTTTTTTTTTGAAAGGCCAATATCGGGTTCATCAAAGAGAGCAAAAGGCACTCCAATCTGAACACGGTCTCGGCGATTTCCGCGAGCGCCAGTGCTCAGAAAGGAGAAGACCAAGATTTCTCTAATCTAAACCCAAAATGACGGAAGTTTTTTTTTTTTTTTTTTTTTTTTAAAAATATTTTTTTTTTTAAGATTTTTTTTTTGAAATTTTTTTTTATTTTTTATTTTTTATTTTAAATTTTTATTTTTAAAAATTTTATTTTTGAAAAAATTTATTTAAAAGACGAGAGAGTACACATAGGCCTCCTAACCCGGTCTTATGAAATCTTGATTGATAGAATTGCCCCCAGGTAAGGGTAGGATTACTTAATGAACCCGTTTGGAGGACCCTTGCCTAGAACAGTCAAGCTGTCTCCACACTCTGGACAAGGCTTTTCTTTGAATCAACCATGATCAAAGAACACAGTTGGTTTAACCTTAGTGGTCTATGTCTTTTTTCTTTTTTTTTTTATATATATTTTTTTTATTTTATTTTTATGAATTCATCGAAGAGAAACAATGGCCCAAAACCTTAGTCGAACAGGCTCAACATTTCTGCAAGCGCGATGAACGATAGGAACGGATCAAGGTTTCTAAATTTTGAATCCAAATTGAGAAATATAAATTTTTTTTTTTTTAGATCTTTAATGAACTCATCGAAGAGAAACAATGGCCCAATCCCCGATCCGAACACGGTCTCGGCGATTTCCGCGAGCGCCAGTGCCCAGAAGGGAAAGGATCAAAGTTTCTCAATTTTGAATCCAAATTGAGAAATCTAAATTTTTTTTTTTTTTTTAGATTTTTAATGAACTCATCGAAGAGAAACAATGGCCCAATCCCCGATCCGAACACGGTCTCGGCGATTTCCGCGAGCGCCAGTGCCCAGAAGGGAAAGGATCAAAGTTTCTCAATTTTGAATCCAAATTGAGAAATCTAAAAATTTTTTTTTTTTTTAGATCTTTAATGAACTCATCGAAGAGAAACAATGGCCCAATCCCCGATCCGAACACGGTCTCGGCGATTTCCGCGAGCGCCAGTGCCCAGAAGGGAAAGGATCAAAGTTTCTCAATTTTGAATCCAAATTGAGAAATCTAAAAAAAAATTTTTTTTTTTTTTTTAGATCTTTAATGAACTCATCGAAGAGAAACAATGGCCCAATCCCCGATCCGAACACGGTCTCGGCGATTTCCGCGAGCGCCAGTGCCCAGAAGGGAAAGGATCAAAGTTTCTCAATTTTGAATCCAAATTGAGAAATCGAAATTTTTTTTTTTTTTTAGATCTTTAATGAACTCATCGAAGAGAAACAATGGCCCAATCCCCGATCCGAACACGGTCTCGGCGATTTCCGCGAGCGCCAGTGCCCAGAAGGGAAAGTATCAAAGTTTATCAATTTTGAATCCAAATATGAAAAATCTGATTTTTTTTTGTTTTTTTTTTTTTTGAAAAGAGAAAGAGTGGAAATAAATTCAAAGAATTAGAAATTTCCAAACAAAAAATCTCATCTCAATTTTTTTTTTGCGGAATTCAACATAGGCCACCAAATATAAAGTAGCCAAGGAATCGAGAAAAGAAATATAAGCAAAGAGCAAAATATATGATATGCAAATATTTCATTTCTAGCATCGTGTTCTCAAATAAACGAGTCCCACCGGGTGTGCCAGCTTGATGGACCGCGCTCCCGGATGCCCCGGGGCTCCTACCGAGGTCGGCGGATGTGGGAGTCCGTTTGGTTCCGACCCTTTCGTAACCGGGGGGCAAAGGGGGGCGTGCATCAACATTTCTTTTTTTTTTGTGGGTGTGCCAGATTTTCTATTTTTACTTGGAATTGCAAGTGGTGATCCGGAGATCAACCTTCGCAAGTAAAAAGGAAATCAACTTCTTTCAAGTTTTCCATTGCACATATATTTAAGAAAAGAGACATTTTTCTTGATTTGCCGTGAAAGGCGATTTTTTTGGCATTTATAGCCGATTTTGGCGTTTATAGCCGATTTTTGGCGTTTATAGCCGATTTTGGCGTTTATAGCCGATTTACAATCCTTATCAACAATGAAAGACAAGAATTGTGATTTTTGTCCCTTTTGAAAAAATACAAACTACAATGAAAAGCAAGAAAAGGAGGATCTAACTTCTCAGGAGATTGTGGGGGACTCGTTTAGATTGACGGTCGCAAGCCATATGTGGGCTTCGCCATCATCCATGCAGATGAGAACAGAGGATGCTATTGATTCGCTTGGCTTGGCTATAACCTCGGGTTTTTAGAGGACAAAGACCAAAGGAAGGTCCTATGTCCAATAAAAAGCCGAGTAGACGGGCTGAAAAGCCATATCTAAGCCATTGGAGACAGGAGGAGAAGGCAAGGACCTTGGGGGGGGGGGGGTACCCCCCAAGGGACTTTTGTCACCTTGTTGCGGTGGCCGGTGTAGAACTTCCGCAGAGTTTTCTCTCTTTTTCCTTTCTCTGGATTTCTGTCTGTGTGTTTGTGCTTTTTTCTCTGATGTTTTCTGATCTTTGTTGATGTCCTTTCTTCTTGGAGAGCCCTCCTATTTATAGGCTTTTAGGTAGCCTTTTAGGTGGGTTTATGGGCTTTTATTGTCATTAAGCCGCATAATGGGAGGAGTTACAAAATTGAATTGTTTATTTTGTAACTCCTTTTTCTTGGCTTCTGATTGGCCGGAGGAGATTGAGGGCATTTAATCGCCTTTAATCGCCATGATGGGAGGAGTTTCATGGGTTAAATGCCATGAATATCTTGACTTGTAACTCCCGAATACTTGCTTCTGATTGGGCCGTCCAAAGAAATGGATTAATGACTGTAATAAAGTTAGTCAATTAATCGCATTAAGTGGTCGCCGAGCAGCTGAAGAGTCGCGGGCCGTGCCACGTCTTTTGGAATTCTTCTGTCGATGATCATCGATGGATCTTCATGTAGATCGACATCAGATGACCATGTAATTTCAGGTGTTTGTTGCCAACAGCGGGTCGATGCCATCTGTCCTGTCGATTTCTCGATCGGTCGGGTAGAAAGCACACTTTTTTGGTTGACCGGGTGGCGATCAATACTGTCTTCGATACTCTTGATGATTTACCCGTGTTTTGGACGGATGTCAGAGGACTTGGTGTCTCAAAAGCATGAATTTTGGAAAGTACCAGAGGCTGGGCTCCTCGAATCGCGAAAAAACGGCGAAAACCGGGGTTTCCGGGGCTTTCCCAGCGACCCCGGGTTCCAAGGTCGCCGGGGCCTGCGACCCTGGCCCAGGGTCGCAAGGGTCTGCGACCCTGGGGGGGTTTTCCCCCTTTCGTGTCTCGTTTTGCGTCCGTTTTTGCTGTTTTTTGATTCTTTTTTCTTCTGTAACTTTCCTTGACATTTTGACCATTTATTGGCCTGAATTCTTTGTAGGAAACCTGATGAGAATCCTTGCATTTTATTTTGCAAAGTTTCCAATTTCCTGAGAAAGCCGAAGACTTTGTCGTGCAGAGCTGCCGGTTTTCCGTCAGAAGCTGAAACTGGGTCAAACGATGTCGGAATGACCTGAAATTTGGTGTGAAGCCTCCTGAGCAATAAATCAGACCAACCATAGGCTTTTGTTTGAGTTTTGAAGCCGTTTGGGGTCCTATCACCTGTAGACTTGCTTTTTGTCGCGATGAAGATGTCGCGGTTTGATGTGCGGTCAACCGATGTCCGATTGACTTGAAATTTGACAGGGAACCTATTGGAGTCATTTTAAGATGATCCATAGGCTCTGTCTTGGGAACCATGGTCCCGGAGAGCTTTTGCCGCCGAGAGCTCCTTTTCGGCTGTCGGAGAAGCGAAGTTAGGCCAAATGATTTTGAAATGGCCCGAAACTTCTTGTGTACTCCTCTTTTGGCTGTCTGGAAGAATCTTGCAGTTTTTGTTTGATTCTGACAAGATTTGATTTTTGGAAGCAGCATTGCCTATTTATGGCAGGTTGCGACTTCATGTAGCTCTTTGGATCTTGATGAGGCAAAGTGACATTTTTGGTGTCAACACTATGTTTCTCGAATGCATCATCAGCTTTTGGCCTCCAAGCATATCATCAATCCTTCTTCGTTCTGAAATCACAAACTGCAAATTTTATAGGTCTCTTGTCACTAACTTGGTCTACTACAACTCAGATGTCATACTGCTATACGCCAAATGTTAAACTGCCATAACCTGCTGAGCTGTTCTGTGTCAAAACTTCGCATGGCTTGCCTCTTCAGATTTCACTCTTCGAGTCTTCTACTCTTGACATGTAAAGCCGACCTTGGAATTCCAATCTGTGTTCACAACTCCATATTCCAAATCTTTCTGTGCTGTACTCAGAATTCTTGCCCACATCTGATTCTATCTACTTGTTGTTCTTGGTCTTCTGCTTGATACTGTGTCATCAACAAAATAAACCTGCCAAGCTGACATCATTTCCTGATAAGTTGAAAGTTTCAATTCAAGTCTTGAATAATGTTTACTCTCTCATAGATCTAACTTTGTTTCCAACTGAACCAGTACACCCCCTGACATCCATCAACCCTTCAATTCTTACACTCCCAAACTCCAATCATAAGCCATTACAACTCATTCCATTCAATACGAAACAAATCTTAAGATTTTAAACATAATGACTAAAATAATTACTTAGTTGAATTTCATCATTTTAAAACATGGTAGAAACTGAACTTCCAAATTATCAAATAAAGCTTAAATGAATAAAGTGTATCAAAGTCTGAGTATGAAATAACATTATTCATTTTGAAATTCATATCTTCATAACCCAACAAATCATTGAAACACTTGTCAATTCCAAATCAAGATTTCCAAAATAAATCAAATCCATGTAGTATGACCATACATTAAACTTTGCGAAAATCTGCAAAAATCTGAGTGCTAGTTAAACACTAAACCTTATTGAAATCTGAACTCGTTTGTTCATAAAAATCTTGCGGAAATCTAAACAAAGCTGAGCGTTAAAACAAATGTAGGAAATCTGCATATAATCTAAACACAAAACCCTTAGGAAATTCATTTTGCATAGCCAAAGAAAATGAATCAATGAAATAGAAATTTCACACTGTTCTTTGAAAAAGAAACACGATTTTGAGTTACATGCTTTTAAATACTAATTTATCCACTAGTCTCTACATTCCATCATTAAAAACACCCATCCATTTCCAACCAAACATCTACAAAATCTTGATATCATTAAGGTTTCGAAATGTAGATGTCAACATTTAAGAAAACTAAAACGAGAGCAAAATTTCAAGATCATTGTAAAACGATATCTTAAGAAGATTAAACAAAAATCCGAAACACAAAACCTTATGAAAACAAATTCATGTGACTCATGAAAAGAGTATAATGACATAGTTTATTTCAAAAAAAAATAAGCCTTAAAGAAGAAACATAAATCCATTAGCATACATCCCAATCAGTTGATTCATTTGCATCTACACGTTGTCCAATCCATTATCCTGTAAGTCGGTAAAATTCCCAAGGTTTCCTCTGCTGCCAAAAATTATCTTGACCACAACTAACCATCCACTTGGTATTACCGCTGAATCAACTACACCGGCTAAGCTGCAAGTTACAGAAATTCTCAACCAAAACTATGACAAGGCTCATTGAATCCGGAAAATCCCTGAGTTTCTTGTACTAACTTCTAATCTTACTAACTAAGATCACTTCTCCCTTCATAGAATCAATAGCTAATACGCCCCTTGCAGTCCTCCATCTTGGAAAGATGGTCTGGGTTCACCCAAAAATCCACATTTACTTACTTTGGTGTGCTGCATGATGATCTTCGATTAGCTGAGAGGGGATCTTCGAATACTGCTCAAGTCCTACTTTGGCGGGCAAATGCACATGTCTTATCTCATTAACCGTAATGAAGATGCTGAAGGCTGAAAGTCTGCTGATGTTCTCCGAAAATAACATACTAAGTCCATAGGGTTCTCAGTCTCCGACGCAAGCACAGACAAAAGACACCGAACAAGAGTACAGAGACTTTAAATTCTCCACCACTAAGGAGGAAATTTTGTCATCCAAATCTCCTAACAACATAACTAAAAGAAAAGACAAGCAAGGTCTCCCGAACTGAAAGAAAAAGCAGACTCAAATTCAAAGAAACAAAGACAAGAGAAAACAAATCGACACTATCTAACGAATCCTCACCACACGTCTTAATGTCTCTAGAGTATTTTATTTCCTAGAAACTAACCTGGCTCTGATACCAATCTGTCACACCCCGAAACCGGGCCCTGCAGTGATCCGACCTCGGGATGCGAAATTTTGGAATAAATTTGAAACTTTTGTTATATTTCCCAAGATCCGCGTGAATGAGAATAATAAAATTCCATCACGATCAGAATATATTCTCGCGGAAGCTAAACATGGTGTTACGACTAGGAATCCGTGGCCATCGGGTTCCATGTCGCACGCAACCAATATCATAAAGTCATCACGTAAGCAGACTGGCACAAATCATAATCCAAAGAACACTGAGCTGGTAGTAACAAGACTATTTATTTCCCACATATTCAAATTACAATTAACAGGTGTCTTAATTACAAACCCAATGAAAAAGGCTAACAAAGCCATACAAATAACCCACTAAGTGACATACTACCCCAAGTGATTTTTACGAGCTCCGGTGCCAAACTTGACATCTAGATGATATCAATGGGCAGCCTCTCACGTCAGACCGGCGGTCCCACCGCCTCCTCCGATCAAACACCTAAAAACAGAAAGAGAGGAAACTGGCACCAAACAAACAGGGTCAGACACGACGGTTTGGTAAGTAAATAAACAAATAATATGAAACAAAAGGACATTCATAAAACCTTATGGAATCATTGTAAAACCGATTAAAGAGTCTAAACAATAATAGCATTAAATAATGATAAAGTGATCGAAGGACCGAACATAAATATCAAGCAAATAAATAAACAGATCCTGAGCATAAATATCTTGAAAAGATAATAGCCTGCATAAAACATTTAATAATTGGAAATACATTTAAAATCCTGAATAATAGAGGCAATACGATAAAAGATCAGTTTCATAACATTAACAAAATTCAAAGAATATAATGAGTATAAACAAACAAGAATCATAAAACAAAATAATAAATAGATAAAACAAAGGCAACCACACGTAGCTATATTCTCCTATTACCGAAGTAACAAGAGCAGATAGAGTCATAGCCACTACACGTGGGACCGAAAATAGAATCAGAACCGTAGCCATACAAATGGGACCGGCAGATCAAAGTCAGAACCGTAGCCACTACACGTGGGACCGGCAGATAGAAACCGTTGCCATGGTCGGTACAGACAGAATCCAAGCTGCAACTGGCGGACAAATTAAAGATCCCAAGCCGGGTGATCAGCCCGACAAGGTGACCTAAGCCTAGTGGTGCCTTTAGTTTTCAAAACCCAAACCGATACAACTCAAACCATAATAATCCCTTTGGCTCATGGGCTCACACTACAAAGCTCTGGCCCCATCTCGCCTCGAGGTTTTATTTTTGAAATCACAGTCTCTTTGGCTCATAGGCTCGCACTACAAAGCTCTGGCCCCATTTTGCCTTGAGGTTTTATTTACAAAATAACAGTCTTTTCAAAATAATAGTCTCATCGATGAAATTCCGAATGTGGCGAACCACTCCAATCTCCTTTCAAATCGATTCGAAGAAAACATACGAATTTTCCAAGCTAAACCACTCAAATACACATTAAAGTGATTTGTATAAAACTATGCGATCACTCCTTTCGAACATGGAAAACCACAGGATTTTATTACAAATCACCGATGCTATTCAAATTAGTTCACCGAAGAATACAAATACATTTTCTGACTTGAAATGGAATGGATAGTGGGGAATGACTTAATGACTTACCAAGGAACCATCTCAATACACATTTAACCTTTAAACATTGATTAATAAAGAGTGTGTTTGATGCCAATGAAAATCCACAACATTTAAATGATAAAGTGGTATTGCGACTCGAAAGGTTCCCGGGTAACTTCACTATGCTCATTCTCCCATTGTTCCCATTCCCATTTCATAATTTCCAAGTATCACAAATAATCCCAAACTACTTCTCGTTTATCACTCGTATTTGTACATTTCATAATGTTACAATTCTCTTCATTTGTTCGAGAGTTTCCAAGCCATAGGAGGGATCAAATAGGCCTAGAATTCATTGAGGAAAGGAGGCTTAAAAGGATCTTAAACAGGTCTACAAAAGTCCTGTAAACAGCCCCCAAAACGGGCCGCAAACGAACCCGGGACTGGGCCCAGGTCCGCTCGAGCGACCCAGGGCTCGCTCGAGCGGACCCCTCCCAGAACCTGGGCCGCTCGAGCGGCCCACTGGGTCGCTCGAGCGGACCCAGTTCTGTCTGGGTCCGGATGGGGTGCAGATTTTGCACTCTTCTCTTTTAATTTTTGATTTTCTTTCTTCCCTCCTTTTCTACAACAATTCTCCTATGAAATAGGTCCTCAAGAACATATTAAACTCCATCAAATCATCAAATCACCATCCATAATCAAATCCAATAAAACAAACACAATACTTTAAAAAAATCCAAGATTTCCTCCTTTGTTTTGAACACAACCACTTAACATGAAGAAAGCTAATTCTCAAGATGACCAAAGTGAAGATAACTTCAAATTCATTATAAAACAATATCATAAGTGAAATCACATACAACATTTCTCCATTCAACCAAAAGAAATCTATGAAACATAAGAAGATTAAAACATAGCATGAAACATCATGATATGAAGCAAAATAAATGAAATCATCACATTAATTGGAAATCTACTTGCCTCAAGTCTAAAAGAGAGAAATAATACTCCTCAAACAAAGCTCTAGGGTCTCAAGGTCTTCCATCTACAAAAGCCCCAAAATAAACCAAGAGAAACCCTAAAAATCAATCATCCTTAAATCTCCATGAAAACTCTTTGCATATGTGAGAAAAATACCAGAAAAGGTTTGAAAAACCAAGATCTCATGAAAAGAAAACCATTGCTAACCTTTGGTAGCTCAAACAAAGAAGAAAGGCATGGAAAAGTGGTCTCTCCTAGCTCAAATCTCTTGCAAATGGGTTCTTTGGAAAGCTTGAATGGAGAGGAAGAACCTTAGAAGATCAATCCTCCAAGAAATCTCTAAGAGATTGGTGTTTTAGAAGAGAGAGAAAGTTGCTGGAAGAGAGGGAAAGAACCCTAGCTCAAGACATTGCAGGAAAATGAAATGAAGGAGAAGAAGAGGGTTCCTCTTCTTATAAGATGGGTTTGTGGGCCCCGATCTTTACAAGGCTGAAAGTGGCATTTGCGGTCCCCGAATGAAAACGACGAAGAAGACAAAAACGATCGGCGAAATTTCTGCTTTCCAAAAAGTATATTTTCCCTAAATTCTGAAATTTTCAAAATTTATGGACAGATTTAGTGAAAATGTCATTTTTGCCATTTTTCTCGAAAAACGCGATTTTTGAACATCAAATCAAAATGCTCAAAACATGAAAGTTGTTCAACTCAATAAAATGAGTCAAAAGGAGCAAAATTTTTAATTTTTTTCCAAAATAAGAGTAATTTCTCACAAAAATACATTTTACAAAGACCGGGTCAAACTAAAGTCAACGGTCTTCAAGATCTCCAAGGCTATGAAAAATCTAGTCAAACTCAAAGACAAAGTCAAACCAACTCAAATCTTGCTTAAAAACCTAAACCATGATTAAAACAATACTAAACAGAGAAATTGGGGGTCGGGGTCTTACATCCTCCCCCCCTTAGAACCCATTTGGTCCTCCAAATGGTCTAAACCAAATCAAAATAAAAAACCCAAAAGACAAAAGAAAACACCGACACCCTACGTTGAACCTCAGCAACTGAGACACCCTCTAATCAAACCTGACGGTGAGATGCACGGTCAACAACACTTTGATTCGGTTGAAGGCTTCAAACTATTCCACATATCTGTTCAAAAACATACTTCTCTGACTAAACTAGAGTTCAACCATTCTTCTAATCATCCTTGATGTCATCTGTCGTTCTCGCACGGGATCATTTCTTTTACTTATCTCGTCAGTCACTGTCAGCCCAAGAAACTGCAAGTTCTGTCTCTTTCTATCAGCTTGGAATTTTGTGCCATAAGTCCTACAAAACTGCACACTGTACTCCTGACGCTTGTACGAAGATGTGATCATAGACATGCCTTTACTGAAAAATCTTCATCCCGAAAAATCCTGGAATTCCATAAGTTTGCTCTAGCTATGTTTCTCGAATGCATCATCAGCTTCTGACCTCCAAGCATATCGTCAATCCTTCTTCGTTCTAAAATCACAAACTACAAATTTTATAGGTCTCTTGTCACTAACTTGGTATACTACAACTCAGATGTCATACTACTATACACCAAATGTTAAACTGCCATAACCTGCTGAGCTGTTCTGTGTCAAAACTTCGCATGGCTTGCCTCTTCAGATTTCACTCTTCGAGTCTTCTACTCTTGACATGTAAAGCCGACCTTGGAATTCCAATCTGTGTTCATAACTCCATATTCCAAATCTTTCTGTGCTGTACTCAGAATTCTTGCCCACATCTGATTCTATCTACTTGTTGTTCTTGATCTTCTGCTTGATACTGTGTCATCAACAAAATAAACCTGCCAAGCTGACATCATTTCCTGATAAGTTGAAACTTTCAATCCAAGTCTTGAACAATGTTTACTCTCTCATAGATCTAACTTTGTTTCCAACTGAACCAGTACACCCCCTGACATCCATCAACCCTTCAATTCTTACACTCCCAAACTCCAATCATAAGCCATTACAACTCATTCCATTCAATATGAAACAAATCTTAAGATTTTAAACATAATGACTAAAATAATTACTTAGTTGAATTTCATCATTTTAAAACATGGTAGAAACTGAACTTCCAAATTATCAAATAAAGCTTAAATAAATAAAGTGTATCAAAGTCTGAGTATGAAATAACATTATTCATTTTGAAATTCATATCTTCATAACCCAACAAATCATTGAAACACTTGTCAATTCCAAATCAAGATTTCCAAAATAAATCAAATCCATGCAGTATGACCATACATTAAACTTTGCGAAAATCTGCAAAAATCTGAGTGTTAGTTAAACACTAAACCTTGTTGAAATCTGAACTCATTTGTTCATAAAAATCTTGCGGAAATCTAAACAAAGCTGAGCGTTAAAACAAATGTAGGAAATCTGCATATAATCAAAACACAAAACCCTTAGGAAATTCATTTTGCATAGCCAAAGAAATTGAATCAATGAAATAGAAATTTCACATTTTGAGTTACATGCTTTTAAATACTAATTTATCCACTAGTCTCTACATTCCATCATTAAAAACATCCATCCATTTCCAACCAAACATCTACAAAATCTTGAAATCACTAAGGTTTCGAAATGTAGATGTCAACATTTAAGAAAACTAAAACGAGAGCAAAATTTCAAGATCATTGTAAAACGATATCTTAAGAAGATTAAACAAAAATCCGAAACACAAAACCTTATGAAAACAAATTCATGTGACTCATGAAAAGAGTATAATGACATAGTTTATTTCAAAAAAAAATAAGCCTTAAAGAAGAAACATAAATCCATTAGCATACATCCCAATCAGTTGATTCATTTGCATCTACACGTTGTCCAATCCATTATCCTGTAAGTCGGTAAAATTCCCAAGGTTTCCTCTGCTGCCAAAAATTATCTTGACCACAACTAACCATCCACTTGGTATTACCGCTGAATCAACTACACCGGCTAAGCTGCAAGTTACAGAAATTCTCAACCAAAACTATGACAAGGCTCATTGAATCCGGAAAATCCCTGAGTTTCTTGTACTAACTTCTAATCTTACTAACTAAGATCACTTCTCCCTTCATAGAATCAATAGCTAATACGCCCCTTGCAGTCCTCCATCTTGGAAAGATGGTCTGGGTTCACCCAAAAATCCACATTTACTTACTTTGGTGTGCTGCATGATGATCTTCGATTAGCTGAGAGGGGATCTTCGAATACTGCTCAAGTCCTACTTTGGCGGGCAAATGCACATGTCTTCTCTCATTAACCGCAATGAAGATGCTGAAGGCTGAAAGTCTGTTGATGTTCTCCGAAAACAACATACTAAGTCCATAGGGTTCTCAGTCTCCGACGCAAGCACAGACAAAAGACACCAAACAAGAGTACAGAGACTTTAAATTCTCCACCACTAAGGAGGAAATTTTGTCATCCAAATCTCCTAACAACATAACTAAAAGAAAAGACAAGCAAGGTCTCCCGAACTGAAAGAAAAAGCAGACTCAAATTCAAAGAAACAAAGACAAGAGAAAACAAATCGACACTATCTAACGAATCCTCACCACACGTCTTAATGTCTCTAGAGTATTTTATTTCCTAGAAACTAACCTGGCTCTGATACCAATCTATCACTGCCCGAAACCGGGCCCTGCAGTGATCCGACCTCGGGATGCGAAATTTTGGAATAAATTTGAAACTTTTGTTATATTTCCCAAGATCCGCGTGAATGAGGATAATAAAATTCCATCACGATCAGAATATATTCTCGCGGAAGCTAAACATGGTGTTACAACTAGGAATCCATGGCCATCGGGTTCCGTGTCGCACGCAACCAATATCATAAAGTCATCACATAAGCAGATTGGCACAAATCATAATCCAAAGAACACTGAGCTGGTAGTAACAAGACTATTTATTTCCCACATATTCAAATTACAATTAACAGGTGTCTTAATTACAAACCCAATGAAAAAGGCTAACAAAGCGATACAAATAAACCACTAAGTGACATACTACCCCAAGTGATTTTTACGAGCTCCGGTGCCAAACTTGACATCTAGATGATATCAATGGGCAGCCTCTCACGTCAGACCGGCGGTCCCACCGCCTCCTCCGATCAAACACCTAAAAACAGAAAGAGAGGAAACTGGCACCAAACAAACAGCGTCAGACACGACGGTTTGGCAAGTAAATAAACAAATAATATGAAACAAAAGGACATTCATAAAACCTTATGGAATCATTGTAAAACCGATTAAAGAGTCTAAACAATAATAGCATTAAATAATGATAAAGTGATCGAAGGACCGAACGTAAATATCACGCAAATAAATAAACAGATCCTGAGCATAAATATCTTGAAAAGATAATAGCTTGTATAAAACATTTAATAATTGGAAATACATTTAAAATCCTGAATAATAGAGGCAATACGATAAAAGATCAGTTTCATAACATTAACAAAATTCAAAGAATATAATGAGTATAAACAAACAAGAATCATAAAACAAAATAATAAATAGATAAAACATTGGCAACCACACGTAGCTATATTCTCCTATTACTGAAGTAACAAGAGCAGACAGAGCCGTAGCCACTACATGTGGGACCGGAAATAGAATCAGAATCGTAGCCATACAAATGGGACCGGCAGATCAAAGTCAGAACTGTAGCCACTACACGTGGGACCGGCAGATAGAAACCGTTGCCATGGTCGGTACAGACAGATGCCAAGCTGCGGCTGGCGGACAAATTATAGAACCCAAGCTGGGTGATCAGCCCGACAAGGTGACCTAAGCCTAGTGGTGCCTTTAGTTTTCAAAACCCAAACCGATACAACTCAAACCATAATAATCCCTTTGGCTCATGGGCTCACACTACAAAGCTCTGGCCCCATCTCGCCTCGAGGTTTTATTTTTGAAATCATAGTCTCTTTGGCTCATGGGCTCGCACTTCAAAGCTCTGGCCCCATTTTGCCTTGAGGTTTTATTTTCAAAATAACAGTCTTTTCAAAATAATAGTCTCATCGATGAAATCCCGAATGTGGCGAACCACTCCAATCTCCTTCCAAATCGATTTGGAGAAAACATACGAATTTTCCAAGGTAAACCACTCAAATACACATTAAAGTGATTTGTATAAAACTATGCGATCACTCCTTTCGAACATGGAAAACCATAGGATTTTATAACAAATCACCGATGCTATTCAAATTAGTTCACCGAAGAATACAAATACATTTTCTGACTTGAAATGGAATGGATAGTGGGGAATGACTTAATGACTTACCAAGGAACCATCTCAATACAAATTTAACCTTTAAACATTGATTAATAAAGAGTGTGTTTGATGCCAATGAAAATCCACAACATTTAAATGATAAAGTGCGTATTGCGACTCGAAAGGTTCCCGGGTAACTTCACATATGCTCATTCTCCCATTGTTCCCATTCCCATTTCATAATTTCCAAGTATCACAAATAATCCCAAACTACTTCTCGTTTATCACTCGGATTTGTACATGTCATAATGTTACAATTCTCTTCATTTGTTCGAGATTTCCAAGCCATAGGAGGGATCAAATAGGCCTAGAATTCATTGAGGAAAGGAGGCTTAAAAGGATCTTAAACAGGTCTACAAAAGTCCCGTAAACAGCCCCCAAAACGGGCCGCAAACGAACCCGGGACTGGGCCCAGGTCCGCTCGAGCGACCCAGGGCTCGCTCGAGCGGACCCCTCCCAGAACCTGGGCCGCTCGAGCGGACCCAGTTCTGTCTGGGTCCGGATGGGGTGCAGATTTTGCACTCTTCTCTTTTAATTTTTGATTTTCTTTCTTCCCACCTTTTCTACAACAACTCTCCAATGAAATAGGTCCTCAAGAACATATTAAACTCCATCAAATCATCAAATCACCATCCATAATCAAATCCAATAAAACAAACACAATACTTTAAAAAAATCCAAGATTTCCTCCTTTGTTTTGAACACAACCACTTAACATGTAGAAAGCTAATTCTCAAGATGACCAAAGTGAAGATAACTTCAAATTCATTATAAAACAATATCATAAGTGAAATCACATACAACATTTCTCCATTCAACCAAAAGAAATCTATGAAACATAAGAAGATTAAAACATAGCATGAAACATCATGATATGAAGCAAAATAAATGAAATCATCACATTAATTGGAAATCCACTTGCCTCAAGTCTAAAAGAGAGAAATAATACTCCTCAAACAAAGCTCTAGGGTCTCAAGGTCTTCCATCTACAAAAGCCCCAAAATAAACCAAGAGAAACCCTAAAAATCAATCATCCTCAAATCTCCATGAAAACTCTTTGCATATGTGAGAAAAATACCCCAAAAGGTTTGAAAAACCAAGATCTCATGAAAAGAAAACCATTGCTAACCTTTGGTAGCTCAAACAAAGAAGAAAGGCATGGAAAAGTGGTCTCTCCTAGCTCAAATCTCTTGCAAATGGGTTCCTTGGAAAGCTTGAATGGAGAGGAAGAACCTTAGGAGATCAATCCTCCAAGAAAACTCCAAGAGATTGGTGTTTCAGAAGAGAGAGAAAGTTGCTGGAAGAGAGGGAAAGAACCCTAGCTCAAGACAATGCAGGAAAATGAAATGAAGGAGAAGAAGAGGGTTCCTATTCTTATAAGATGGGTTTGTGGGCCCCGATCTTGACAAGGCTGAAAGTGGCATTTGCGGGCCCCGAATGAAAACGACGAAGAAGACAAAAACGATCGGCGAAATTTCTACTTTCCAAAAAGTATATTTTCCCCAAATTCTGAAATTTTTGAAATTTATGGACAGATTTAGTGAAAATGTCATTTTTGCCCTTTTTCTCGAAAAACGTAATTTTTGAGCATCAAATCAAAATGGTTGAAACATGAAAGTTGTTCAACTCAATAAAATGAGTTAAAAGGAGCAAAATTTGTAATTTTTTCCAAAATAAGAATAATTTCTCACAAAAATACATTTTACAAAGACCGGGTCAAACTCAAGTCAACGGTCTTCAAAATCTCCAAAGCTATGAAAAATCTAGTCAAACTCAAAAACAAAGTCAAACCAACTCAAATCTTGCTTAAAAAGCTAAAACATGATTAAAACAATACTAAACAGAGAAATTGGGGGTCGGGGTCTTACATCCTCCCCCCCTTAGAACCCATTTGGTCCTCCAAATGGTCTAAACCAAATCAAAATCAAAAACCCAAAAGACAAAAGAAAACACCGACACCCTACGCTGAACCTCAGCAACTGAGACACCCTCTAATCAAACCTGACGGTGAGATGCACGGTCAACAACACTCTAATTCGGTTGAAGGCTTCAAACTATTCCACATATCTGTTCAAAAACATACTTCTCTGACTAAACTAGAGTTCAACCATTCTTCTAATCATCCTTGATGTCATCTGTCGTTCTCGCACGGGATCATTTCTTTTACTTATCTCGTAAGTCACTGTCGGCCCAAGAAACTGAAGTTCTGTCTCTTTCTATCAGCTTGGAATTTTGTGCCTTAAGTCCTACAAAACTGCACAAGGTACTCCTGAAACTTGTACGAAGATGTGATCGTAGACATGCCTTTACTGAAAAATCTTCATCCCGAAAAATTCTGGAATTCTATATGTTTACTCTAGCTATGTTTCTCGAATGCATCATCAGCTTCTGGCCTCCAAGCATATCGCCAATCCTTCTTCGTTCTGAAATCACAAACTGCAAATTTTATAGGTCTCTTGTCACTAACTTGGTCTACTACAACTCAGATGTCATACTGCTATACACCAAATGTTAAACTGCCATAACCTGCTGAGCTGTTCTATGTCAAAACTTCGCATGGCTTGCCTCTTCAGATTTCACTCTTCGAGTCTTCTACTATTGACATGTAAAGCCGACCTTGGAATTCCAATCTGTGTTCACAACTCCATATTCCAAATCTTTCTGTGCTGTACTCAGAATTCTTGCCCACATCTGATTCTATCTACTTGTTGTTCTTGATCTTCTGCTTGATACTGTGTCATCAACAAAATAAACCTGCCAAGCTGACATCATTTCCTGATAAGTTGAAACTTTCAATCCAAGTCTTGAATAATGTTTACTCTCTCATAGATCTAACTTTGTTTCCAACTGAACCAGTACACCCCCTGACATCCATCAACCCTTCAATTCTTACACTCCCAAACTCCAATCATAAGCCATTTCAACTCATTCCATTCAATACGAAACAAATCTTAATATTTTAAACATAATGACTAAAATAATTACTTAGTTGAATTTCATCATTTTAAAACATGGTAGAAACTGAACTTCCAAATTATCAAATAAAGCTTAAATAAATAAAGTGTATCAAAGTCTGAGTATGAAATAACATTATTCATTTTGAAATTCATATCTTCATAACCCAACAAATCATTGAAACACTTGTCAATTCCAAATCAAGATTTCCAAAATAAATCAAATCCATGTAGTATGACCATACATTAAACTTTGCGAAAATCTGCAAAAATCTAAGTGTTAGTTAAACACTAAACCTTGTTGAAATCTGAACTCATTTGTTCATAAAAATCTTACGGAAATCTAAACAAAGCTGAGCGTTAAAACAAATGTAGGAAATCTGCATATAATCTAAACACAAAACCCTTAGGAAATTCATTTTGCATAGCCAAAGAAAATGAATCAATGAAATAGAAATTTCACATTGTTCTTTGAAAAAGAAACACGATTTTGAGTTACATGCTTTTAAATACTAATTTATCCACTAGTCTCTACATTCCATCATTAAAAACATCCATCCATTTCCAACCAAACATCTACAAAATCTTGAAATCACTAAGGTTTCGAAATGTAGATGTCAACATTTAAGAAAACTAAAACGAGAGCAAAATTTCAAGATCATTGTAAAACGATATCTTAAGAAGATTAAACAAAAATCCGAAACACAAAACCTTATGAAAACAAATTCATGTGACTCATGAAAAGAGTATAATGACATAGTTTATTTCAAAAAAAATAAGCCTTAAAGAAGAAACATAAATCCATTAGCATACATCCCAATCAGGTGAGTCATTTGCATCTACACGTTCTCCAATCCATTATCCCGTAAGTCGGTAAAATTCCCAAGGTTTCCTCTGCTGCCAAAAATTATCTTGACCACAACTAACCATCCAGTTGGTATTACCGCTGAATCAACTACACCGGCTAAGCTGCAAGTTACAGAAATTCTCAACCAAAACTATGACAAGGCTCATTGAATCCGGAAAATCCCTGAGTTTCTTATACTAACTTCTAATCTTACTAACTAAGATCACTTCTCCCTTCATAGAATCAATAGATAATACGCCCCTTGCAGTCCTCCATCTTGGAAAGATGGTCTGGGTTCACCCAAAAATCCACATTTACTTACCTTGGTGCGCTGCATGATGATCTTCGATTAGCTGAGAGGATATCTTCGAATACTGCTCAAGTCCTACTTTGGCGGGCAAATGTGTAAGACCCGGACCCCCAATTTCTCTGTTTAGTATTGTTTTAATCGTGGTTTAACTTGTAAGTGAGATTTGATTTAGTTTGACCTTGTTTTTGAGTTTGACTAGATTTTTCCTTAGCCTTTGAGATTTTGAAGACCGTTGACTTTAGTTTGACCCGGTCTTTGTAAAATGTACTTTTGTGAGAAATTATTCTTATTTTTGAAAAATTAAAAATTTTGCTCCTTTTGACTCATTTTATTGAGTTCAACTTTCATGTTTTGACCATTTTGATTCGATGATCAGAAAATGCGTTTTTCGAGAAAAAGGGCAAAACTGACTTTTCATATTAAATCTGTCCATGAATTTCGAAAATTTCAGAAATTGGGAAAAATATACATTTTGGAAAGTAGAAATTTCGCTGATCGTTTTTGTCTTCTTCGTCATTTTCATTCGGGGCCCGCAAATGCCACTTTCAGCCTTGTGAAGATCGGGGCCCACAAAACCCATTTTATAAGAAGAGGAACCCTCTTCTTCTCCTTCATTTTCTCTTCCTGCACGGTTTGGAGCAATGGCTCTTTCGCTCTCCTCCAGCAACTTTCTCTCTCTTCTGAATCACCTATCTCATGGAGATTTCATGGAGGATTGATCTCCTAGGGCCCTTCTTCTCCATTCAAGCTTTCCAAAGGACCCATTTGCAAGAGTTTTGAGCTAGGAATGACCACTTTTCCTTGCCTTTCTTCTTTGTTTGGGCTACCAAAGGTTAGCAATGGTTTTCCTTTCATGAGATCCTTGTTTTTCAAACCATTTGGAGTATTTTCCTCATTTACGCAAAGGGTTTTCATGGAGTTTTGAGAATGATTGATTGTTAGGGTTTCTCTTGGTTTGTTTTGGGCTTTTTGTAGATGGAAGACCTTGGACCTTAGAGATTTGTGTTTGGAATGGTTTTGTGAATCTCTTGACCCAAGGCAAGGAAATATTCAGCTAATTTGATGATTGTGTATATGTGAATGATTTTTCATTATTCACATCCTATGTTTAGTTTCTTTATGATTTATAGATTAAATCTTTTAATGATCTGAGCTCTGGTTTTTGTTACTTCATTTGGTATATGGTTTTTGGTTAGAATGTAAATCTTCATTCTCCAATTGATCATTTTTTTGGTCTCACTCTTTATGTCTCAAAATTACTATGTCTTTTTGGTTGAAGAAAGATTTGTTTATGTGTTGATCCTTTGGAATGATGGAAGAAGTTAGTGTATAAATGATTTGATGGAGTTAGGAGAGGCCTAAATCATGAGAAGGAATTAATGGAAGAGTTAGAAGGAGAAAAGAATTGAGAAAAGGGGCAAAGAGTGCATTTCTGCACTCATTTCGGACCCAGCCAGAACTGGGTCTGCTCGAGCGACCAGATGGGCTGCTCGAGCGGCCCAGGTTCTGGAAGGGGTCCGCTCGAGCGGACCCTGGGTCGCTCGAGCGGACCCAGCCCAGTTCTCGGCCTTTTCAGGGACTGGTTTGAAGGGTTTGAATAAATGGGTTTGCCTGATTTGAGGCTGAGTTTTGGGCTGATTTAAAAACCTATTTTGTGGGCCATTCAAAGTTAGTTTTGGGCTGTTTTTAAGACCTGACATTGGGCCATTTCAGGGCCTGATATTGGACTGTTTTAAGACCTGTTTTAGGGACCATTCAAGGTTAGTTTTTGGGCTGTTTTAAGGACTGTTTGGGCCATGTTTAAAGGGTTGTTTTGGACTAAATGAATAGACTGTTTTGGGCTTGGGTTAAGACCAGTTGTGGCCTGATTTTAAGAGTTTTGGGATTACTTGTGATGTTTGGAAAATTGTGAAATGGGAATGGGAGTAAGGTGAGAATGAGCATATGTGAAATTAACCGGGAACCCTTTAAGTCTCAACACGCACTTTATCATTTAAATATTATGGATTTTCATTGGCATCAAACGCACTCTTTATTAATCAATGTTTAAAGGTTAAATGTGTATTGAGATGGTCCCTTGGTAAGTCATTAAGTCATTCTACACAATTCCATTCCATTTCAAGTTAGAGGAGGTGTTTATATTTGTATTTGTATTTGTATTCTTTGGTAAACTAATTTAAATAGCATCGGTGGTTTGTTATAAAATCATGTAGTTTTCCATGTTCGAAACGATTAATCATATGATTTTATACAAATCACTTTGATTTGTATTTGAGCGGTTTACCATGGATATTCGTATGTTTTCTCCGAATCGATTTGAAAGGAGAATGGAGTGGTTCGTCACATTCGAGATTTATTCAATGAGACTATTATTTTGATAAGATTAGTATTTTGAAAATAAAAACCTCGAGGCAAGACGGGGCCAGAGCTTTGTAGTGTGAGCCCCTGAGCCAAATGGATTATTATTATGGTTAGATTTGTATCGATTCGAGTTTTGAAAACTAAAGGCACCACTAGGCTTAGGTCACGTTGTCGGGCTGATCACCTGGCTTGGGATCTTTAATTTGTTCGCCAGCTGCAGCTTGGATTCTGTCTGTACCGACCATGGCAACGGTTTCTATCTGCCGGTCCCATTTGTATGGCTACGGTTCTGATTTTGATCTGCCAGTCCCATTTGTATGGCTACGGTTCTGATCCTATTTCCGGTCCCACGTGTAGTGGCTACGGTTCTGTCTGCTCTTGTTACTTCGGTAATAGGAGAATATAGCTACGTGTGGTTGCCAATGTTTTATCTGTTTATTTCTTTGCTTTATGATTCTTATTTATTTATACTCATTATATTCTTGGAGTTTGCTAATGTTTATGATGTCGATCTTTCATCATATTGTTGCCATTATTTAGGATTTGAAATGTATTTCCAACTATTAAATGTTTCATGCAGGCTACTATCTTTTCGAGATATTCGTACTTCTGAGACTATTCTTTTATTTGCTTTGATATTTATGTTTGGTCTTCCGATCGTTTTATCATGGTTTATTGCTATTATTGTTTAGACTCTTTACTCGGTTTTACAATGATTTCATCAGGTTTTATGAATGTCCTTTTGTTTCATATTACTTGTTTATTTACTTGTTAGACCGTCGTGTCTGACCCTATTTGGTTGGTGCCAGTTTCCTCTTTTTCTGTTTTTAGGTGTTTGATCGGAGGAGGTGGTGGGACCGCCGGTCTGACGTGAGAGGCTGCCCATTGATATCATCTAGATGTCAAATTTGGCACCGGAGCTCGTAAAATCACTCGGGATAGTATGTCACTTAGTGGTTTATTTGTATGGCTTTGTCAACCTTTTTCACTGGGTTTGTAATTAAGACACTTGTTAATTGTAATTTGAATATGTGGGAAATAATAGTTTTGTTACTACCAGCTCAGTGTTCTTTAGATTATGATTTATGCTAGTCTGCTTATTTGATGGCTTTATGATATTGGTGGCGTGCGACACGGAACCCGATGGTCACGGATTTCGAGTCGTAACACCATGTATAGCTTCCACGAAAATATACTCTGATCGTGATGGAATTTGATTATCCTCATTCACGCGGATCTTGGGAAACATAACAAAAGTTTCAAATTATCCCAAAATTTCGCACTCCGGGATCGGATCACTGTAGGGCCCGGTTTCGGGGTGTGACAGGTTTGGTATCAGAGCTGGTTAGTTTCTAGGAAATAAAATACTCTAGAGACATTAAGACGTGTGGTGAGGATTCTTTAGATTGTGTCGATTTGTTTTCTCGTGTCCTTGTTTCTTTGGATTTGAGTCGGTGTTTCTTTCAGTTCGGGAGACTTTGCTTGTCTTTTCTTTTAGTTCTTGTTGTTAGGAGATTTGGATGACCGAATTTCCTCCTTAGTGGTGAAGAATTTGAAGTCTCCATACTCTTGTTCGGTGTCCTTTGTCTGTGCTTGTGTCGGAGACTGAGAACCTCATGGATTCAGTATGTTGTTTTCGGAGAACATCAGCAGACTTTCAGCCTTTAGCATCTTCATTGTGGTTAATAAGAGAAGACATGTGCATTTGCCAGCCAAAGTAGGACTTGAGCAATATTTGAAGATCCCCTCTTAGCTAATCGAAGATCATCATGCAGTGCACCAAGGTAAGTAAATGTGGATTTTTGGGTGAACTCAGACAATCTTTCCAAGCTGAAGGTCTGCAAAAAGGCATATTAGCTGTTGACTCTATGAAGGGAGAAGTGATTCTTAGTTAGTAAGACTAGAAGTTAGTACAAGAAACTCAGGGATTTCCCAGATTGAATGAACCTTGTCATAGTTTTGGTTGAGGATTTCTGTAACTTGCAGCTTAGTCGGTGTAGTTGATTCAGTAGGGATACCAAGTGGATGGTTCGTTGTGGTCAAGATAATTTTTGGCAGTAGAGGAAACGTTGTGAGTTTTACCGACTTACAGGATGTTGGATTGGACAATGTGCAGATGCAAGTGTATGCCTCATTTACGGTGATGTCCCTTTTCTTGGTGAGAATGATTTTCGTGATGTTTTCATCTTTTGTTACATTTTTCTTAATGTCTATGATTTATTCTTGCAGAGTAGGGATACCAAGTGACTTAATGTTTCTTCTTTAAGGCTTATTTTGAAATAAACTATATTATTATACTCTTTTCAGGAGTCACATGATTTTGTCTTCATAAGGATTTGTGTTTCGAATTTTTGTTTAATCTTCTTAAGTTATTATTTTACAATGATCTTGAAATTTTGCTCTTGTTTTAAAATTTTTAAATGTTGACATCTACATCTCAAAACCTTGATGATTTCAAAATTTTGTATATGTTTGGTTAGAAATGGAGGAATGTTTTTAATGTTGGATTGTAGAGACTAGTGCATAAACTGATCTTTAAAAACATGTAACTAAAATTGTGTTTCTTTTTCAAAGCACGGTGTGAAATTTTTATGTCATTGATTGATTTTCTTTGGCTATGTAAAATGAATTTCCTAAGGGTTTTTGTGTTTAGATTTCTGCAGGATTTTTATGAACAAATGAGTTCAGATTTCAACAAGGTTGAGTGCTCAATTAACACTCAGATTTTTTGCAAAGTTTAATGTATTGTCATACTACATGAACCTGAATTATTTTTGAAATCCCGATTTGAAAATTGTCGAGTGTTTCAATGATTTGGTTGGTTATGAAAATATGAATTTAAAATGAAGAATGTTATTTCATACTCAGAGTTTGATAAACTTTATTTATTTAAGTTTTATTTGATAATTTGGAAGTTCAATTTCTACTATATTTTAAAAATGATGAAATTCAACTAAGTAATAGTTTTAGTCATTATGTGTAAGATTTTAAGGGTTGTTTTGCATTGAATGGAATGAGTGGTAATAGCTTATGGTTGGAGTTTGGAGGTGTATGGATTGAAGGGTTGATGGATGTCAGGAAGTGTACTGGTTCAGTTGGAAACAAAGTTGGATCTATGAGAGAGTAAACATCATTCAAGACTTAGATCGAAAGTTTCAGCTTATCAGGAAATGATGCCAGTTTGGCAGGACTATTTTGTTGATAACACAGTACCAGGTAAGAGATCAAGAGCAGTAAGCAGATGGAATCAGATGTGGGCAGGAATTCTAAGTACGGCACAGGAAGATTGGAATATGGAGTTGTGAACACAGATTGGATTTCCAAGGTCGGCTTTACATGTCAAGGGTAGAAGACTTGAAGAGTGAAATCTGAAGGAACAAGCCATGCGAAGTTTCGACACAGAACAGCTCAACAGGTTATGGCAGTTTAACTTTTGGTGTATAGTAGTATGACATCTGGGTTGTAGCAGACCAAGTCAGTGGCAGGAGACCTATAGAATTTAGAGTTGTGGTTTCAGAACGAAGAAGGATTGACGGCATACTTGGAGGCCAGAAGCTGATGAGGCATTCGAGAAACATAGCTAGAGCAAACACATGGAAATTTCAGAATTTTTCGGGATGGAGATTTCTTCAGTGAAGGCATGTCTACGATCACATCTTCATGCAAGTGTCAGGGATATGGTGTACAGCTTGGTGTAACTTAAGGCACAAAATTCCAAGCTGATAGAGAGAGGCAGAACTTACAGTTTCTTGGACCGACAGTCACTGACGAGATAAGAAAAAGAAATGATCCGGTACAAGAACGATAGATGACACCAAGGACACTTAGAAGAATTGTGGGACACCAGTTTAGTCAGAGAAGTATGTTTTCAAGCAGATATGTGGAATAGTGTGAAGCCTTCAACCAAATCAGAATGTTGTTGACCGTGCATCTCACAGTCAGGTTTGATCAGAGGGTATCTCAGTTGCCGAGGTTTAGCGTAGGGTGTCAGTGTTTTCTTTTGTCTTTTGGGTTTTTTATTTTGATTTGGTTTAGACCATTTGGAGGACCAAATGGGTTCTAAGGGGGGAAGGATGTAAGACCCCGACCCCCTATTTCTCTGTTTAGTATTGTTTTAATCGTGGTTTAACTTGTAAGTGAGATTTTATTTAGTTTGACCTTGTTTTTGAGTTTGACTAGATTTTTCCTTAGCCTTTGAGATTTTGAAGACCGTTGACTTTAGTTTGACCCGGTCTTTGTAAAATGTACTTTTGTGAGAAATTATTCTTATTTTAGAAAAATTACAAATTTTGCTCCTTTTGACTCATTTTATTGAGTTCAACAACTTTCATGATTTGACCATTTTGATTCGATGATCAGAAAATGCGTTTTTCGAGAAAAAGGGCAAAACTGACTTTTCATATTAAATCTGTCCATGAATTTCGAAAATTTCAGAAATTGGGAAAAATATACATTTTGGAAAGTAGAAATTTCGCTGATCGTTTTTTTCTTCTTCGTCATTTTCATTCGGGGCCCGCAAATGCCACTTTCAGCCTTGTTAAGATCGGGGCCCACAAAACCCATCTTATAAGAAGAGGAACCCTCTTCTTCTCCTTCATTTTCTCTTCCTGCACGGTTTGGAGCAATGGCTCTTTCCCTCTCCTCCAGCAACTTTCTCTCTCTTCTGAATCACCTATCTCATGGAGATTTCATGGAGGATTGATCTCCTAGGGCCCTTCTTCTCCATTCAAGCTTTCCAAAGGACCCATTTGCAAGAGTTTTGAGCTAGGAATGACCACTTTTCACATGCCTTTCTTCTTTGTTTGAGCTACCAAAGGTTAGCAATGGTTTTCCTTTCATGAGATCCTTGTTTTTCAAACCATTTGGAGTATTTTCCTCATTTACGCAAAGGATTTTCATGGAGTTTTGAGAATGATTGATTGTTAGGGTTTCTCTTGGTTTGCTTTGGGGTTTTTGTAGATGGAAGACCTTGGACCTTAGAGATTTGTGTTTGGAATGGTTTTGTGAATCTCTTGACCCAAGGCAAGTAAATATTCAGCTAATTTGATGATTGTGTATATATGAATGATTTTTCATTATTCACATCCTATGTTTAGTTTCTTTATGATTTATAGATTAAATCTTTTAATGATCTGAGCTCTGGTTTTTGTTACTTCATTTGGTATATGGTTTTTGGTTAGAATGTAAATCTTCATTCTCCAATTGATCATTTTTTTGGTCTCACTCTTTATGTCTCAAAATTACTATGTCTTTTTGGTTGAAGAAAGATTTGTTTATGTGTTGATCCTTTGGAATGATGGAAGAAGTTAGTGTATAAATGATTTGATGGAGTTAGGAGAGGCCTAAATCATGAGAAGGAATTAATGGAAGAGTTAGAAGGAGAAAAGAATTGAGAAAAGGGGCAAAGAGTGCATTTCTGCACTCATTTCGGACCCAGCCAGAACTGGGTCTGCTCGAGCGACCAGATGGGCTGCTCGAGCGGCCCAGGTTCTGGAAGGGGTCCGCTCGAGCGGACCCTGGGTCGCTCGAGCGGACCCAGCCCAGTTCTGGGCCTTTTCAGGGACTGGTTTGAAGGGTTTGAATAAATGGGTTTGCCTGATTTGAGGCTGAGTTTTGGGCTGATTTAAAAACCTATTTTGTGGGCCATTCAAAGTTAGTTTTGGGCTGTTTTTAAGACCTGACATTGGGCCATTTCAGGGCCTGATATTGGACTGTTTTAAGACCTGTTTTAGGGACCATTCAAGGTTAGTTTTTGGGCTGTTTTAAGGACTGTTTGGGCCATGTTTAAAGGGTTGTTTTGGACTAAATGAATAGACTGTTTTG
Source organism: Litsea cubeba (assembly GCA_012931725.1). Classification (NCBI taxonomy): domain Eukaryota; kingdom Viridiplantae; phylum Streptophyta; class Magnoliopsida; order Laurales; family Lauraceae; genus Litsea; species Litsea cubeba. The sequence goes on from CM022952.1 coordinate 48,303,007, forward strand.
GGCTTGGGTTAAGACCAGTTGTGGCCTGATTTTAAGAGTTTTGGGATTACTTGTGATGTTTGGAAAATTGTGAAATGGGAATGGGAATGAGGTGAGAATGAGCATATGTGAAATTAACCGGGAACCCTTTAAGTCTCAATACGCACTTTATCATTTAAATATTATGGATTTTCATTGGCATCAAACGCACTCTTTATTAATCAATGTTTAAAGGTTAAATGTGTATTGAGATGGTCCCTTGGTAAGTCATTAAGTCATTCTACGCAATTCCATTCCATTTCAAGTTAGAGGAGGTGTTTGTTTTTGTATTTGTATTTGTATTCTTTGGTAAACTAATTTAAATAGCATCGGTGGTTTGTTATAAAACCATGTAGTTTTCCATGTTCGAAAGGATTAATCGTACGATTTTATACAAATCACTTTGATGTGTATTTGAGCGGTTTACCATGAATATTCGTATGTTTTCTCCGAATCGATTTGAAAGGAGAATGGAGTGGTTCATCACATTCGGGATTTATTCGATGAGACTATTATTTTGATAAGATTAGTATTTTGAAAACAAAAACCTCGAGGCAAGACGGGGCCAGAGCTTTGTAGTGTGAGCCCCTGAGCCAAAGGGATTATTATTATGGTTAGATTTGTATCGGTTCGAGTTTTGAAAACTAAAGGCACCACTAGGCTTAGGTCACCTTGTCGGGCTGATCACCTGGCTTGGGATCTTTAATTTGTCCGCCAGCTGCAGCTTGGATTCTGTCTGTACCGACCATGGCAACGGTTTCTATCTGCCGGTCCCATTTGTATGGCTACGGTTCTGATCCTATTTCCGGTCCCACGTGTAGTGGCTACGGTTCTGTCTGCTCTTGTTACTTCGGTAATAGGAGAATATAGCTACGTGTGGTTGCCAATGTTTTATCTGTTTATTTCTTTGCTTTATGATTCTTATTTATTTATACTCATTATATTCTTGGAGTTTGCTAATGTTTATGATGTCGATCTTTCATCGTATTGTTGCCATTATTTAGGATTTGAAATGTATTTCCAACTATTAAATGTTTCATGCAGGCTACTATCTTTTCGAGATATTCGTACTTCTGAGATTGTTCTTTTATTTGCTTTGATATTTCTGTTTGGTCTTCCGATCATTTTATCATGGTTTATTGCTATTATTGTTTAGACTCTTTACTCGGTTTTACAATGATTTCATCAGGTTTTATGAATGTCCTTTTGTTTCATATTACTTGTTTATTTACTTGCCAGACCGTCATGTCTGACCCTGTTTGTTTGGTGCCAGTTTCCTCTTTTTCTGTTTTTAGGTGTTTGATCGGAGGAGGCGGTGGGACCGCCGGTCTGACATGAGAGGCTGCCCATTGATATCATCTAGATGTCAAGTTTGGCACCGGAGCTCGTAAAATCCCTCGGGGTAGTATGTCACTTAGTGGTTTATTTGTATGGTTTTGTCAGCCTTTTTCACTGGGTTTGTAATTAAGACACTTGTTAATTGTAATTTGAATATGTGGGAAATAATAGTTTTGTTACTACCCGCTCAGTGTTCTTTAGATTATGATTTATGCCAGTCTGCTTATTTGATGGCTTTATGATATTGGTTGCGTGCGACACGGAACCCGATGGCCACGGCTTCCGAGTCGTAACACCATGTATAGCTTCCGCGAAAATATACTCTGATCGTGATGGAATTTGATTATCCTCATTCACGCGGATCTTGGGAAACATAACAAAAGTTTCAAATTATCCCAAAATTTTGCACTCCGGGATCGGATCACTGCAGGGCCCGATTTCGGGGTGTGACAAAATGCACATGTCTTCTCTCATTTACCGCAATGAAGATACTGAAGGCTGAAAGTCTGCTGATGTTCTCCGAAAACAACATACTAAGTCCACAGGGTTCTCAGTCTCCGACACAAGCACAGACAAAAGACACCGAACAAGAGTACGGAGACTTTAAATTCTCCACCACTAAGGAGGAAATTTTGTCATCCAAATCTCCTAACAACAGAACTAAAAGAAAAGACAAGCAAGGTCTCCCGAACTGAAAGAAAAAGCAGACTCAAATTCAAAGAAACAAAGACAAGAGAAAACAAATCGACACAATCTAACGAATCCTCACCACACGTCTTAATGTCTCTAGAGTATTTTATTTCCTAGAAACTAACCTGGCTCTGATACCAATCTGTCACACCCCGAAACCGGGCCCTGCAGTGATCCGACCTCTGGATGCGAAATTTTGGAATAAATTTGAAACTTTTGTTATAATTCCCAAGATCCGCGTGAATGAGGATAATAAAATTTCATCACGATCAGAATATATTTTCGCGGAAGCTAAACATGGTGTTACGACTAGGAATCCGTGGCCATCGGGTACCGTGTCGCACGCAACCAATATCATAAAGTCATCACATAAGCAGACTGGCACAAATCATAATCCAAAGAACATTGAGCTGGTAGTAACAAGACTATTTATTTTCCACATATTCAAATTACAATTAACAAGTGTCTTAATTACAAACCCAATGAAAAAGGCTAACAAAGCCATACAAATAAACCACTAAGTGACATACTACCCCAAGTGATTTTTACGAGCTTCGGTGCCAAACTTGACATCTAGATGATATCAATGGGCAGCCTCTCACGTCAGACCGGCGGTCCCACCGCCTCCTCCGATCAAACACCTAAAAACAGAAAGAGAGGAAACTGGCACCAAACAAACAGGATCAGACACGACGGTCTGGCAAGTAAATAAACAAATAATATGAAACAAAAGGAAATTCATAAAACCTTATGGAATCATTGTAAAACCGATTAAAGAGTCTAAACAATAATAGCATTAAATAATGAAAAAGTGATCGAAGGACCGAACATAAATATCAAGCAAATAAATTAACAGATCCTGAGCATAAATATCTTGAAAAGATAATAGCCCGCATAAAACATTTAATAATTGGAAATACATTTAAAATCCTGAATAATAGAGGCAATACGATAAAAGATCAGTTTCATAACATTAACAAAATTCAAAGAATATAATGAGTATAAACAAACAAGAATCATAAAACAAAATAATAAATAGATAAAACATTGGCAACCACACGTAGCTATATTCTCCTATTACCGAAGTAACAAGAGTAGACAGAGCCGTAGCCACTACACGTGGGACCGGAAATAGAATCAGAACCGTAGCCATACAAATGGGACCGGCAGATCAAAGTCAGAACCGTAGCCATACAAATGGGACCGGCAGATCAAAGGCATGACAGTGTAGCAATACACGCCAAATGGGGTCCGAAAGGATGTATGTCTTTCATCCTCAGGATGCATCTTTATCTGATTGTAGCCAGAGAAACCATCCATGAATGTCATTCGCTCGAATCCACAGGAATTATCAGTGATTACCTCTGGTATGGGGAGCGGAAATTCATCTTTAGGGCATTCGCCATTCAGGTCTCTATAGTCAATACGACACTGATCTGCCCATTTTTCTTTGTCACAGGGACAATGTTGGCTAACCATTCAGGATGTTGTTCCTCACGGATGAAGCTGACGCTTTTGAGTTTATGAACTTCTTGTTCAATTTTATCCATCACATCTGGATGGAATCTTCTTTGGCCTTGCTTGACAGGCTTGATGTCTTCTTGAAGATTGAGTTTGTGGACTGCTATTTTAGGGACTAAGCCAGGTTCAGCGTAAGACCATGCAAAGCAATCAACCAACTCACGAAGAAAGGCGATATACTCGGGTAACTCATCATCCTTTACATTCTTGCTTATGAATACAGGACGTGGGTTATCTGGTATTCCCAAGTCTATCTTTTGAACAGGATCTTCTGTTGGAAGGTTCGAAGGTGGTTCCTCCACAATATTTTCGGAGGCTTCCAGCTCAACGAAACCTTCTGGTGTTTCAAGGGCATTTCCAGACCAAGGTTTTGTTCCTTTCCACGGGTCTTCTTGATCGGCAATTTTCCTAAGGCTTGCAATGAGATGAACACAATCGCCTGTTGAAATCGGGTCGAAGTAGGCTACTTCTTTTAGAGATGAGGGTTCTTCTGGGTCAGAAGACCACATGTCTGTGCCATCGGACAACTCCTTTTCATTGTCTGAGAAATCGTACCAATTGGATGAGCTTCCTGAAACTTTGTCAGGTGATTCATCGAAAAGATATCCAGGGAGATCGATGTCTTCATGGACTTGAGATGTTGAGGCTTGGTTAGTAAATTGACTTTTAAGCCTTTGTGTCAACTGTCTCAAAGGACTATCAAGATCGTACCCTAGCCCGTGTGAAGACTTTTGTACATAGCCGTAGAGTCTCCAATCTTCCAGCTGGCTTTTGGTCAAGACGGGCCCCAATGGCGTGAGAATACCGTGGCCTTCTCCCAAACCGACTGGGTTTTGAGCATCATAGCCCATTTTCTTCATAATAGCTTGTGCCATAGAACTATATAAGGATAGTTGAGGCGTACCTTCATTTTGGAAAGGTTCAAGCATGGAGTTTGATGAAAAAGCATCCTATCTATGGAAGAAGATCGGCTTTTCCTTTGCTGAAGTTGCTGGAACAACGAAGGAAGCTGACGTAGGATCTTCTATGACAGAAGCTGTCTCCATTGGAGTAAGAGCAGGCTGAACTTGCTGAGTGTCAGCTTGGCTTGACAATGTGTCGTCTTCTGGCTCTGAATCCGAATCCGTGTCTTACATGATAGACACGAAAGAGACAACAAATTTGCCCCTAGACTTTTGCTTTGCCTTCTTCACTTTAGTTGTGATGACCAAAGGCTTTGAAGGTTTGAGGGAGATGATGAAAGGAGTTTGAATGCTCTCTTCAGATTTACCGGATGGTTTGTTTTCTTCCGGTGATTGTTGAGGAGCCTTGCCTTTATCTTTCTGGAGATTTTCGGCAAAGGGTGCTGTGTGCTTCTCCTCTTCTTCTTTTTCACCTTCATACATCTGGGAGTCTGCGAAGGGACTTCTTTACCTTTGATGGGTTTTCTGTCCGCAAAGACTTGATGTATCATGCCGTCGTCGCTAACAAACTTGATGCATTGATGTAAAGTTGAAGGGACAACACCATTCTCGTGGATCCAAGGGCGTCCAAGAAGGATGTTGTAGCATGAATGGGTTTTTATTGCATACACTGTGACCTCAGAGATAAGATCACCGATCTGCAACTTGAACTTGATTTTGCCGATAGGCCTTTGAGTACAACCATCGTATCCAAAGATAGATACAGAAGTGTGGCTCAGCTTGCTGGGTGGGATGCCCAACTCTTCGAGAGCCGATGTGGAGATGAGGTTGAGTGCAGAACCTGGGTCGATCTACACTCTGTGCATAGGCATTTCCTTGATGTACCCTGTGAAGTATAGGGGTCGGTTGTACCTGGTTTCACCAAGTAGGAGGTCGTCCCTTGTGAAGGCGATGGTTGCACTGGCTGATTTTTTAACCGAGAGGCATTCAATGCATGATCCCTCAGTTTTCTTCTTTTCTCCCTTTGAGGAAGCTTCTGAGTTTTTGACCCGGTACTCCATTTTAATTTGGAGGACTTATGGGGCATGTTTGTCGACATCCTCATTCAGCTTTTGTAATTCTGAAATGAGATTATCACGAGTGTGCGGAGACATTCGCAACAAATCTAGGATGTGCAGACGTGCAGGTATGTGCTTGAAGTGTTCAATCAAGTCATACTTGAAAGCCTCCTTAGGGCCTGCATGTTCATCACTGTTGCCACTAGGGGCGCTTACAACATCTTTTCCTGAAGGATTTACATATGTAAAGGAAGATTGGTTGTAATTTTTTTGGTAGTCCCGGCCGGAGCGGGTGCCTCTACCAACTTCGAGAGCTTCTTGAGAAGGGTCTTCGTTTGGAAGATTGTCTTCAGGATCAAGAGGCTATCATTTTTCATTTGCTGAGGATATATCAGGAGTAGAGTTGCCATCCTCAGTGATTGTGTTGCACGGAGCATTTTTCGGGAACAAGTCCTGAACAGCATTCAGCAACCTTTCTTCTTCGTTGACTAATTCATCGTCCCAGGCATCAATAGCTGGGAATTCTTCAGTCAGGAAGGGTGTGAACTTTGAAGTCACAGTCTCAGGAGAAGAAACCTGAGAGGGTGTCATCTCAGCGAAAGTTACGTGAGATGAGGTGGCTCCAGAAGATACATTGCTAGGCGTCACCGGAGTGTAAGTGATCTCATCAGACGATGCTTCGGAAGACCTATAATCCCGAATTATCACATTACAGGAAGCTCTGACAAGAGACGTTGCTTGATCGGAGTCAGACTCATCCTAGGATGTAAGAGGATCGTCTATCCAGCAATTTTCTCCATTTTCAAGAGTTAAGGGAGGATGTACCTGATGGTCTTCAGGGACTTCAGTCTCTAGATTGCGAGGAAGCTCGTTGACGCGGTCCTGCTCTTGTTCTAGAGCGAGACGCTGCAAGATCCTTGCATATTCTTCAAGATCAGGCATAGGAGCCAAATCTTCTTCTTCATTAGCTCTTTGCAGCTCAACATGGTTCATTTCCACTAGAGCAATGAGGGGTGCTGGTTCAACAACATTTTCTTATACAGCCTCTTGGTCTTCTTCATCATCAGACCAGGATCCTTGTGGCTGTAGGGGGTTATACCAGATTACTGGCATAAGATGAGTCTCAGGAACCCATTCTTCATTGGAGAGATATTCTCCTGTTTCAAGGGACTCCTCCCATTCGTCAGTGTAGTTTGATTCGAATCCATCATCAGTGTCGCTGGACTCGTATCCATCAATGGAGAATCCAACTACCGAATTGCAAGAGTATGATGCCTCCTGCGTGGCTTCTTTGAATTGAGGTGGCATGAAATCACTGAGAGTGAATTTTCTTACCCCCTTTGAAGTCTCTGGAAGGGATGTTTTTGTTGCCTCCAGTGAAGCGGTAGAGGAAGCCTCTGCCTTTTCTTTGAATTCTTATTTTGGCTGGGTATTCTCTTGCCGTTTGAGCTTGAGGAGATATTTCCTAGCCTGCCTTCGCTGTTGAGCTGTAGGCTTTGTTTTCACGACCTCCCAATTTTCATCTTCCAGGAGATCGGGATGTACCCATATGGGTTATCTGTCTGGTGTCGGGTAAGGAACCAGTTCGTCGGACGCTTGGATTGAGTTTATCACCTTGAAGGAAGTAGTGATCTTCTTCTTCAGTGATTTTGATGCTTGTCCACATGTCACCATGTTGACGGAGGCAGACCCATAATTTTTGTCAAAGGTGATGACTCTATTTTTCCACATCTCGTTTATTTTCTCCCTCACAATGAAGCATTGATTGAGAGGATGCGAGATCATATGGTGGTATGGATAGTACCGAGGATCGTTGGTTTTGCCAACATCACCCTGTCTTTTTGGTTCAGGCCAGGTGAGCTTGCCGTTCGCCATAAGTGCCCTGAAGATTTCATCAACATCTTCATCAAACGGGTATTTCTTCTCTACTCGTTCTTTGAAGGCATCAAAGAGTTCAGTTGTTTTCAGCTTTCTTTGGTGGCTGAGGAGCTGACTTGGTCTGCACATCGAGGACCTCTTTCTTCTTTGGTTTAGAGGTTGCAATGGCGGTTGGCTCTTTTCTTGATGATTTCTGACTGTTGAGGTCTTTAATCACCGTTTCAGCTTCCATGGAAGCTTCTGGGAGTTCTCCCAGATTTTTTGATTTGTTGCCGATGAACATCGAGCAGATTCTCGCTCTCATGTTGTTTCGGCAGATGTCGACTAGTGACGCTTGGGGCAGTACATCAGAGCATTTGTATGCCATTGCTTTCCACTTATGAATGAAGTCATATGTTGACTCATTCTCCCCTTGTTTTAGGCTGCACAGCTGAGCCATAGTAGCGGGATGATCCTCACCTTTGAAGTGAGTCAGGAAGTGTGTCTCTAGCATGGCCCAGTTTTGGATGGAGTCCTCCGGCAGAGTGGAGTACCAATCGAAGGCCGTACCTTTTAGGGTACTTGCAAAGAGGCAGATCTTAAGTGCATCTTGATCCGCGATAGCTCCCGTCAGGATCTTGAAGTGGATGACGTGCTGTCTGGCTGATCCTTTCCCCGTATATGTTTGGAGAGTATGATGCTTGAATTTTGTGGGGAACGGGACCGAGTCCATCCATAAGGGATATGGTGGCTTGATCCCATGCTCCTTGAGTATTTCCTCTTCTTTTGCTTTGGCGAGGATACTGTCTACGTCCTTTTTGGTAAGGGCGCGTGACTCATTTTCTTCTCCATTTACCTCATCGTCTTGATGATTCGGAGGAGGTTCATTGATCGCCTGATTTTGGAAGGCGAGGAGAAGGTTTTCGGTCAGAGTTTCAATCCTTTGGTGGCCTTGTTCCAACTGCTGGATGCGTGTGATCGCATCATCTTGAGGTGGATTGCAGGGTGGTGGCTCAGAATTTATAGCCAGGACGTTCATCCTTCAAGATTCGAACGAAGAAACTGTCCTGGTGACTGAGCTGGGGCTCATTCTTTTTGAAGAAGAGCTCGAGGAAGGATCATTCTGCCGTCCTTTTCTTGAAGAAGCAGGGGATTCTTCTGAATGTCTTCTTGTCCTAGAGACGCTGCGGATCATTGGACGTCGGGCATGGATTTTTGTTGCTGATTTTTGACGTCTTCTGGGTTTTCCAACCATATGGACGGCAGCAACTTGGTTGGGTCTTTTTTTTTCGACTCATTTGGGAGAGACTTGAAGTGTAGGAGGCTGGGTCCTTTGCTTCTCTAGTCTCTTTTGCAGATACGATGCGTGGCGGTGTATACGACGAGCAATTTGAGCTTTGGTTAGCTCTGGCTGGGCTTTGACAATGAAGGATGTGCTCCCTCGGGCGCAGCAGCCGAGCCTGTCTTCTTTGTAGCTGGGCAAGGACAGGATGCGAAACCGGTCCTTCGCCTGTTGCAGCGAAGCTTTGAATCTTTGGAGTTCGGCCCCTATAGAGATGAAGGGTCGAACTGCAGGTTTGTAGGCCTTAGCAGGTGCTTGCAGAGGCCTTGTGATGCATGACTTGATTTTGGGCTTGTAGGAACAAGCCGGCTCATGCTGGGTTGACTTGAGAGTCAGATTGGAGATGGGTCTCTCCTCTTTCAAGTAGATAAGAAGGTAGAACTAGTTCTCCTTGGTTGGGGCCAGGAATGCTGGCATGGTGGATGTTTGGGACCTTCTTTGTTTTGGTGAAGGTCTTAGGGACCAAGTCTTGGGATAGACCTAGTCATTTGAGGGTTGAGGCTTCGTGGGGCTGCCACGGGCTTCGGGCCTTCCGGTGCTCGCCTTTGGTGTCACGGTAGTGACACGTTGAGAGGTGAGTTTCTACTTCTTGCAAGGTGCAGGTTGTTCTTTGGGAAGTGGGAATGGTCCTAGCTTCCCAAAGACGATAGTCCGGGGAGTCGAGGTTGACCCGGAGTTCAGAGAGTTGCCGAGGGAGTTGACGCTTCGGCAGCAGATGGGGTGATGGACCAGCGCATTCTACTCGGTTCTACCGAGGTCGGCGGACGTGGGAGTCCCTTTGGGTCCGACCCTTTCGTAACCGGGGGGCAGAGGCGTGCATCAACATTTCTTTTGTATGGGTGTGCCAGATTTTTTATTTTACTTGGAATTACAAGTGGTGATCCGGAGATCAATCTTCGCAAGTAAAAACGAAATCAACTTCTTTCAAGGCTTCCATTGCACATATATTTAAGAAAAGAGACATTTTCTTGATTTGTTGTAAAAGGCAATTTTTTGGCATTTATAGCCGATTTTGGCGTTTATAGCTGATTTTTGGCGTTTATAGCCGATTTTGGCGTTTATAGCCGATTTATAATCCTTATCAATAATGAAAGACAAGAGTTGTGATTTTTTTTTCTTTTGAAAAAATACAAACTACAATGAAAATCAAGAAAAGGAGGATCTAACTTCTCAGGAGATTGTGGGGGACCCGTTCAGATTGACGGTCGCAAGCCATAGACGGACTTCGCCATCATCCATGCAGATGAGAACAGAGGATGCTATTGATTCGGTTGGCTTGGCTATAACCTCAAGTTTTTAGAGGATAAATACCAGACGGAGGTCCTATGTCCAATAAAAAACTAAGTAGATGGGCTGAAAAGCCACGTCTAAGCCATTGGAGGCAGAAGGAGAAGGCAAGGACCTTGGGGGGGGGGGGGTACCCCCCAAGGGACTTTTGTCACCTTGTAGTGGTGGTCAGTGTAGTACTTCCACTGAGTTTTCTCTTTCTTTCTCTGGATTTCTGTGCTTTTTTCTGATCTGGGACCTGTCTTGTTTTTCCGATCTGGAATTCTTTGGAATGTTCTCCTATTTATTGGCTTTTAGGTAGCCATTTAGGAGGATCTATGAGCCTTAATTGTCATAAAGCTACATAAAGGGAGGAGTTACAAGATTGAATTCTTTATTTTGTAACTCCTTTTTCTTGGCTTCTGATTGGCCGGAGGAGATTGAGGGCTTTTAATCGCCTTTAATCGCCATGATGGGAGGAGTTTCATGGGTTAGATGCCATGAATCTCTTGACTTGTAACTCCCAAATGCTCGCTTCTGATTGGGCCATCCAAAGAAATGGATTAATGACTGTAATAAAGCTAGTCAATTAATCGCATTAAGTGGTCGCCGAGCAGTTGAAGAGTCACGGGCCGTGCCGCGTCTTTTGGGATTCTTCTGGCGATGATCAATAATGGATCTTCATGTAGACCGGCATCAAATGACCATGTAATTTCAAGTATTGGTTGCCAATAGCGGGTCGGTGCCATCTGTCCCGTCGATTTCTCGATCGGTCGGGTAGAAAGCACACTTTTTGGTTGACTGGTTGGCGATCAATGTTGATTTCGATACTCTTGATGATTGACCCGTGATTTTGACTGATGTCAAAGGATTTGGTGTCTCAAAAGTATGAATTTTGGAAAATACCAGAGGTTGGACGCTTCGAATCGCGAAAAAACAGCAAAAAATGGAGTTTCCAGTGCCCACCCGGCGATCCCGGGTTCCAGGCTCACCGCCGACCCTGGGCCAGGGTCGCAGGGGCCAGCGACCTTGGGCCAGGGTCACAGGGGTCTGCGACCCTGGAGGGATTTTCCCCCTTTTTATCCCGTTTTGTGTCCGTTTTTGCTGGTTTTCGATTTTTTTTCTTCTATATTTTACCTTGACATTTTGATCATTTATTAGCCTGATTTCCCTGTAGAAAACCTAATGATAATCCTTGCATTTTATTTTGCAAAGTTTCCAATTTTCTGAGAAAGCCGAAGACTTTGTCGCGCAGAGCTGCCGATTTTCCGTCAGAAGCTGAAACTGGGTCAAACGATGTCGGAATGACCTGAAATTTGAGGTGAAGCCTCCTGAGCAATAAATAAGACCAACCATAGGATTTTGTTTGAGTTTTGAAGCCGTTTGGGGTCCTATCACTAGTAGACTTGTTTTTGTCGCGATGAAGACGTCGCGGCTTTGATGTGCAGTCAACCGATGTCCGATTGACTTGAAATTTGACAGGGAACCTATTGGAGTCATTTTAAGATGATCCATAGGCTCTGTCATGGAAACAATGGTCCCAGGGAGCTTCACCGTCGAGAGGCCTGATTTGGCTTCCAAGCGTCAAAGTTTGGTCAAATGTTGTCGAAATGACCTGAAATTTGATGTGTAGCCCTTTGGATCTTGAAGAGGCAAAGTGACATTTTTGGTGTCAACAAATGCCCCCTCGAGGTGCAGCGACGAGTTGCTTAACTTTTGTAGTCGATGTGCCTCGAAGAGATTTTGTGAAGGAGAGCTTGTGACTTGACCAAGAGTCTTTGAGCAGTCTTTCTTTTGGTATTTGTTGCCTTTTGAGCTTCCAGAGGAATTTTATGGTAGTGAAAGGGATCATGTACCATCTCGAGGCAAAGTTTTGAAGATGACATCAGGGATGTGGATTTGGGTTTTGACCTTGAGACATAACAAGCTGTATGTGGCAGGTTAGGGGGTCGGGTTTGGTTTTGACCGTGTGACCCAACAAGCTGTATGTGGAATGTTGGGGGATCAATTTTGGTTTTGATCTTGTGACCTAACAGGCTATATGTGGCAAGTTAGGAGATCAGGTTTTGGTTTTTGGTTTTGGTATTGTGACCTAACAAGCTGTATGTGGCAAGTTAGGGGACCAGGATTTGGTTTGGATTTTTGCGGAATGTCAATTTCAAGATTTTGGCTCAATTTGGTAGATGAGGCTGGATGGTTTGATTTTTGGAAGCTCATGGGGCATGGAATCCTCTTTTGTATGGTCGAATCAACTCAAAAGAGGCATGGAACCATTTTTGTATGCTCTTGGTAAGAAGGATTTCTCTTTAACTAAAAGCCCAAATATTAAATTTTTTTTTTAGTGCCTAGGTGGTCAAACCTGGCTCATATGGGCTAACCCATGGGACCTTAAGCTTTTGAAACGGCTTAGATTTAATATGGTGTCATTTTAAAGAATATCTCCTTTGGATAGAGAATATCTAAGAATATCTTTAATTGGAGAGAATCTCTCATGTTCCCTTTATTTTGGGAGAGAACATCACAAGATATCTTCCTTTGGGAAAGAATCTTTCATTGATCCTATCTTTTGGGAGAAAATCTCTCATTGATTTCTTTTTGGGGGAGAATCCCTCAAGATATCTTTCTTTTGGGAAAGAATCTTTCTAATTTCTTTCTTTTGGTAAGGTTACAAATTAGTAACACTTACCTCTTTCTTCTTTCCTTCTTTGGTTTGCTCTCTTCTATAAAAGCAAGGAGGAGGTTGGATCTCTTGCTCTTATTGCTTTCTTGTGCAACAATCCCAAGAGGGCTTCATGACCAAGAGTTCTTCTTCTTCAAGATCTTCAAGACTTTTCTTCTTCGTCTCCATCAATGGCTTCAAGTAAGTTCCCTTTTTCAAGAAAAACCCCATTGTAGGAAAAAAAAGTTCTTTCTTTTTTTTGTTTCTTTCTTTTCTTTTCCTTTTTTTTTCACGTGTTTGCCCTTTTTTTAACACGTTTTTTTCTTATCTCTTTTTTTTTTCATGCTTTCTTTTGTTTTTTTTTTTTTGCATGTCTTTTTTTTCTTTTTGTGGGTCGTACGGATCTGGCCGTACGGCCACGTGGCCTGTGGGCCAGCTCTCTTCTTTCTTTTTTTTTTTCGAGAAAGTTTCTTTTAATCTTTTTTTTGTTCTTTTTTTTTTTTTGAGAAAGTTTCTTTTCTTCTTTTTTTTTTGCTCATCATGATAATGAAATTTTTTTTTTTTTTGCAAACCAAGATGTTCATGCATGTATATTTTTTTTTGTAAATTGAATTGTAGCATGATGTGATAGCAGACCTGAAAGTTTTCGCAAATTTGGGAATTTGGAGCTCGCAGCGATGTTGAGCCCTTCCTGATTTTGCCGAGACTTTGAGGTTTCAAAAGTTTGGAGTTTCGGAGCTCGCAACAATATTGAGCCCATCTTCAAGTTTTATGATTTCTTTCGGGATAGTACCTTTTCTTCGGAATTGCCCCGGGATCATGTCAAAATTTCGCCAGATTTTTTTTAGCAAAATTCTGTCATTTTGATGTTTGATCTTTTTCTTTTCCAACCTTTGCAGGTGGTTCCTCTAGAACGAACAAGGGTAAAGAGCCTGCTACAAGCGTACCTCGTCGATCTGCTAGATTTTCTAATCCGGCTGTTCAGCAGGCCTGGGAGAAGGTCCAGTATGTTGAGAGAAATCTGGAAGATTACGACTCCCTCAACAGAGATGAGATGAGGCAGCGACTGATAGCTCTCAAGGGAGAGGAATTCTATAAGATCATGGTAAGCAGTCATCCATGGGTGATGGAAGATCAGAGTGTTTTACCCAAGCCTACCTTCTTCTTTGGTGATGCCATCCCTGATGACATGACATACCAGAGGAGATGTTTTCAGTTATCTTTCACAGCAGATGGTGAGAAGAAGACTGTTGCTACCCGGTCGACATTTGATCGCACCGTCTCGATCATGAGCCTTACCCCCATGTGCTCTAAGAGGGAAGATCCTCCAAGCTGGGTGAGAAGGACAAATGTAATCAAGACTGGGTTTTTGTTGGCGGTTCTCCTGGATATAAGGAGAGGACGCCTGCTGACATGGACCTGTTGATGCCATCCAGCGGCTACCAGGGCTCTGATTATCCGTCGGTCGATTTGAGACTTGTGGGCCTTGGTATTTTCAGCGGTGACGGCAGCAATTGGATAAAGCCTTTTCGACTTCGTGGCCGTTTCAATGCTGAATCCGAGTGGAAGTCGTGGACTGATCGCGTCCTGCTGATTGGTGGCGCTGTTTTGAAGGAAGCCGGGATTTTTGATGCGGTCCGCGCCTTTAGGGAGACCGTGATTTTTTCCGACGAGCCTTCATGGCTATGCTGGAGTCATTCCTCCCACAGACCAATACCTTCGTTGTGACTAATGGTGAGATTGGTTTCTCTTTGAAGGAGCTGAGCGCCATTACTAGATTGCCCATTCTTGGCAAACTCTATGAGGAGTTTATGCCGATCGACAGCGTCCTTGAGGAGTAGTCTGAGGAGTTCAGGCTTCTGTACTTTCAGCTCGTCGCCTTCTATGATTTTTTGAAGGAGAAGGAGGGTTTGAAAGTTAGATCCAGCAGTTGGAAGAGCTCTAGCTCTTTGTTCCCCAACTTTTTTGATAGCAGGGAGTCTTTTGATATTGTGACCCAGGAAGCCAGGGCTCAGGATCCAAGTTCAAAGAAGATCTTGGCTATGCAAGAAGAGTTGAGAGATTTTTGTGTGAGTACAAACGCCATATGTCCTGACATTGCACTGCGGAGAGATCTTGCTGTTTACCTCACTTATTGGCTTGGTGAGGCTCTTTTTGCTGGAGGACATGGAATGCACATCAGGCTGCATTGTATTTTTCCGGCTTGTCAGATGGCGTTTGGAGAGCAGCTTGCTTTGGTGCCAGCTCTTTGCTCCTACCTGTGTACCGAACTGCAGGCTGCTGCTTTTTTGGTTCGGCTTGGGTATTTTCAGCCCACATTTTTTATTCGTGGTACGTGTACCACTGTCCTGGCTTCCACCGGCTGGGTGCCGTACAGGATGATGATCCTCTGATGATTCGGCTGGCTAAGGGCAAAGCCGTGTCCAAATCACTTTTGTTTGCCCGCATGAGGATCCGACGGTTCAGGGACATCGAGATGGGGCAGTCTTCAGTGAAGCTTTCTCCGGAGTTGCGGAAGAAGGCTTTTGATTTTGGTGCTTCCCGAGACTCTACCAGGGCGGGGTCGGGAAGGCATTACTCCTTGACGAACGCAGAGAAGGAGTGGCTTTTCAGCATACGTGTCGGCATGATGGTGTACTGCAGACATCTTTTTGTCGACATCCAGCCATATGTACCCTCTCGCTTTGCTTTGCAGCTGGGCTTTTCTCAAGGTGTTGTTGGAGCGCCTTCAGGTGAAGCGCTTTGGAGGCTTACAGGACAGAAAAAATGCATGGGCTTTCTATAGTGCTGAAGACACTATAGCCATGATCTCTTATCCAGTGTTGTCGACTTCCCGGACTGCCGGCTTTGTGAAGTGGTTCGCGGAGTGCTTTTCGACATGTCGGGGGCTTTCCAAGAAGGAGCTTGATGTGAAACTGGCATCTGGAAAGGGCCTTGGAAAGTCGGATGGCATCCGGCTAGAGGAAGTTTTTGCCTTCCTTTCTGGAGAGAAGCACAAGATAGGCTTTCTCGGTGATCAGGGCGTCATTGGTTCTGAAGCTGCTCGAGAAATACCTGATGAGGCTTTAGAGCAGTTAGAACAGGAGGAAGAAGAACTTGATGCTTGGATGCAAGCGGCACAGAAGCAAGCTTCCGTGGAGTCTACTAATAAGGGTAGACCATCCAGTGAGGAGTCAAGTGGGAAACCTGAGTCTGACAACGGGGTAGGTTCCTCTCAGAAGCGAGCCCGCAGGAGTTAGAGGAGGAGGAGTCATCATCGCAGCAAGGGGCAGCATGAGGACTCTCCTAACTTGGAAGTACCTCTTACTATCAATGAGGAGGTGCCAGGGAATGCTGACAAGCCTCCAGATAAGAGAAGCCGAGAAGAAGAGACCGTCGGTGAATGTATGATTCTTCCTTTTTCTCTTTCCAGTTCTTTTCATGGGATTTTTCCATGTCTTGATTTGTTTTCTCTCCCTGTTGCTCCTCTTTTTTTTTTTAGCAGAGGAAGATTTGGCGATGCCTGAGGTTCCAACCGATGAGGTGGTGACAGATCCTGTCGGGGCACCTGAAGAAGAACCGAGGGACTCTGGAGTGAATCCAGAATCTCCAATTTGTATAACTTATTTTGCTTTTTTTTTTTTGTGTCTGTGACTTGGTTTACTAACATTTTTCTTGTCAGCTTACTTGCCACAGGATTCTGATGACTTTGAACCATCGATGGATGTAAATGTTGATGATGCTTCCGATGAGTTCATGGAGGAAGAGAGTGTTCTGCCAGTCATCGAAGAAGGTATTTTGTAGTAATAACCCTGATAATGATTTTCAAACATGATTATATTCATACCTTTTTGTGTTTCTTTGGCAGGTTTTGAGGTGACAGCGGAGAGTCCGTTGCTTCCTTCAGAACCAGAGCAAGGGATGCCAGAGGTCGATCCAGAGGTAGAGGCTCATGGGACCAGTTCTGACACTGTTGAGGAGATACCTCATGCTGAAATTCCTTCTCCAGCAACTCCAACTGGAAAAAGTTCTTTTGTTCTTCTTCCAACGGGGCATGACATGGGCAGCCGACCGACGGAGCGGGGCGAATCTTCAGCTGGGCCATCTCTTCTTTTTGCGAAGAAGGTGGTAGTGCGAGTTCTGAGCTCTTGGATTGAGACTCTCCTTGCTGGACACTTGGATGCCGGATTTGGAATGATCCAGCATGTGCGTAAGATTCTCGGTGATGCCGAAGAGGCTGGTCTGGATGTCACAAGTGCTAGGGTGTTCGTTGATAAGATCATTGAGCTGGGTGACAAATGGTTTGAGGACATGGGTTTGGCAGATGACCAGTTCTTCAAGGAGATGTTCCTGGACCCTGCTGATAAGGCTAAGTCTGACCTGGACGAGGCTACACAAAGCAGGAAGCAGATAGTCCGAGAGAAGAACTTAGAAGAGCTAACCATCATTGGGCTGACACATGACCTTAACATCCTTGATAGGGAGGTCGATGAGGCCAAGAAATGTCTTGAGCATCTGCAGGCACAAGTCGCTACCAAGTGGGCTGCAATAACAGAGGCTCGCGACAGGGAGAGTGCTCTGATTTGCCGGGTTGCAAATGCCGATCGAGTTCTTGAAAGGAGGTCTCAAGAGAACAAACAATGGCGAACTGTTCGGGATAAGCTTCCCGGTGTGAAGGAAGGATTGCAGCATTCTCCAGCATCTCATGGAAAGTTCCTGAAAAAGCGTGCCTTGGAATCCCTGACGGCTGAGGCCAAAAGTTTGCTTGAGGAGCTGAAATCTTGGCTGGAGACCATTTTTGTTTGAGCTCCTGTTTTTTTTTTTTTTGTTTTTTTTTTGTAATAGAAACTATCCTTCTCTCCTTTTTTTTTTGGCACCACATGTATTTTTTGGTACTCTTTTTTTTAGTGCTTGTGAACACTTTTTTTTTTTTTTGGTACCACATGCATTTTTTGTTACTTTTTTTTTTTGTTTTCCCTACGCTCACTTAAATCTTTTTGTGATGAAAGTAATTGCTAAATGGGATACTTTTTTTTTGTTTTGTTTTCCCTACGCTCACTTAAATCTTTTTGTGATGAAAGTAATTGTTAAATGGGATGTTTTTTTTTTTTTTTTGTTTTCCCTACGCTCACTTAAATCTTTTTGTGATGAAAGTAATTGCTAAATGGGATGTTTTTTTTTGTTTTCTTTTCCCTACGCTCACTTAAATCTTTTTGTGATGAAAGTAATTGCTAAATGGGATGTTTTTTTTTTTTTTTTTGTTTTCCCTATGCTCACTTAAATCTTTTTGTGATGAAAGTAATTGCTAAATGGGATTTGATCAAAAGCTTGTCATTTTGTGAAAATCTTTTGTCAAATGATTGTTTTGGCATGGGAGCCAGATTTTGTTTGTGGCATGGAAGACAATTTTGGCATGAGAGCCAGCTTTTTTGTTTTGTGACATTAATAGCCGATTTGTGGCATTGATAGCCGGTTTTGGTGGCATCTATAGCCGGGTTTGTGGCATTGATAGCCGGGTTTTTTGAAAGCCAATTTTTTTTTGTTTTGTGGCATTGACAGCCGGTTTTGTTTTGGTGGCATCTATAGCCGTTTTATGGCATTTATAGCCGGTTTGGTTTTCAAAAATGCAAGTATCGACTAAAACTAGCCTCCCTGCTGAATGTTCTTGCAAGTATCGATAGAATGTCACATCCTTGCTCATTCGGTTGTGAGTATTGATGGAATGTCGCATCCTCGCGGATTTGGGTGCGAGTATCGATGGAATGTCGCATCCTTGATTTTCAAAATTTTTGGTTTTACGGGTATTGACTTGATGTCGTTTCCCCACGATTTTTTGAAATTTGTGGTTTTCTCGAACCTTTGGGTCACGGATATCAACTGAAATGTCGCGTCTCCACGGTTTTTTAGGTTTTTTCGAACCTTTGAAATTTGGGTTGTGGATATCAACTAAAATTTGCATCTCCACGGTTTTGGATTTTGCAAGTATCGACGAAATGTCACTTCCCTGCGATTTTGGAAGTGTCGAACGTGGTTCGCATGCTTCCAATTTGTACGAGTATCGACTAAGCGTCGCTTCCCCGTGGCTTTCTTGAAAAACCATTTTTTTTTGTTTAAAGACACGAGGGTCATAAGTTTTGACCTAAAACCATTTAGGCGGTAAAAGGTAGGGTGGACTAGGGTGGAAATCCCTGAATCCGGATTTTATTTCAAACCATTAATTTTGGGTTCAAGGGTTGTAAATTTTGGTCAAGTTAGGGAAAGGCTCCTAAACTTGGATTTTTTGAACAATGAAACGATGAAAGTAAGCATTGTTTAAATTTCTAGAAATTTCAGCATTTGACATGAAAATTCTAAAAAAGGTTGGTTTAGCGAGCGTGTACCTGGAAATCGATTTTGGCTGTATAGGCATTGCTCTTACCCAGTTGGGTAAGTCTTCAAGGGTAGTACCGCTTTAAGAACTTACCGTTGATGGGCAGCATACATCTGTCACCTTCCATGTTTAGGAGTGCGTAAGCGCCGTTGGAAAAAACCTTGTCGATAACGTAGGGTCCCTCCCATTTTGGCTCAAATTTGCCTTTGGACTTATGAGCGAAAACCATTGGTCTTTTTACCGCAAGAACCAAGTCACCCTTTTTGTAGGCCCGTTGCCTGACATTTTTGTCGAAAGATCCTGCCATGCGTGCTTGATAAAGTTTAATGCTTTGTTGAGCTTCGAGCCGTCTCTCATCGAGATTGTCCAGCTCATGGAGTCACAATTTGACATTGCTTTCTTGAGTCATGTCATTTTGCAAAGATACCCTCAAGGAAGGAATTTGTACTTCCAAGGGCACGACAGCTTCGTATCCATAGACTAAGGAGAATGGTGTGCTATGGGTTGGTCCTCGAACGGTGGTTCGATAGGCCCACAAAGCTTCAGACAGTTTGTCCCTCCAGTCTCTTTTATGACTAGAGACCATTCTTTTGAGGATTTTGCAGAGTGTCTTGTTGAAAGCTTCTGCTAATCCGTTTGCTGCCGGATTGTATGGAGTCGAAGGACAGCTTTGGATTTTGTATTTGTCGCAGAACCTGTAGAATCGATGATCCCGAAAATGTGGTCCATTATCATGGACGAATCTTTTGGGTATGCCGAAACGACAAATGATGTTGGTGCGCAGGAACTGAAGGACTGATGAGGTCTTCATTTCGTTGAACGCAAATGCTTCTGACCACTTAGAGAAATAATCCGTAGCGGCGAAGATGAAGCGATGACCTTTGCTCGAAGGGGGAGAAATAGGACCTATGATGTCCATACCCCAGGCTTCGAAAGGACATGAAATCACTGTAGGATATAGCCATTCTGGAGGCATGTGAATGTAATCTCCATGAACTTGGCATTGTTGGCAGTGCTTAGCAAATTGCATTGCGTCGGCTACCATGGTAGGCCAGTAATAACCTGACCTTTTTATCTGATCATAGAGCTTGGGACCAGCCTGATGAGCTCTGCAAAGAGCACCATGAACTTCTTTGAGTGTTTCTTCAGCCTCTTGTTATGACAAGCAGCGTAGAAGTACTCCATTGAAGGATTTCCTGTAAAGGATTTTTGAAGGAATATCCAAATGAAAGCTTGGGGTTCGCCTTTGGATGCTTACACGTTCTTTTGGATCTTCAGTAGGATTCCGAACATAATGTAATCAATGAACGGATCCCTCCAGTCGCCGATTCAAGTTTGTAGGATTGAAATCCGACTTCCAACCACTTGGTGGTATTCAGCAACTGCTTGATGTGTGTTAAGAGGAGGAAGGATACTTCTTTCACACACTGTGATTTGCATGTTTTCCCCTTCCTGGATTGCCATAGATGCGGCAAGTCCAGCCAGGGCATCTGCACGTATGTTTTCACCTCTACGAATGTGGGTGATGTGACAGATGTCAAACTTTTGCAGAAGCAATTGTGCTTTGTTGTAGTAAGGCAGCAAATCTGGTTTCCTGACTTCAAATTTCTGATTCATCTGGTTGATGATCAGTTGAGAGTCTCCAAAGACTTCCAGCATGGTGATATCAGATTTGATGGCGAGTTCCAATCCTAGGATCAGAGCTTAATATTCAGCTGCATTGTTTGTGCATGGTTCCAGTAGCGAGAAAGCGTGTGGAATCATGTATTTGTCGGGGCTAACAAAGAGGATGCCAACTCCCGAGATCAGCTGTCTTTTTTTATTTGTCCTGGTTGCACCGTCAAAGTACATGTCCCAGGAAGCATTTTGTGAGAAAGTCTCAACATTGTAGACTGGTTCGTCTAGGAGATCATCTCTGAGTGGAGAATCTTTAGGCAATGGATGCTCTGGGGGGAAGTCCGCTAGAGCTTGCCCTTTGATTGCCTTTTGTGGTACATACCGAATATCAAATTGTGACATAAGGATGGACCATTTTGCCAATCGGGCATTGAGAGAACCTGCCTTTATGATAGGGACCTTCAAGAGGTTGACCCTCGAGACCAGGTAGACTGTGTTGGAAAGCAAGTAGTGACGCAGATTTTGTACGGCGAACATCACTGCAAGACATTCTTTTTCGACTGGAGAGTAACGATGCTCTGCACCTACTAGCATGCGGCTGAGGTAATATAGAGCAGCTTCTTTTCTTTAATCATTTTCTTGTGCAAGCAGAAATCCCAAAGAGTGATCAAGGGCTCTTGTGTACAAGATGAATGGTTTTCCAGTGGTAGGAGCAGTTAACACTGGAGGTTTTGTCAGGTATGACTTGATATCTTGGAAAGTAGCTTCACAGTCAACATCCCAGACAAAGTTTACACCTTTTTTCATCAACCGGGAGAATGGACAGCATTTCCCCGAAAGATTGGAGATGAACCGTCTGATGTAGGCCAATCTCCCTTGAAGTCCTTTGAGTTCTCTCAAGGTTCTTGGAGAGGGCATTTCTAGAATGGCTTTGACTTTTATGGGGTCAAGCTCTATTCCAGCTTTCCGAACTAGGAATCTGAGGAACTTACCCGACGAGACGCCGAAGAAGCATTTCAAAGGATTCATTCGCAGTTTGTGTTTGCGAAGCCGGAGGAAGACTTCTCGAAGGTCTTCGAGATGATCTTCTTTTCTTTTGCTTTTGACAGCGAGGTCATCAACGTAACATTCAACCGTCTTGTGCTGCATATCTTGGAATATCTTCATCATAGCCCTCTGATATGTGGCACCAGCATTTTTCAGACCAAATGGCATGACAGTGTAGCAATACACGCCAAATGGGATCTGAAAGGATGTATGCTTTTCATCCTCAGGATGCATCTTTTTCTGATTGTAGCCAGAAAAACCATCCATGAATGGGGAGCGGAAATTCATCTTTAGGGCATTCGCCATTCAGGTCTCTATAGTCAATACAGACCCTGATCTGCCCGTTTTTCTTTGTCACGGGGACAATGTTGGGTAACCATTCAGGATGTTGTTCCTCACGGATGAAGCCGACGCTTTTGAGTTTTTGAATTTCTTGTTCAATTTTATCCATCACATCTAGACGGAATCTTTTTTGGCCTTGCTTGACAGGCTTGATGTCTCCTTGAAGATTGAGTTTGTGGACTGCTATTTTGGGGTCTAGGCCAGGCATTTCAATGTAAGACCATGCAAAGCAATCAACGAACTCACGAAGAAAGGCGATATACTCGGGTAACTCATCATCCTTTATATTATTGCTTATGAATACAGGACGTGGGTTATCTGGTGTTCCCAAGTCTATCTTTTGAACATGATCTTCTGTTGGAAGGTTCGAAGGTGGCTCCTCCATAATATTTTCGGAGGCTTCTAGCTCAACGAAACCTTCTATTGTTTCAAGGGCATTTCCAGAGCAAGGTTTTGTTCCTTTCCACGGGTCTTCTTGATCGGCAATTTTACCAAGGCTTGCTATGAGATGATCCCAATCGCCTGTTGAAATTGGGTCGAAGTAGGCTATTGCTTTTGGAGATGAGGGTTCTTCTGGGTTAGAAGACCACATGTCGTGCCATCAGACAACTCCTCTTCATTGTCTGAGAAATCATACCAATTAGATGAGCTTCCTGAATCTTTGTCAGTCGATTCATCGAAAAGATATCCAGGGAGATCGATGTCTTCATGGACTTGAGATGTTGAGGCTTGGTTAGTAAATTGACATTTAAGCCTTTGTGTCAACTGTCTCAAAGGACTATCGGGATCGTACCCTAGCCCGTGTGAAGACTTTTCTACATAGCCGTAGAGTCTCCAATCTTCCAGCTGGCTTTTGGTCAAGACGGGCCCCAATGGCATGAGAATACCGTGGCCTTCTCCCAAACCGACTGGGTTTTGAGCGTCATAGCCCATTTTCTTCATAATAGCTTGTGCCACAGAACTATATAAGGATAGTTGAGGCATACCTTCATTTTGGAAAGGTTCAAGCATGGAGTTTGATGAAAAAGCATCCGATCTATGGAAGAAGATCGGCTTTTCCTTTGCTGAAGTTGCTGGAACAACGAAGGAAGCTGACGTAGGATCTTCTATGACAGAAGTTGTCTCCATTGGAGTAAGAGCAGGCTGAACTTGCTGAGTGTCAGCTTGGCTTGACAATGTGTCATCTTCTGGCTCTGAATCCGAATCCGTGTCTTGCATGATAGACACGAAAGAGATAACAAATTTGCCCCTAGACTTTTGCTTTGCCTTCTTTACTTTAGTTGTGATGACCAAAGGCTTTGAAGGTTTGAGAGAGATGATGAAAGGAGTTTGAATGCTCTCTTCAGATTTACCGGATGGTTTGTTTTCTTCCGGTGATTGTTGAGGAGCCTTGCCTTTATCTTTCTGGAGATTTTCGGCAAAGGGTGCTGTGTGCTTCTCCTCTTCTTCTTTTTCACCTTCATACATCTGGGAGTCTGCGAAGCGGACTTCTTTACCTTTGATGGGTTTTCTGTCCGCAAAGACTTGATGTATCATGCCGTCGTCGCTAACAAACTTGATGCATTGATGTAAAGTTGAAGGGACAACACCATTCTCGTGGATCCAAGGGCGTCCAAGAAGGATGTTGTAGCATGAATGGGTTTTTATTGCATACACTGTGACCTCAGAGATAAGATCACCGATCTGCAACTTGAACTTGATTTTGCCGATAGGCCTTTGAGTACAACCATCGTATCCAAAGATAGATACAGAAGTGTGGCTCAGCTTGCTGGGTGGGATGCCCAACTCTTCGAGAGCCGATGTGGAGATGAGGTTGAGTGCAGAACCTGGGTCGATCTACACTCTGTGCATAGGCATTTCCTTGATGTACCCTGTGAAGTATAGGGGTCGGTTGTACCTGGTTTCACCAAGTAGGAGGTCGTCCTTTGTGAAGGCGATGGTTGCACTGGCTGATTTTTTAACCGAGAGGCATTCAATGCATGATCCCTCAGTTTTCTTCTTTTCTCCCTTTGAGGAAGCTTCTGAGTTTTTGACCCGGTACTCCATTTTAATTTGGAGGACTTGCGGGGCATTTTTGTCGACATCCTCATTCAGCTTTAGTAATTCTGAAATGAGATTATCACGAGTGTGTGGAGACATTCGCAACAAATCTAGGATGTGCAGACGTGCAGGTATGTGCTTGAAGTGTTCAATCAAGTCATACTTGAAAGCCTCCTTAGGGCCTGCATGTTCATCACTGTTTCCACTAGGGGCGCTTACAACATCTTTTCCCGAAGGATTTACATATGTAAAGGAAGATTGGTTGTAATTTTTATGGTAGTCCCGGCCGAAGCGGGTGCCTCTACAAACTTCGAGAGCTTCTTGAGAAGGGTCTTCGTTTGGAAGATTGTCTTCAGGATCAAGAGGCAATCATTTTTCATTTGCTGAGGATATATCAGCAGCAGAGTTGCCATCCTCAGTGATTGTGTTGCACGGAGCATTTTCCGGGAACAAGTCCTGAACAACATCCAGCAACCTTTCTTCTTCGTTGACCAATTCATCGTCCTAAGCATCAATAGCTGGGAATTCTTCAGTCAGGAAGGGTGTGAACTTTGAAGTCACAGTCTCAGGAGAAGAAACCTGAGAGGCTGTCATCTCAGTGAAAGTCACGTGAGATGAGGTGGCTCCAGAAGATACATTGCTAGGCATCACCGGAGTGTAAGTGCTCTCATCAGACAATGCTTCGGAAGAGCTATAATCCCGAATTATCAAATTACAGGAACCTCTGATAGGAGACGTTGCCTGATCGGAGTCAGGCTCATCCTCGGATGTAAGAGGATCGTCTATCCAGCAATTTTTTCCATTTTCAGGAGTTAAGGGAGGATGTACCTGATGGTCTTCAGGGACTTCAGGCTCTGGATTCTGAGGAGGCTCGTTGACGCGGTCGTGCTCTTGTTCTAGAGCGAGACGCTGCAAGATCCTTACATATTCTTCAAGATTAGGCATGGGAGCCAAATCTTCTTCTTCATTAACTCTTTGTGGCTCAACATTGTTGATTTCCACTGGAGCAATGAGGGGTGCTGGTTTAACAACATTTTCTTATATAGCCTCTTGGTCTTCTTCATCATCAGACCAGGATCCTTGTGGCTGTAGGGGGTTATACCAGATTACTGGGATAAGATGATTCTCAGGAACCCATTCTTCATCGGAGAGATATTCTCCTGTTTCAAGGGACTCCTCCCACTCGTCTGTGTAGTTGGATTCGAATCCATCATCGGTGTCACTGGAGTCGTATCCATTAATGGAGAATCCAACTACCGAATTGCAAGAGTATGATGCCTCCTGCGTGGCTTCTTTGAATTGAGGTGGCATGAAATCACTGAGAGTAAATTTTCTTACCCCCTTTGAAGTCTCTGGAAAGGATGTTTTTGTTGCCTCCAGTGAAGCGGTAGAGGAAGCCTCTGCCTTTTCTTTGACTTCTTATTTTGGCTGGGTCTTCTTTTGCCTTTTGAGCTTGAGGAGATGTTTCCTAGCCTGCCTTCGCTGTTGAGCTGTAGGCTTTGTTTTCACGTCCTCCCAATTTTCATCTTCCAGGAGATCGGGATGTACCCATATGGGTTGTCCGTCTGGTGTCGGGTAAGGAACCAGTTCCTCGGACGCTTGAATTGAGTTTATCACCTTGAAGGAAGTAGTGATCTTCTTCTTCGGTGATTTTGATGTTTGTCCACATGTCACCATGTTGACGGAGGCAAACCCATAGTTTTTGTCGAAGGTGATGACTCCGTTTTTCCACATCTCGTTTATTTTCTCCCTCACAACAAAGCATTGATTGAGAGGATGCGAGATCATCTGGTGGTATGGACAGTACCGAGGATCGTTGGTTTCGCCAACATCACACGGTCTTTTTGGTTCAGGCAAGGTGAGCTTGCCGTTTG
Source organism: Litsea cubeba (assembly GCA_012931725.1). Classification (NCBI taxonomy): domain Eukaryota; kingdom Viridiplantae; phylum Streptophyta; class Magnoliopsida; order Laurales; family Lauraceae; genus Litsea; species Litsea cubeba. The sequence continues at coordinate 48,328,927 of CM022952.1, forward strand.
CCACAAGAGCCCCGAAGATTTCATCAACATCTTCATCAAATGGGTATTTCTTCTCTACTCGTTCTTTGAAGGCATCTGAGAGTTCAGTTCTCTTACCAGCAGTTTTTTTTTCAGCTTTCTTTGGTGGCTGAGGAGCTGACTTGGTCTGCACATTGAGGACCTCTTTCTTCTTTGGTTTAGAGGTTGCAATGGCAGTTGGCTCTTTTCTTGATGATTTCTGACTGTTGAGGTCTTTAATCACCGTTTCAACTACCATGGAAGCTTCTAAGAGTTCTCCCAGGTTTTTTAATTTGTTACCGATGAACATGGAGCGGATTCTAGCTCTCATGTTGTTTCGGTAGATGTCGACTAGCGACGCTTGTGGCAGTACATCAGAGCATTTGTACGCCATTGCTTTCCACTTATGAATGAAGTCATATGTTGATTCATTCTCCCCCTGTTTTAGGCTGCACAGCTGAGCCATAGTAGCGGGGAGATCCTCACCTTTGAAGTGAGTCAGGAAGCGTGTCTCTAGCATGGCCCAGTTTTGGATTGAGTCCTCCGGCAGAGTGGAGTACCAATCGAAGGCCGTACCTTTTAGGGTACTTGTGAAGAGGCGGATCTTGAGTGCATTTGGATCCGCGATAGCTCCCCGTATATGTTTGGAGAGTAGGATGCTTGAATCTTGTGGGGAACGGGACCGAGTCCATCCATAAGGAATATGGTGGCTTGATCCCATGCTCCTTGAGTATATCTTCTTTTTTTGCTTTGGCGAGGATACTGTCTATGTCCTTTTTGGTAAGGGCGTGTGACTCATTTTCTTCTCCATTTACCTCATCATCTTGATGATTCAGAGGAGGTTCATTGTTCGCCTGATTTTGGAAGGCAAGGAGAGGGTTTTCCATCAGAGTTTCAATCCTCTGCTGGCCTTGTTCCAACTGCTGGATGTGGATAATCGCATCATCTTGAGGTGGATTGCGGGGTGGTGGCTCAGAATTTGTAGCCACGACGTTCATCCTTCGTGATTCGAACGAAGAAACTGTCCTGGTGACTGAGCTGGGGCTCATTCTTTTTGAAAAAGAGCTTGAGGAAGGATCACTCCGCCGTCCTTTGCTTGAAGGAGCATGGGATTCTTCTGAATGTCTTCTTGTCCTGGAGACGCTGCGGGTCATCGGACGTCGGACTTGGATTTTGGATGCTGGCTTTTGGCGTCTTCTGGTTTTTCAAACCATATGGACAGCAGCAACTTGGTTGGGTCTATCTTTTTCGACCCATTTGGGAGAGACTTGAAGTGGAGGAGGCTGGGTCCTTTGCTTCTCTAGTCCCCTTTGCCGATACGATACGCGGCGGTGTATACGATGAGCAACTTGAGCTTCGGTCAGCTCTGGCTGGGCTTTGACGATGAAGGATGTGCTCGCTTGAGCATAGCAGCCGAGCCTGTCTTCTTTGTAGCTGGGCAAGGACAGGATGCGAACCCTGTCCTTCGCCTGTTGCAGTGAAGCTTTGAATTTTTGGAGTTCGACCCCTGTAGAGATGAAGGGTCGAACTGCAGGTTTGTAGGCCTTAGCAGGTGCTTGCAGAGGCCTTGTGATGCATGACTTGATTTTGTGCTTGTAGGAACAAGCCGGCTCATGCTGGGTTGACTTGAGAGTCAGATTGGAGATGGGTCTCTCCTCTTTCATGTAGGCAAGAGGGTAGAATTGGTTCTCCTTGAGTGGGGCCAGGAACGCTAGCTTGGTGGATGTTTGGGACCTTCTTTGTTTTGGTGAAGGTCTTGGGGACCAAGTCTTGGGATAGACCTGGTCGTTTGAGGGTTGAGGCTTCGTGGGGCTGCCACGGGCGTCGGGCCTTCCGGTGCTCGCCTTTGGTGTCACGGTAGTGACACGTTGAGAGGCGAGTTTCTGCTTCTTGGAAGGAGTAGTTTATTCCTCGGGAAGTCACTACTAAAAAAAGGACATTTTATATCGGTTACAAAACTGCCCTATATCGGTTTTTAATATAACCGATATAATATCTTCGGTCAAGGTTTTCTATATCGGTTAATATTTCTTTATATCGGTAGATTTTTTTTATATCGATTACTATGTAACCGATATAATAATTGTTATATATAATATCGGTTTGCACAAAATATGATATTAATTACTATAATTTATATCAGTTATTATGAAACCGATATTCTATAATTTTTCAAAATCGATATCACATGTATTTTTTTGTATCGGTTCTTCTTAAATCACACTACTAGAATTTAAGGTACTCGCTTCCTTCCCACTGTTTTTTCCCCTCCCGTGCTCTACCTCCCCTTTACTCTCCTCTAATTTCTTTCTTTCTCTCCGCGTGAATCTCATCTCCTCTCATCTGCATCGTCTCTCAATCTCTCTCCGGACGATCTCTCTCCGCTCCTGGCAAAAAGCCCCAATTCCAACCCTCCCCAGAAAGCCCATTGATCAATCAAAATAATAAATCGCCCAGCAGATCGCCGTCGAGGCTATTGTGCCCTAATTCTCTTAGGGTTTTGAGGGAGTTCTTGAGATCCGATAGGTACCGGTGGTCGGTGACGGAGTTCTCTTCAAGGTGCTCGACGATGTCGTCGAGCCACTGGATTGCGAGGCCGGAGTTGGAGGCAAGGAAGGAGAGCGCCTCCTCTAGGCGGTGTAGGATGGGTAAGTAGCCGGCGAGGTCAGAGCGTGGATCGGAAAGAAGAGAGGGCTCACAGCCGTGGATGGCGTCGAAGACCTTGAGGATGGCGGCGGCTGGGCCGACGGTACGGTCGATTTGGGAGGACAAGAATGCTGGGAAAATTGAAGGGGGAAAACCGCTTTGGGAGCACAAAGTGGATGACAGCAATGGGGTCGTTTTCGGCATCTGTCTGACATTGAAATGTTTGTTTCTTTGTTGAACAGGGGAATGATTTTGTTGTAAATGGGTTTTATATTAATTTTGGGTATTTGTTTTGTAGATTGAGTGTGAAGAAGAGTATTTGATGGGGGAGTTTGACATGAATCCAGACATCGACGAAAAACCTCCAATGTCCCTCAGGGATGCATTGGAGAAGGTGAAGCCATTCTTGGTGGCATATGAGGGAATACAGAGTCAAGATGAGTAGGAGGTATGTGTGTTGGCATCTGCTAATTTTACTAGGTGTTGATTTATTTTTTCTTGTCAGTTTGTAATAGTTGTTGATTTAGGTCATATATATGATGGAGATATGCATGTTTGTAGGTGGGTGGTTTATGTTTGGTTGGGCACTATGCATTTTGTGTGTTGATGAAGTGATGTAAGCCATGGGTTAGTGGGTTTGGTGCTGTTTAGTAAGGTGCAATATTCATTTGGTGAAGAACCCCTTTCAATTTCCGTATCTTCTATATTATTCATATACTGTTATTGCCTCTTCTAAACCGTAAATGGCAAGAACAAGGTATACAAAGATTTGGGTTTGTCTCTTTGTTTTCATGAGGTTCCAAGATTACAAGGTTCTAATATCTGATTTCTCTTGTTTATATTTCTCTATTTTCTGTTGGATGCTATGTTGTAGTCTTTGCTGAAATAATTTTGGGGCACATTGTTTTTCAACTTTTCTATTTTGTTTCTATGAATTGCTCAAAGGTGCTTGCATTGGATGAATCCCCTTCTCTCATGTCTGACATTGTGGTGCATCTCTGATCCAAGCTGTCAACCAAGTGCGGCCACAAACCTGTTTCTTATTACTCGTGGGATCTTTTTCTTTTCTTTTTATTTTTATTTTTGTCAATCAGATGAGCCAATTTTTTATTGTCAAATTAATGGTCAAGAAGGAAACATTAAAATGGTCCAGATAGAATGTGAAAGTGGTCAAATATAGAGGGACTTTATCTTCAAAGTTTAGTGTATATTGCAACATTTTTTTTTATCATGAAGGGGCCTGTCAGCTAATGGTCAACTAAACTTTGGGTCCATAAGCAAGATAAGAGTATATGAGATCCACAGGTTAAATGAGTTCTATTGTAAAAGAGAGAAGTCCATCCACATCTTCCTGAATGGTGATGTGAAGATTCTCTTTTGGCTACTAATTTAGTTCTGTAATGGATTGCTTTTATTCTTTTTTTTTTTCATGTTAGTTTTTTTTAGTTCATTGTTGTTGAATTGGGGGAACTTTTTTTTTTCTTCATTCCTTTTGGTTTTAATTGATGTGCTGCTCTTGATTTTTTTATGAGGCGTTGTAATTTCATCTAGTGATTGTGCGTCCATTATTCATTCCTATTAGCTTAACAATGGAAAGTGCATTTTCATGAAAGCAAACTAGGTGTAGAGGTACCCTAAAGAAGGGGACTAGTTGTAACCTAGTTGTGTGATCAAAGGTTGTTTGGTTGTAAAAACTTATATAATTTATTATCAATCAATCTATGGAAGGGTTGCCTTGCCTTCCTCAAGATTGTGTGGTTTAATGCTCAATTTTATGGATGCATTTCGTTGATACATTTGTTGATATTGAGATGAGATGCAAAGTGAGGAGGGTAAATTTGCAATAAGCATCTATGAAATTGACCAAAATTTGATAGGGGATGCATGTTGAATTTGTAATAATTATGCATGTTTCGCCGAAATTTCGAATCGACCAAAATACTTCAGTATGGTGGCCAAACCAACACACCGTTTGAAACGAATTTCTCAACATTAATATCAGTGGAAAATGAAGGGTCTTCTTTTTCTTTTTTCTTTTTTGGAAATGGTAACTTGTATTATTCAGAAGCTTTATGGTATAAAATAATTATACCAAGAAGCAGCAAGGGAAACCCAAAGGGTCTTCTTTGGAATAAAGGGAAAAAACTGCTTGGCACTCCATCTTTGTGGATCCAATTTCAAACTCTTTTACTTGTACTATATTAAGCTTTTATTCCACTTCATATTCAACTTAATGGCATTCTTTACATTTTCAGGGGCATATTGATTATTATACATGGACTCAATGAACATGGGTAATGGCTTGTTCATTTACTTTTGTGCCTATGCCTTTTTACAGTTTGTTTTGTCATCTCTAGGACTTCAGTAGTGTGGATCTTGAGTCATTCTTTTTCATTAATAAAAGGAATTTATAACTGCTTCTATCAGGCATTTTCATTGTAAGTACATTTAGTATAGAACTATTTTAAATAGTTTCTTACGATTGAACTAAACTAACTTAGATGTTTAATTGTGTTTTCATGTTTCATGTATAGAAACAAAAATCCATAGAGACAGGCATTTTCGTTGATCATGAAGATAGGGCTGTCAAATGGCAATTGGCTCATCAAAACAAAAACGGAGAACATTCAAATGATGCCACAAGGGAAGTAATAGGAAAAATTGTAAGTTTTCATTTTCAGGTCCAGTATTCTTCCTAACTGTCATGCATCAAGGTATTTGTATATTAGTTGTATACATATGGCTCTGGATTCATTGGTGTCATGGTTATTGTAGGATGAGCTAAAAAACCAATTAAAGGAGGGGATTGTAATGACTGAGGGGAGCCATGATGTTCTTACTATGGCTTTGGGTACCCCGGAGCACTGTTTTAGATGCACAAAACTCATTTGTTGCTTGGCCTGAAAAATGGGTGATATTAGGTGATAAGGTGAAGTGTATATTCCAAGTCTTATTAGTTATGCTTAAGTTAAACTACCGTAATTAACTTTATCTTTGTTAGTGCATGATTATGGAGTACTAGATTCTGTTAGCTTTATGGTTAGTGTCTTTCAAAAGACATGATATTCTAGTAATAGAAGCAATGCTAGTTTCTTCTTCTTTTTTTTTTGCCCAATGTTGTTGAAAATGGGTGAAGATGGCGAATGGGTCGTTTGGATGCAGGGGAAGGGAGAAAAGGTGATGGGTGTTGGATTTGAAGGTGATGAGGGTGAAGGTGTGACGTGTGAGAGAGTGTTACTGATTTTATTGATACAGAGAATCAAACTCATAAGACAAACTCATAAGACTGTTTAAATTTAATCTAACTTTGTTGTTACACACATGCACACACTTTCCTTTCATTTAATGTTCTGTAGCTTAGATGTATGATGTATCTTTTGACTTGTTGATGAATCTATATTTTCAAGAAAATAAAGTTTATACGCTTCTCATCATTCATATTTGCTTGATTAGTCACTTACAAGCTGCTTTGTAGGCACCATTTGATGTGTGGCAATGATGAGTTTAGGTAGATTAGGCACCATTACAATCTCGTGATCAAAACCATCAATTTGGATCTTTAGTCATACTCTTTAAGAATAATTTACTCTTTCCTTTTGTAAAAAATGTGGTGAAGTAAAATTTTAATCCATGAGATTTTTGTAACTAAAAATATAATGCAGTATAATGTTGATCTCTCTTTGGTGAGGGAATCTGTTTGCTTTGTGTAAATTTGATCTCACTTTGTTTTCCTGATTAAAAGTTATAACATGGAGTTTGAGATTCTTGTGAGTTGTTTGTATGTCCTCATCTCTTTTGTTTTCTGATCAAGTGTTTGGGCTATGGGCTTTATTTTTTTTCTTAATCATTCTTTGCCTTCTCTTTCGAGTTGTATTGAAAATCAAATCATTTTTCTATCCTATATGATAGGAAGATGCATAAATTTGTTGAACAAGCCTTGGGTATAAATTAGACAATCAGATTTTAAGAGTAAGCAAACTAAGAAGTATAACTGTGACTTGAAAGTATTCTCTCAAGTTTATTCTAAACTCTATTTCCTTTATACTTGTAGCTGTGCTTTCTAATTCCACCTAATTTTACAGCTCTTAATAAAATTGCTTACGCCATTAAGTAAGAGAAAATTGAATCTGTGTAATTTTTTTTTTTTGAGAAAACTGAATCTGAGCAACATGTATCAGACCACTTTTCTTCATGATTTTGTTCATGTCATCCAATGTCTACAACAGACCACTTTTCTTGTTAGTTTGGCTATGCATTGACCATACTCATTGATGACCGTGGGGAGTGTAAGCTTGCTAACTTAAGGGCTATGGTTAGTTTTATTTTTTAATGTAAGTCACAGTTAGACCATGACTCCAAATTTCATGTAGTCACAGTTAGCTTTCTTCTTGCCTTGGATTGTCCTGTTGCTTAGTATCCTTTCTAGTTAATTTTAATCACCCACAATTGCAACCTTCCTTTCCCCACTTTCTCTATTGTTTTGTTTTGTTTCTTTTTTCTTTCTTTTATTTTTAACAAAATCTTGGGTGTTTTACACTCCCTTTATTCAGGTGTTAATTTGGTTTGTTTGATATTGCAGGATGATACCCAAATTCTCACTGCTTCTGGTGATCAAACTGTAAGTTGGAAATTTGTTTTGTTCCTATTTCTTCCCATGTATCACTTTTTGAGTGAAATCTGGTTGTTTTAATATTTGTTGTATCTACTTACTGGTTGTGATTTGTAAAAGCTAGGTTTAATTGGAGGTGTCAGAAGAGCATAAGTTTACTTTATTGTATAGAATCTGCTATGATTGTGGTGTTTGTTGTGTTCTTTTATTTTCTATGAGATGGATATGATTCACTTATAAAAGTAGCTGATGTAGTGGGCCATCACGTTCATGAATACTCCATATAAATCACATTCTTTTGTTTTTTTTTTTGTTTATATATAATTCAACTTTTTATACATCCCATGGAAGACAATGTAGATACTATATATATACAATATTTCCATAGAGATTTGTCTAGTCAAGCTTTATGTTAATTATTAGTTATGATCATTGGCAAAGTTTGTTAGACACATGGATACTGTGGATCTTTAGAATTCATCATAGAGTAACTTTGCTTAAAGATCTACTGCCTTGTGATTTATTCTTGGTCTTGAATGTGTTTTTTTTTTTCAAAGAATGCCTTCTATCACTATTTGCATTTTATCAAATGCTGCTTATTCTTTGATTACATTCTTCTCTCTTTCTAATTTTTATCAAACTGCACCTTTTTTTTTTGATGTGTGTGTGGTGGGTGTTGGGTAGGGGATTTCCTTGCATTTCTTAGAATGGATTGTGTTATAATTGTGTAGAAGATTGGACCCTATCAGAGTTCTATTGACAAGAGATGCATGTGTGTGTTGATGTTGAAAACAATCTAATTTGTCCACATGGATCCGTCATAATCCTTTTCAAGAAGTACTTTTGTCCACATGGATAGTGAGACAACTTGAAAAAATTGCTAGTAGTTTCTATTATTTTTAGGGCTGTATTAGTTATTTTCACTTTTGTCCACACTGTCAACTTGTTCTCTTTGGTTTTTGTTTTTACTTTGTTCTTCACTTACATTCTTATAGAAATTTTTATTTTGTTTTTCCCTCAGTTCTTAATGCAAGATATTTTACTGGATTCATCGTTGCCCAATTCTTCCCATAGTTTATGATGTTTAAGACCATGGATTCTTGCAGAAGGTGCTTTGAGATTACCAAGTCTAGTATGTGGCAGATCCTAGTAGTCTTTTTTAGTTTACTCATGCTTCTGTGATTTATTCTTCTTCCATAAATGAGGACTTTTACTTCATAACAGAGCATAGTATGTATAGATGCCCATCCAATCCAGAGTGAACAAATTGGCAAGGAAAATAGTACAAATTTTGATCCTAATAGTCTGCCTTCAGGAATTTGACATCTAAAGATATGTGGATGGTTACTACTGTTTGTTTCCATTTGGTGGCACAAGTTCTACATTTAAAGATTCTTTTCATTTTGAGACCGTGCTTTGATGGGACTCGCACGGGATAATGGCCCTTTACATGTTCACTATACATTTAAGGATAATGACCCATTATTGATTACAAGACTCATTACTGCTTTAGAATTATCTTTGTTTCTGAAAAAGGCCAGGACCAACTTCCCTTTTTATTGTTTTGTATCTTGTAATGAGAATGTTGTTTTCGGAATAATGACATGGTGTTGGATATAGAAATGAATAAACATAAGTTTTTTTGGTGCATCTTTCTAGTGTGTTGGGGCATTGAAGTGCTATGGTCAAATGGTGTATGACTGATGACGTAGTGGTCAATGACTTTGTAGTGTGTTGGGGCATTGGGTTGTTTTTATGAAGTGTTTTTTTGTCATGTATAGGTACTAGTAGGTTGTAAAAAAAAATTACATGTCACACGTACAGGGGAGACTATGCCGAAATTTCGAGAAAATCTTTCCAGGTACATCCCATAGTTTTTGGGTCTACAAAGATGTGAACCTTTTCTATGAACCACTTTATTTTGTTTAAGCTGTGTTTGATTGCATATGGTGGTTGTTTTTACCAGGAAATCTCATTTTACTGTATATTTCTTCATGCATGAGATAGGAAGCATATATATATCTATATATATATATTAGCTAGGCTTCTATTGCAAAGTATCGATCGATGAAGAGATTTATGCCTTGTAGGTCCATTTTTCAATGGAGAACTAATCGGGGAAGCAGCGGTACACGGAGGCATCATATGCTACATAATACATATATGCATACTTTTGGTATTTTTGTTTATATATAGTTCAACTTTTTGTACATCCCATGGAAGACAATGTAAATACTATATATATACAATATTTCCATAGAGAATTGTCTAGTCAAGCTTTATGTTAATTATTAGTTATGATCGAGCACTAAGCGGCCGTTACATGGAGGCTTTATGCATGCAGTTCTCAATACATAATTTTGTCTTTCTTGCTTTAGTTTAACTTAGCTTGTTAAGTTGTACAGTACATGGAAGTGAATGAACTACCTATACTATACTATGCATGTGTATATATGTACATAGAAATTAATTTATTTATATATATACAAAGATTTTTGTTGTTTAGATGTTAGTATTTTGAGGTATATTGCAGGTTTTTTGATCGTAGTATAGCAGGTTCTTTTGATATTAAAAAAAATGTGAAATTGTATCGGTTTTTAATGAAACATATATAACAAACCAATTACATATTTTTTATATCGGTTATTCTTAATCAATTATATCGGTTATAATTTAACTGATATAATAAAGGGATAAATACAGAATAGCTACTTGTACTTTGCACGTATTTCAGACTACCTCCTTAAAGTTTGGTAGTTTGTACTAAACCTACCTGAACTTGTAATTAACATGCAAAAGTGATGGATTCTGTTAGTATTAACGGTGTATATGTATAAATGGCTTGTATGGCAGACTGGCCGCAACTTACAATCCCAAATGGCTTTACAACGTGACTTTTTGCCCCTAAACCTACAACTCCTCTTCTCATCACAAAAGGTAAAACCCATCTATCTCATTGTGTAACTCTCTTCAAGAAAGTTCATTCCATGGCACAATCAAAAGAAACAAGTCATGGACTTTAAAATTCACAAAGAAAATTGTAGCTTACCATTAAAGGAGGCAAGGTTTTTCCCATTGTTATATCAAAATTCCAAGCTCATAACAAAAAAACCATTGCTGATTGGAACCAAAAACACACTTCTACCTAGAAATCACAAAAATCCAATCCTAAAAAATCCATATTCATTGTTGAAGAATCCATGCCCAATGGAAAATACCCTATGAAAGGCTACTTGTTTTTCATAGTAACTCCATGAGACCCAGCAACAATAACAGTAGTCGCCATGTCCAAAAACATCCCATGCTCCACAACACCAGGCAATCTCAACATTGCATCATTCGCCGCATTCAAACCCCCATTCTCCTTTTCAAAATACAAATGCAGCAAGGCTGACAGCACTTCTGTGCTTCATATGAGAGGACGAGCACGCAGGTTTAGAAGGAAGAAGAAGTATAGAGAGAGATGGAGCAGCTTCTTAATATTCATCAGAAAAGCAACCAGAAGTGATCTCAGCATGAGTGTTGCTTTGCTTTAGATGTGCATCCAAAGTTTGCCCACCAAAACTGCAGAGAGTTACTTTCAAGGTTTGAATAGCACTTGTAGTAACAAAAAGAGGCCTTCCATCTATGCCTAACTGTTCAGAGCAAGCGTCATCACCAGCAGAATCTTCATGTAAAGATGCTTCTGTTTCTAGCAATTCCACATCATCGCTGCAAGAAGTGGCCTTTGATGTTGTAGCAGAAAGGTTTACAGTGTCATTACTACTTTCCTCATTATTGACCTTTTCCATTATAATATCATGTGGTGTGACACTGAAGTTCTTTTCATTAACAGACAAATTCTTCGCTAAAGAACACCCATCGCCCAAAGCTGAGCCACTGTCAGAACAGGTCTCAAGGGCAGAAATTCCATGGATACCTTGCTCATTGATAACTGCTCTATCACTAGTGCACGAGGAAGATTTCTTTTGCTGCCTCATTTTCTTCTTTATTTTTTTTCTTGAGCTTCTTTTCACAGGCTTATCTACTTTGGAGCCATCCTCTACTAGGTCAGCAGAACCAGCTCTTTATCTACTTTAGAAATAGCATATTCAGTTCTTTTATTTACTGAACCCCTGTTCTGAGATTGAAAGAGACCATTAGATACAGAATTGCTGGATGTAAATGTCTTCTCACAGCACATGTGATTTGGAGGACGCTGGCTTCTCTGTTCCTTTCTGATATCAAGATCAAATGAAATTTCAGGGGATGAAAAAATTGGCTCCGGGCCATCCATTTTCACTTCAGTTCCCGACCCCATACAGTTTCTCTGATCAAACCGTTGCAAAGGCAGAATAAGGGGTACAAGTTTATAGCATGTGTCAAGTTTGACGATAACCCATATGAGAGCAATACACCTAAGAAACAATTAGTGGGAGATTAATGATTAAATACCAACCTAACTCTTCACATTTAGCAGCTACTGGAGGCAAATCCACCCTCAAAGCCACTGAATGGATCCTCAACCAAAAATCCACCTCCTCTTCCCACTCTCCTCCTCCTCCCTCTCCTTCTCCCTCTCAACCCCGTCTCAACCGCTTCTTCCAATCTAAAACCCCCCTCCTCCACCAAACCCAGACCCAGAACCAAACCGACCCATTTCCCCAATCCCTCCAAAACCCCCCTCCTCCCAAGCGCCCCAAACCCTCCCCCTCCCACCCCTTATTCGACCGCATGCACCCCCGCACCATCAACGACATCGTCGGCCAAGACCACCTCCTCTCCCCCACCTCCCTCCTCCCCTCCGCCCTCCACCGCGGCCGTCTCCCTTCCATCATCCTCTGGGGCCCTCCCGGCACCGACAAAGCCTCCCTCGCCCGCGCCATCTCCAACTCCAACACCTCCCCCGACTCCTCCTACCGCTTCGTCCCACTCTCTGCCGTCACCGCCGGCGTTAAAGATGTCCAAGACGCCGTCCAGGAGGCCTGCCGCTGGAAAAGGAGCGGCAAACGTATGCTACTCTTCCTCGACGAGGTCCACCATTTCAACAAATCCCAGCAGGATTCATTCCTCCCTGTGTTCGAAGATGGGAGCATCATCTTCATCGGCGCCACCACCGAGAACCCCTCTTTCCACCTCGTGACGCCCCTGCTCTCGCGCTGCCAGGTTCTCCTCCTTAACCCTCTGCAGCCCTGCCACATCGCAGCGCTTCTCCACCGCGCTACAGGGGAGCGAAGCAGGTGCTGTAATTCTGGAGACAAATGAAATTGCAGCATCCTTCCAAGTCGATGTTGGAAGGAGGAGAGGAGCAAAAATGATGAAAAAGGGCAAGAAAGAGTTATATACAGGGGGTAATTTCAGTCATTCCGTCTTTTCCGTCACGGATGTCTATATTTGCATTGTCATTTAAAGTACATGCAGGTTTAGTACAAAATACCAAACTACATGGGGGTGGTCTGAAATACGTGCAAAGTACAGGTAGGTATTTTGTATTTATCCCTATAATAAAACATATGAAACCGATATAACAAACCAATTACATATTTTTTATATCGGTTATTCTTAATCAATTATATTGGTTATTATGAAACCGATATAAAAAATCATATGAAATCGATATAACATATATTAATTATGTCGGTTTGGCTATAAGTTATATCGGTTTTATAATAATTTATGATATAAATACATATGATATTACAACGCTTTAGGCTTAACCGATATGAAATATTACACTTATTATATCGGTTCTGTTTATCTTTTATATCGGGGGTACTTATATCAGTTTGAGATTCACTCAAAAACCGATATAATAGGTCTTTTATATCGGTTTTTAGCCGATATAAAAACCCTTTTTTCTAGTAGTGAGTGGGAATGGTCCCAGCGTCCCAAAGACAATAGTCCGAGGAGTCGAGGTCGACCCGGAGCTCAGAGAGTTGCCGGGGGTGTTGACGCTTCGGCAGCTGATGGGGCGCTTGTAGGTGCGCGTAGTTTGCTTCTGTTGAAGCATAAGTTGGTGCTTGTTCTCATCGAAAGTAATGGTAAGCGATGCTGCCATTGTTAGTTTTTTCGAAAAATTTTTGAAACAAGACCACATCCATTAGTAATCACAAGAATATAATGATCATAAATGGGAGTCATCGGAGAGATATTCTCCTGTTTCAAGGGACTCCTCCCACTCGTCTGTGTAGTTGGATTCGAATCCATCATCGGTGTCGCTGGACTCGTATCCATCAATGGAGAATCCAACTACCGAATTGCAAGAGTATGATGCCTCCTGCATGGCTTCTTTGAATTGGGGTGGCATGAAATCACTGAGAGTGAATTTTCTTACCCCCTTGAAGTCTCTGGAAGGGATGTTTTTGTTGCCTCCAGTGAAGCGGTAGAGGAAGCCTCTGCCTTTTCTTTGACTTCTTGTTTTGGCTGGGTCTTCTCTTGCCTTTTGAGTTTGAGGAGATGTTTCCTAGCCTGCCTTCGCTGTTGAGCTGTAGGCTTTGTTTTCACGACCTCCCAATTTTCATCTTCCAGGAGATCGGGATGTACCCATATGGGTTGTCCGTCTGGTGTCGGGTAAGGAACCAGTTCCTCGGATGCTTGGATTGAGTTTATCACCTTGAAGGAAGTAGTGATCTTCTTCATCGGTGATTTTGATGTTTGTTCACATGTCACCATGTTGACGGAGGCAGACCCATAGTTTTTGTTAAAGGTGATGACTCCGTTTTTCCACATCTCGTTTATTTTCTCCCTCACAACGAAGCATTGATTGAGAGGATGCGAGATCATCTGGTGGTATGGACAGTACCGAGGATCGTTGGTTTTGCCAACATCACCGGTATTTTTGGTTCAGGCAAGGTGTGCTTGCCGTTTGCCACAAGAGCCCCGAAGATTTCATCAACATCTTCATCAAACGGGTGTTTCTTCTCTACTCATTCTTTGAAGGCATCTGAGAGTTCAAGTCCCTTACTAGCAACTTTGTTTTCAGCTTTCTTTGGTGGCTGAGGAGCTGACTTGGTCTGCACATTGAAGACCTTTTTCTTCTTTGGTTTAGAGGTTGCAATGGCAGTTGGCTCTTTTCTTGATGATTTCTGACTTTTGAGGTCTTTAATCACCGTCTCAGCTTCCATGGAAGCTTCAAGGAGTTCTCCCAGGTTTTTTGATTTGTTGCCGATGAACATGGAGCGGATTCTAGCTCTCATGTTGTTTCAGCAGATGTCGACTAGCAACGCTTGTGGCAGTACATCAGAGCATTTGTACGCCATTGCTTTCCACTAATGAATGAAGTCATATGTTGACTCATTCTCCCCCTGTTTTAGGCTGCACAACTAAGCCATAGTAGCGGGATGATCCTCACCTTTGAAGTGAGTCAGGAAGCGTGTCTCTAGCATGGCCCAGTTTTGGATGGAGTCCTCTGGCAGAGTGGAGTACCAATCGAAGGTCGTACCTTTTAGGGTACTTGCAAAGAGGAGGATCTTGAGTGCATCTTGATTCGCGATAGCTCCCGTCAGGATCTTGAAGTGGATGATGTGCTGTCTGGCTGATCCTTTCCCCGTATATGTTTGGAGAGTAGGATGCTTGAATTTTGTGGGGAACGGGACCGAGTCCATCCATAAGGGATATGGTGGCTTGATCCCATGCTCTTTGAGTATATCCTCTTCTTTTGCTTTGGTGACGATACTGTCTACGTCCTTTTTGGTAAGGGCACGTGACTCATTTTCTTCTCCATTTACCTCATCGTCTTGATGATTCGGAGGAGGTTCATTGTTCGCCTGATTTTGGAAGGCGAGGAGAAGGTTTTCCATCAGAGTTTCAATCCTCTGCTGGCCTTGTTCCAACTGCTGGATGCGGGTGATCGCATCATCTTGAGGTGGATTGCGGGGTGGTGGCTCAGAATTTGTAGCCAAGACGTTCATCCTTCGTGATTCGAATGAAGAAACTATCCTGGTGACTGAGCTGGGGCTCATTCTTTTTGAAAAAGAGCTTGAGGAAGGATCACTCTGTCGTCCTTTGCTTGAAGGAGTAGGGGATTCTCCTGAATGTCTTCTTGTCCTGGAGATGCTGCGGGTCATCGGATGTCGGACATTGATTTTGGATGCTGACTTTTGGCGTCTTCTGGTTTTTCCAACCATATGGACAGCAGCAACTTGGTTAGGTCTATCTTTCTTGACCCATTTGGGAGAGACTTGAAGTGTAGGAGGCTACGCGCGGTGGCGTATACGACGAGCAACTTGGGCTTCGGTCAGCTCTGGCTGGGCTTTGACGATGAAGGATGTGCTCCCTCGGGCGCAGCAGCCGAGCCTGTCTTCTTTGTAGCTGGGCAAGGACAGGATGCAAACCCTGTCCTTCACCTATTACAGCGAAGCTTTGAATTTTTGGAGTTTTGCCCCTGTAGAGATGAAGGGTCGAACTATAGGTTTGTAGGCCTTAGCAGATGCTTGCAGAGGCCTTGTGATGCATGACTTGATTTTGGGCTTGTAGGAACAAGCCGGCTCATGCTGGGTTGACTTGAGAGTCAGATTGGAGATGGGTCTCTCCTCTTTCATGTAGGCAAGAGGGTAGAACTGGTTCTGCTTGAGTGGGGCCAGGAATGCTGGCATGGTGGATGTTTGGGACCTTCTTTGTTTTGGTGAAGGTCTTGGGGACCAAGTCTTGGGATAGACCTGGTCGTTTGAGGGTTGAGGCTTCATGGGGCTGCCACGGGCTTCGGGCCTTCCTGTGCTCGCCTTTGGTGTCACGGTAGTGACATGTTGAGAGGCGAGTTTCTGCTTCTTGGAAGGAGTAGTTTGTTCCTCGGGAAGTGGGAATGGTCCCAGCGTCCCAAAGACAATAGTCCGGGGAGTCGAGGTCGACCCAGAGCTCAGAGAGTTACCGAGGGAGTTGATGCTTCGGCAGCTGATGGGGCGCTTGTAGGTGCGCGTAGTTTGCTTCTGTTGAAGCATAAGTTGGTGCTTGTTCTCATCGAAAGTAATGGTAAGTGATGCTGCCATTGTTAGTTTTTTCGAAAAATTTCTGAAACAAGACCATAGCCATTAGTAATCATAAGTATATAATGATCATAAATGGGAAGTTCTATGGTTTTGTCTTTTTAAATTGCTCGAGAGAGATGACCCAAGCAATATGAAGAAGGCAAAACGCCATAGAGGGTATAATTGTTCTGATCGCAGGTATGGTAAGCCCAGAATGAGTGTCCCATTGACTGCTAGAAGCAATTGTGAACTTAAATTCGACTTATCGAGAAGCAGAGCTTGCTCGAGGTAAGAAGAATATAAAGTTGGAGTTACAAATGTGTCGGTCGCGAATACAGTAGACCCTGGAAGGGCGTACTAGTACCGCTAGACACAAATGTTTGGAGACCGCATCCATGAGATGAGATTCCCTGTTTTGAAAGGTCAAGATTGGATTCATCAAAGAGAGCAAATGGTATTCCGATCCAAATACGGTCTCAGCGATTTCCGCGAGCGCCAGTATTCAGAAGGAAATCAACCATAATTTCTCAGATCTGAATCCAAAAATGACGAGTTTTTTTTTTTTTTTTTGGAAAGGCCAATATCGGGTTCATCAAAGAGAGCAAAAGGCACTCTAATCTGAACACGGGCTCAGCGATTTCCGCGAGCGCCAGTGCTCAGAAAGGAGAAGACCAAGATTTCTCCAATCTAAACCCAAAATGACGGAAGTTTTTTTCTTTTTGAAGATTTTTTTTTAATAATTTTTTTTTAAAAAATCTTATTTATTTATTTATTTTAAAGATTTTTTTATGAAAATTTTTATTTTTTATTTTTTATTTTAAAAATTTTATTTAAAAGATGAGAGAGTACACATAGGCCTCCTAACCCAGTCTTACGAAATCTCGATTGATAGAATTGCCCCCAGGTAAGGGTAGGATTACTTAATTAACCTATTTGGAGGACCCTTGCCTAGAACAGTCAAGCTGCCTCCATACTCTGGACAAGGCTTTTCTTGAATCAACCATGATCAAAGAACGCAGTTGGTTTAACCTTAGTGGTCTATGTCTTTTTTGTTTTTTTATTTATTTATTTTTAGATCTTTAATGAACTCATCGAAGATAAACGATGGCCCAAAACCTTAGTCGAACAGGCTCAACATTTCTGCAAGCACGATGAACGATAGGAAAGGATCAAGGTTTCTTAATTTTGAATCCAAAATGAAAAATCTGATTTTTTTTTATAGATCTTTAATGAACTCATCGAAGAGAAACGATGGCCCAAAACCTTAGTCGAACAGGCTCAACATTTCCGCAAGCACGATGAACGATAAGAAAGGATCAAGGTTTCTCAATTTTGAATCCAAAATGAAAAATCTGATTTTTTTTCTAGATCTTTAATGAACTCATCAAAGAGAAACGATGGCCCAAAACCTTAGTCGAACAGGCTCAACATTTCGGCAAGCACGATGAATGATAGGAAAGGATCAAGGTTTCTCAATTTTGAATCCAAAATGTAAAATCTGATTTTTTTTTATTTTTCTAGATCTTTAATGAACTCATCGAAGAGAAATGATGGCCCAAAACCTTAGTCGAACAGGCTCGACATTTCTGTAAGCACGATGAACGATAAGAAAGGATCAAGGTTTCTCAATTTTGAATCCAAAATGAAAAATCTGATTTTTTTTAAAAGAGAAAGAGTGGAAATAAATTCAAAGAATTAGAAATTTCCAAAAAATATCATCTCATTTTTTTAGATGCGGAATCCAAAATAGGCCACCAATTAGAAAATAGCCAAGGAATCACGTAAAGAAGTATAAGCATAGAGCAATAGATATGATATGCAAATATTTCATTTCTAGCATCGTGTTCTCAAATGAACGGGTCCCACCGGGTGGAGCCAGCTTGATGGACCAGCGCATTCTGCTCGCTCGGTTCTACCGAGTCGGCAGATGTGGGAGTCCGTTTGGGCCCGACCCTTTCGTAACTGGAGGGGGGGCAGAGGCGTGCATCAACATTTCTTTTGTGTGGGTGTGCCAGATTTTCTATTTTACTTGAAATTGCAAGTGGTGATCCGGAGATCAACCTTCGCAAGTGAAAAGGAAATCAACTTCTTTCAAGTTTTCCATTGCACATATATTTAAGAAAAGAGACATTTTCTTGATTTGCCGTGAAAGACGATTTTTTTGGCATTTATAGCCGATTTTGGCGTTTATAGCCGATTTTTGGCGTTTATAGCCGATTTACAATCCTTATCAATAATGAAAGACAAGAGTTGTGATTTTTGTCTCTTTTGAAAAAATACAAACTACAATGAAAAGTAAGAAAAATGAGGATCTAACTTCTCAGGAGATTGTGGAGGACCCGTTCAGATTGACGGTCGCAAGCCATATGTGAACTTCGCTATCATCCATACAGATGAGAACAGAGGATGCTATTGATTCGCTTGGTTTGGCTATAACCTCAGGTTTTTAGAGGACAAAGACCAAGAGGAGGTCCTATGTCCAATAAAAAGCCAAGTAGACGGGCTGAAAAGCCACGTCTAAGCCATTGGAGGCAGAAGGAGAAGGCAAGGACTTTTGGGGGGGGGGGGATACCCCCCAAGGGACTTTTGTCACCTTGTAGTGGTGGTCGGTGTAGAACTTCCACAAAGTTTTCTCTCTTTCTTTCTCTGAATTGCTGTACTTTTTTCTGATCTTGGATCTATCTTGTTTTTTCCGATCTGGAATTCTTTGGAATGCTCTCCTATTTATAGGCTTTTAGGTAGCCATTTAGGAGGATTTATGAGCCTTAATTGTCATAAAGCTACATAAAGGGAGGAGTTACAAGATTGAATTCTTTACTTTGTAACTCCTTTTTCTTGGCTTCTGATTGGCCGGAGGAGATTAAGGGCTTTTAATCGCCTTTAATCGCCATGATGGGAGGAGTTTCATGGGTTAAATGCCATGAATCTCTTGACTTGTAACTCCTGAATGTTTGTTTCTGATTGGGCCGTCCAAAGAAATGGATTAATAACTGTAATAAAGCTAGTCAATTAATCGCATTAAGTGGTTGCCGAGCAGTTGAAGAGTCGCGGGCCGTGCCGCATCTTTTGGGATTCTTCTGGCGATGATCAATGATGGATCTTCATATAGATCGGCATCAGATGACCATGTAATTTCAGGTATTGGTTGCCAATAGTGGGTCGGTGCCATCTGTCCTATCGATTTCTCGATCGGTCGGGTAGAAAGCACACTTTTTGGTTGACCGGTTGGCGTTCAATGTTGAGTTCGATACTCTTGATGATTGACCCGTGATCTTGATGGATGTCAAAGGATTTGGTGTCTCAAAAGTATGAATTTTGGAAAATACCAGAGGTTGGACGCTTCGAATCGCGAAAAAAGGGCAAAAAATGGAGTTTCCAGGGCCCACCCGGCGATCCCGGGTTCCAGGGTCGCAGGGGTCTGCGACCCTGGAGGGATTTTCCCCCTTTTTGTCCCGTTTTGTGTCCGTTTTTGCTGTTTTTCGATTCTTTTTTCTTCTGTATTTTCCCTTGACATTTTTGATCACTATTGGCCTGATTTCCCTAAAGAAAACTTAATGAGAATCCTTTCATTTTTTTTTTTGCAAAGTTTGCAATTTTCTGAGAAAGCCGAAGACTTTGTCCCGTAGAGCTGCTGATTTTTCGTCAGATGCTGAAACTGGGACAAACGATGTCGGAATGACTTGAAATTTGAGGTGAAGTCTCCTGAGCAATAAATGAGACCAACCATAGGCTTTTGTTTGAGTTTTGAAGTCGTTTGGGGTCCTATCACTAGTAGACTTATTTTTGTCGTGATGAAGACATCGCGGCTTTGATGTGCGGTCAACCGATGTCCGATTGACTTGAAATTTGACAAGGAACCTATTGGAGTCATTTTAAGATGATCCATAGGCTCTGTCTTGGAAACCATGGTCCCGGGGAGCTTCGTCACCAAGAGGCCTGATTTGGCTTCCGAGCGTCAAAGTCTGGTCAAATGTTGTCGAAATGACTTGAAATTTGACGTGTAGCCCTTTGGATCTTGAAGAGGCAAAGTGACATTTTTGGTGTCAACACCAGGGTTCCAAATCCTATCCTGTAACATGCTGACTATGAGCAAGCCGACTCATTTACCCAAAAAAAAATGCCGACTGCCAAAATTCGAGAAAGTCGTGAAACATGGAAAATTGAAGACCGTACCAGCGAAGAAGTGGTATATTGCCCCATTGCCTGGCGCCAGTTGGCGAGGAGACCCCTCTTAAGAAGACCGTGAAATATGGAAAACCAATGACCTTGATGATCACGAAGTGGTATACTGCCCCACTGCCTGGCCACGCCAGTGGGGAGGATCCTCCTCGGTAGATAGCTCATCTCCAACCCCACCTGTACCATATCATTCCAAAAATCCCAAAAAATCAGAAAACCACAAAAACACAAAAACATAGGAACCGTAGTGGTAAAAGATTTTGGTCATCATCAAAATATGGGTAATCTAAGGCGATGGAAATTACCCCCAGTAGAGCAGTCCCGACTAGAAGAAATTATGGCCAACATTAATAAGTTAGGCTACGAATCTCTACCTGTCGCTCCAAAACCCGAACCCTCCACGGAACATGCAAACATCAATGATGGAATGGGTGTTTACGAATTAGTGGAGGCTGAAGAAGGGGATGACGAAGTTTCTGAGAAATTTAGGAGATTAACCAAGAAGTTTGATGAAGAAACACAAGCAGCTGCTGAGAAGACAAAAGAGATAAACCTGGGAACGGAGGAGAGGCCCAAGCAGGTCCAAATCAGTGCATGCCTAGAACCTAATGAAGAAGGCGAAATCCTTGAGGTCTTAAGGGAATATCAAGACGTATTCGCATCGGATTATAATGACATGCCCAGACTTGCACCCGACCTAGTAGAGCATCGGATCCCACTAGAAGAAGAGGCCAGACCTGTCAAGCAAAGGCTGAGAAGTATGCTCCTCGACGTTGCCCTGAAAGTAAAGGAGGAGGTCGACAAACTCCACCAAGCTCAATTCAACAGGGTCGTGTTGTTTCCTCAATGGGTTACCAATATAGTCCCGGTAAAGAAGAAAGACGGATGCATCTGAGTCTATATCGATTTTCGAAATTTGAACAAGGCATCTCCCAAAGACGATTTCCGACGTACTTGTTGATAATACTACAGGGCACACCATGCTCTCATTCATGGTTGGTTCCTCAGGGTACAACCAAATCGGCTGTCACTAGAAGATCAGGAGAAGACCTCATTCATCACGCCCTGGGGAACTTACTATTATGTTGTTATGCCCTTTGGCCTAAAGAATGCCAGTGCCACTTATCAAAGAGCCGTGATGGCGATATTCCATGATATGATACACGATTGTGTGGAGGTTTACGTAGATGACATTCTAATCAAATCCAAAACTCATGAGGACCATGTCGTAGCTCTCAAGAGAGTCCTTCAACAATCTAGGGACACCCAACTAAAGATGAATCTGAAGAAATGCATTTTTGGAGTATCCTCCGGCAAACTCCTGGGCTTTATGGTAAGCAATCGGGGAATTGAAGTTGATCCTTCGAAGGTGAAGGCTATCCTTGAAATGCCACCCCCAAAGAACCTCAAAGAATTGAGAGGCCTCATAGGGCGGTTACAATTCATCAGAAGATTCATCTCACAGCATTTGCAAAGATGCGAACCGTTCTACAAACTGACTGAAAGGAGGCATGGAATACCACTGGGATGACAACTGCCAAAACGCATCCGAAGATCTGAAGAAATATATGTTGAGTCCTCCTATTCTGAAGCCCCCTACCAGAGACAGGCCCCTCATTTTGTATGTATCAGCGACAGAATCCACAATAGGTGTGGTCCTAGGTCAACATGATGAGACCGGCCGAAAGCAGAACATAGTCTATTACCTGAGCAAATCTCTCTTGCCCTATGAAAGGAAATACTCCCCAATGGAAAGAACCTACTTAGCTATAGTTTGAGCAGCTCAGAAAATGAGACACTACTTTCTAGCCCATCAGGTCAAACTTTTAGCTAGGGTGGACCCTTTGAAGCACATTTTTGAGAAACCCATCGCTTCGGGAAGAATCGCCCGATGGCAAATGCTCCTGGCCGAATTCGACATAGCCTGTGTTACCCAGAAGTCCGTAAAAGGACAAGCAATCGCTGACCATCTGAGCAAGTCAGAGCTGATTTCCCCGATGAAAGTATTGTGTTCGCAGGCATTGAAGAGGGCAAGGATGATGGTTTATGGACCATGTATTTTGATGGAGCTTTAAACCAAAATGGAAAAGGAGTTGGGGTAGTGATATTATCCCCGGAAGGAGTTGTCATCCCGAAGGCCTACAAGATCGGATTCCCAGCGACCAATAATACGATGGAATACGATGCTTTACTAGCGGGACTGAGAGAAGCCCAAGCCCTAGGCGTTGAGAAACTGAGTGTCTTCAGTGATTCTAAAGTTGTTATTTCCCAAGTGGCCGGAGAATGGAAGGTTAGTGCCCCTAAACTTGCACATTACCATGAGAAAGTGAAAGAACTAATGTCTGACTTCAAGAAGATTTGCTTTCTCTACATCCCTCGAGCCTTGAACCGACTGGCTGACTCGTTAGCAATCCTAACTTCAATCATAGAGATGCCCGACCACAAAGATTCCGAAGAGTTCCTGGTTAGAAGGCTAGACTCTCCATCCGTCAAACCAATAGACCTGACCAAAGGGGACCCTGCCGAAGTTCTGCCGAAAGTTCCAAAAGAAAAGAGTAAGAAAGCCAAGGCTAAAGAGACCGATGAAGAGAAAGATTCTAAGCCCAAAGAAGGAGTCCTAGCTTGCATACAGCATGACGATGACCTGGTGGACGATCACCCGTGGTACTATGATATCTGGAATTACCTACGTGATGGCTACATCCCTAAATATGCCACCCGATCGGATAAAAGAGCATTGAAAGAAATGGTTCAGAGATATGTCATAGTCGCAGGACTATTGTACCATAGATCATTCAGTGGAATTCTCTTACGATGCGTAACTGTAGAAGACCGGCAAGAGATAGTTAAAGAAGCGCATTTAGGATAGTGTGGAGGACACGTCAATGGCCAGATGTTAGCTAAGAAAGTCATCCGTTTAGGTTACTATTGACCATCCCTAGAGTCAGATTCAGTCCATTATGTTAGAAGATGCAAAGAATGTCAACTGCATGCTGACCAAATCCATGCCCCCGCATCATCCCTTCACCCTACTATAACTCCATGGCCTTTTTCGACCTGGGCCTTTGATATCATAGGACCCCTGGCCCCTACCGTAGAGAACACACAAAATAAGGCATTCATATTGACAGCCACAAAATATTACACTAAGTTGGCAGAAGCAGAGGCATATGTTAATATTAAGGCCACCTCTGTAGTCAAATTCATTAAAAAGAATATAATAGCCAGGTTTGGCATCCCTAAAGCATTCATAACAGACAACGGCCCACAGTTTATATCCCAACAAATGAACGAATTGTGCACAAAATATGATATAGAACTGCATCATTCAACCCCATATTATTCCTAAGTAAATGGTCAAGCCGAAGTAACCAACA
Organism: Litsea cubeba; assembly: GCA_012931725.1. Lineage (NCBI taxonomy): Eukaryota > Viridiplantae > Streptophyta > Magnoliopsida > Laurales > Lauraceae > Litsea > Litsea cubeba. Next base: position 48,352,677 of record CM022952.1, read on the forward strand.
AGACCTTATTGATAATCATCGAGAAGACTGTGCAAACCGCCAAAGGTAGTGATTGGCCAGACCGTCTGGTTGACGCGTTGTGGGCGAACCGAACTTTTATAAGAACTCCTACAGGAGAAACCCCATACTCTTTGACCTACGGAATGGAAGCAGTCCTTCCCCTCGAAGTCCTTCATCCATCACTGCACACCCAGCTAAATGAAGATATGACAGAAGACCAGAGGAGAGAAGCATTGCTACTTCAGCTAGACCTACTCGACGAGAAAAGAATGAAAGCAGCAGAGCATGCACAAGTATACCGGAAACGAATTGCCAAAGCCTATGACAAACATGTCAAACAAAGAAAATTCAAGATTGGCGATTTTGTGCTAAAGCGCATCACTCCATCCCAGCTTCCGCATCCTAGAGGTAAGTTACGACCCAATTGGGAAGGCGCTTATGTAATTAAGGAAGTATAACCTGGAAATGCATATAGACTAGTGAATGCAGAAGGGGAAGAGCTCCCCGATCCATGGAACGCTATGTAACTGAAAAGGTACATAGTGTGACCCCTCCCTATTTCTTACGGAGTATCACCCTCCTTGCTCCTTGGCGTAGTTGTAGAAATCCCGTAGGAGGACTGAAGAGATGCACTCTGATCAAGCTTGGGACTCGAACACACACCAACACTTAAAAATGCACAAAATGGTGAGTCTGCCGTACACAAATTCCACACGGTTAAACCCATCCAATGTGAAGGTTTGTAGGTGAGTTTGCCCATGTCATGATAGCTTCTCGACCGTTTGTTGGTAAAAGAAAAAAAAGGTGTTTAGTTAGAATTAGTCTTGAAAAGGAATAAAAGTCTTGTGACTAGTTTAGGTTCGTAGCCTTTTTAACCCGAGCCAGTAAGCCCGTAGGGGTATTTACGTACCTAGTGCCCTAAAGCCATCTGGTTTGGGAGTCATTGGCCTAATGCTCGTTACATGGGTTAATTAGAAAGCTTAAGGGACCCAGGCATTGCATGGTCACATGTCCAAAACAAAAAAAAAAAACTATTAGAATTAGGCGCGAACATGGGTACTTATTAGGCAAACTAAGCAAAAGGTGGCCTAAAACCACAACACTAAGGAAGCACGGTGACTCACCACCCCCACACACGAACACAACTCAAAAATGAGCCCCCGAAGGCGGTCAAGTACTTTCTAAAGTTCAGCTGAAAAGACTAAGCAGCTACAAGGGGGGCCTATGAGGGCTCGACCTCCAAAGGATAGTTAGGGAAGATTATGCTGCCACCAAGGTGACAATCATGGATCGAGTTTCACGCCCTTGCCCATGGCCATAATGAAAACTAGTCTTGTGCTGGGGCATTTTATATATATATGTACATACGAATATATGTTTATCTCACACGGCTTCCCAATCTGGGTCCTCATCCCATACACAACTACCACAAGCACTCACCATCCTACACACACTCACCTCATGCATGCTTTCATTACTAATGACTTTTGGTTGGATGCAGGAAAAACATATTCCCTAAGGTACCAATTCTATCTTGTTATTATCAAAGCTTGAATGCCAAAACGGCCCCCTAACATTTTCACCGAGAAATAAAACTGATACCTTAGCCAAACTATGCAGGGGGCCAAAAAATATTAAACTAACAAGTTTGTTTTGAGACCTTGTAGGGAACCCAACCCCAATCACATCCAAAACATCCCATAAGCTGGGGCATTTTTTTTACGGGTATTGTTTTGTGCACAACCCCTCATGACTTGAAAAGATTAAAGTGATGGCAACGAAATTTGGGATATATAAATTATCTCTATTATGATATCCTTCAATGAATTTGATTACAGATGTATGCTATGCACATCCTTTTATGATATCATATGTTGTGCGATTCTAAAATGCAGTTATCTTGAACCTCTGCCTTTATACATATTGCTAACAATGTGAATGCCTTAAAACATAGAATTGCCTAGGCCACAAGCATCACACACCCAAGCACTCCCCATTATTTGAAAACTCTGAATCTATATTGCTTCTCCATGTCAAAGTTGATATGAGATTCTATTCGCTTGGTCTATTGTATGGATTTTATTTTACCTATTCTTTTTTTCACAAGAACTGTGCTGGAGCACGAATTTCGAGAAGTTTTAGAAAAACTTCGACAGCACTTCCCCGTGTTTTTGGAACCCGGAAAATCTCTGGATAAAAAAAAACCTGTTACCTATGAAAAAAGTACATTTCATATATTCCTGACATCTCACAAAAGCTTTTCATCAATCAACCACACATGCCTGGTACACACTATCTCAATTACACATACATAATACACGTGCACAACATACACATCAGATCAAGTACACATCGTGAGCTAAGACAAGACGGAATGACAAAAGTACATGACCGGCACATACATGGATACAACATGGAACACATGGAGACGGATCTTGGAGAAATCATTCCAAGAATGATAACCCTATGGAGCAGCTCCCTCATGACGAGCTGATGAAGAAAATGAAGACGGACCAGGAGCACGCTGAGAAAGGGCACGAGTCGAACTCGAAAACGCATAATCTCTCTCCTCTGCCCTCTGGCGATACCGATCAAGGCGCCTCCGCAAGTCGGCAACCACCTCATCATGACCTCGCTGCATGCGGTCTATACGCTCGGCGTATTGATCATGAATGAGAGCCCTCTCCTCACTCAAGCTAAGCGGTTGGGGAGCGGAAGCAACAATAACACCGCTCTGCGAGATGACATGCAAGGAAGCATTATATTCAGAAAAACTCGAAGCAGGAATTATGGAATTCGAAAGAAAGGAAAGACACTCACTTGCGCAGAGGCCTCAAAGCTCCTGAGCTTGGCACGTAACTCGTCAACCTGCACCCTACAAGATTACAAAGCACGACAATGTTAGAAGAATAAAAAATTGAATCATTGCATGAGTAAGGTTCATACCTGCATTGCTGAAGCAACTCTCTCCCTAAATGCCTTTTCACGCTCGCTATGAAGCTCTACCTAAAGATCACAAAGACAAATGGTTAAGAATTAGTCATTATACGACTTGAATACAAGGGCAACAAACTGGAACCTAAACTTCACTAACCTGCAGTCGATCCACCTCAGCTGGCATAGTAAGAAGATCACTCTCAAATTGGATCCTCATACCCTCAAGCATGTCTCGCTCCCTATTACCCTGGATAGTGACCAAAATTCATGAACAGCAACTCAAAATGGACAATTAACCCCATGACCTCGTACCTCATGAGAATCTGCCAATGCATCAATGATCGCTTCATTTTCATGGCGGCGCTCCTGTCACCTAAGCATTGTGAATAAAGAAGGTATAAAGAAGATAAAATGTGTCCAATTAAAGTTGACAATTCTTGTACCCTCTCGGCTGATAATGAGGCCCTCAGTCTGGTGACCTCCGCATCCTATGAAGTATCAACCATGCCAATACGTCAAGAATGATCAAGATCACTATAGAGATTAACACCATATAACTCAAGCACTATATCAAGTAGTCATACCTTTTTCTCTACAAGGTGAGACGATCAAAGTACTTCTCCCCTGAGGATGGACTCTGCATCGGATGCTACGCCCCCAAATGTCCCCAGTCACACATGAGAGTTACGATTAGAAAAATAGGAGAGGCATATGTCTTTGAGATTACAAAGCTTATAAGCAAGATCGGAAGTCTCATGAACCCTCACCTCACACTGTCCTTCAGATGGTGGATGTGCCTGACGATGCCTTGCTCCAGCCGGTATCTCCCCTTGAAAAGTAAAGGAAGAAACAATATGATTCCCAATGGAAAGAAGACAATGTTAAAGAAAGCAAACTTCAATGGTTACCCGAAGAGATGACAAAGCCTCAGCCACTTCTGCGCAATTACTAACGGAATATGAAGCCCCACAGGAGTACGACTCCAGGTGTATATACCGATGCAAAGCTGTCCTCCAATATGCCTCATAATCGCTCCAGGCACCAGCATCCGAGCAAAAAATGGCCTTCCTCCCTTTCGATCTCCAATTTTTTATTTCTCTCCGACAAGGATGGTGGCGCTTCAACGTTTTCAGACCCCACCCTGGGTATGACCGACGCATGACAGACTTTTCCGAGGAAACAGCTTAATGGCATCCTAATTGGCGCTCGACTCGGCTGACGACCAATCTAACTGCTACCTGAGGGGCGTGGAGCCATATGTCCCTCTCAAATAAGGCACGCCCCTCCTGGACTACAGCCATCTCATCATCTAGTCCACCCTGATAGGGCTGCGAAATCACCTGACAAATCGTGGTATATGCAGCAAATGAGAACTAAGAGCAGTAAGTGTTTAATGTAGCAAATGGATAAGGGACAATACATACCTCATGATTTTTTAGTTCATTCAAGATAAACCAGTAACCTTGCTCACCTGGCCTCATCCTGAGGGCTTTGATATGCTCGGCCATTTCCGGAGGTAAGATGTCAGCGAAGCCTCGTAAGTTAGCATTAGGGTACCACTGCGAAGCCCGGGGAGTACAATTCAACCTCGCGAGCAAGCGCTCGGGCCGACACTGGACGATGTGCTCCAAGAGCCATACCTGCTCAAAGCTAAGGCTCTATTATTACAAAAGATGAAGCATGAGACATGATAAGAAAAGAAGACTACTGGAGGTCACAACACATGGGAATAAGGATTTAACCTGCAAGATCGGCACGAACCCTCGAAGGCTCTTGCATCCAGACTGAACATGGCACCTCAAATCTAGACCGTGGAAAAGAAAGGCTAGGGTGGCCGCACCCCAAGCTTAATCGCCAACCTTATCCAAGTCTTGCACAAATCGGATGAGGGTACCGGATGCTCTATTACCAGTTGCATTGGCAAAGAGACAGCTCCCCAAGAAGAACAATAGAAAAGCCCTGACATGCTCATCGTCACCCAACCGTGCTGAAATCAGCCTGGGTCTCCTTAGGTGACCTTCAGACTGCCTCCCTTGCTTTTGCTCTGCACAATGCCAAATGGACATAGGGAATTCACTGGTGATGGACATAGGGAGCAAAATAGTTACCAAACATTTCAGTACTCACTCACGACTTGGAACACCACACACGGTATCCCCACCCTCTTTCGGCGAGTATATCCATCGACTGGCACCTCCCGCCAATCATACCCTGAAACCAAAAGATGAAGTATATGAGGAACAAGGTTGGGAAAAATACAAGGCACCCAAGATCGGTTGAATAAAGCTAGATCGAGCATTTACCCCCGGAAGGCCCGGCATCATCCCCCTTGTCACCTTCGCCCACATCTTCATCACCTCCCTCGTCAATATCGATACCGGCGACCCGGCGAGGCCTCACCCCCTCATCCTCACCATCCCCGCCATCAATCTCATCATCTCCATCGTCAGACGCAACAGCCTCGCCCTCTGACTCGTGGAGATCCACATCATCATCACTCCCATCCATTTCCTCATCACTATCAACGGCGTCCACCACTATTACATCATCATCATCGGGGCCGCCTGCATATCGAGATCCGCCTGAAGATGGGCCCTCACCTGTCAGAGAAGTTATGGATACTGTCAGCAAATGGTAAATATAAAATGTGCTAGTCTCATGGGTATTTCTGATCCATGATCCAATTCAAAACAAAAAAGGTACTGAATTTTAACAACGTCGACCCTAGCCTCGGCTGCTGTGGGAACTGGTCCTCCCTCATGTCCTCCGACCGGCAGACCTCCCAAAGCCGGTACCCTTGCCCTCAACTTGGCAAAGAAGTCCGCCTGGTTCCGAGCCAGCTCTGAAATGAAGCAAGGAGAACTGATTAGCAAAAATAATGGAAGACAAAGGATACAATGCTACAAGGGCGGTAGTGGAACACTTACTATTTAGGATCCTCCTCCTCTCTGGGCTATACGCCTCTCTTAGCCACTCAGCATCAATCTGACCCACACCAGATTGGGGGCGTGCCCCGAACATCCTATGCATACGTAACTGAGTGATGGAGGCCTTGGCGTCACTCGCCTTTGAGAAAACGGGGAGGCCCACCACCCTCAAACCCCAGCACCGCGCAATGTCCTCCAATGTGATCGTCATCTCCCCGGGTGGGAAATGGAACGTGTGTGTCTCATCTATCCATCTCTCAGAGAGAGCACAAATGAGAGCATGATCGGTGCGGAAGGCGACGACAGACATGAAGTCCCCAAACCCCATCGCTTGCACCCGATCCTTCAGGCGATCACGGAGCTTGATCCACCAATCCCTCATTTGTATCCAACTCACCCTAGCCCGAGCAAAAGAGACAGGCTGCAATGAAAACAATAAAGGAAAGAATGTCAACAAAGCATAAGATTTATAGAGATAGCTAAAAATTTACCCGGCCGGTTCTTAGCTCATCTACGAGATGGGGCTTCTTCTCCAACTTATCCTCACTGCTTTGTTTCTTTCTCGGGGGAGCAATGACTGGCTCCGCCCCAAACCCTTCCAGAGTATCCACCGGCGTGGGACCATGCTTAATAGCCTTATTAGTCCTAGCCATCTTACAAACCCATGCCGAAAATTAGAATGAGAAGTTGAGTTTGAGAACATATTAGTCCGCATCAACATGAGAGACAAACTAATCCAGACATGGTAATTAGAGCCAATGGTTAAATGATAAATAAAGAGGAAGCCAAAAGACCATGAACCTTGATCCAACCTAAAGACTAAAACAAAATAGATCCCACTTACCAAACTAGCCTCATTAAGACACATGTTACAGACCTACAATGAAATGAAAACACATTCAATCCAGCCCAACTCTCCCTCTCATTCTTAACTACACACCCCAAAATCCATGGTCACATCAAGAATCCAAGTATCCACATCCAGATCGATTTGAATGCAAAAAAAAATTTTCATTATGGCCACTCTAATATCCTGTCGGTCCCAATTAGTCACAGTGGCTGCCTATTTTCCACTCAAACTGATTTAGCCCAAAACTCCCATTGTGCAACCTTTCAAACTTAAATCAAGGGGGTGGGTTTACAAACCTCATAGTTGAGGTGACTCCACATCTTCCTCCCTCACCAAAATTTGCCATTTTCATGGGCACCCATGGCCAAAATGGAGCCCAAAAACCCCATTCCGAGGGCATAGTTCAAAAAAAAAACAGTAGAAAGAAGAGAGGTCTTGGGGCCCACATACCTGGACATTACCGGCCCTGCGCTGCTCCTCCCCTCAGCTTCACCCCCTCCTTCACTCGGCCTTAACCTGAAACGGCAGCAGCGGTTAGTAAAAAAAAAGAGAAAAAAAAGAAAGAAAAAGAAGAAAGAAAGGAGAATTGCAAAGGGCATGACCCACATACCTGGCTCTCTCTCTCTCCTCCCTCTTCTCCTCACCTTACTCGGCCTCAACCTAAAATGGCAGCAGTAGGTTAGCAAAAAAAAGAAAAAAAAAAGAATAGAGAAACAAAAAAAAAGAAAGGGGGAAAAGAAAATAGAAATGAGTAGACCCACATACCCGGCCCTCTCTCTCTCCCTCTTCTCCTCAGCCCATTCGTTCTCCACCTAAAACCATGGCAGCAATGGGATTCAAAAAAGAAAAGAAAAGAAAAGAAAAGAATAGAAAAAAAATGGAAGAAATAGAATGGGAATGAAACCCACATACCAGGCTCTTTCCTCCCTTCCCTTCCTCTTCTCTACCTTGCCAACGTTCTACTCTTCACTCTCCCCTGCCTCACCTGAAGCAACAATAACAAAAGAAAAGAGAGAGGGAAAGAAAGAGAGGAAAACACCCCAGCTCTTGTGACCTAAAATGCCCAAAGCTGGGCGCAGAATGGTCCAGCCCCATCACCTAGTGGGGTATCTCTCTAAGAGGGACCCACCTGAAACATGGCCCTGTTTCTCTCACCCAACAAAAAAAAAATTGGAGAGATGGTCTTTGATGAAGATATAAATAAGAGCTGGACTACAACAATGAATAACACTAATGAGAGGTAGAAAGGTCCCACAAGCTAAAACCTGAGATTAGTCCAAACATCAATGGAGACAGAGGACCAGCCTTTGGCTTTGGCAAAATCTCAGCACGGAAATCGGCGACACAGTGATGATCCATTCCAACTTACTGAGGAAAGGCAGCACCAACAAGACAGACAGGTCAGTCAATTCAATTTAAAATATACCATTGACTCGTATGTATTATGCATCATTCCAAAATCCGAATCCTTGCATTTACCTACATTATATGCTAAGTAGGGTGCACACACAGATTTAAAAACAAAAAGAAAGTAGAGTTGAAAAGCACAGGCATAACCTCATAATTCACAATCCACCACCATAATCAAACATTCATCATAATTCATCACCATAACTCTTCATCATAAATTCACAAATCAAATCTCATAACTTATCATGATAAACATTATAACCCTCACCATTCAATCAAACATCACCACATCATAAAAGGAAAAGGCGAGTATAAAACTTAATTCAAGTTCAATTAAATATCAATAAGAGTCATTAAATAATAAAGAATAATAATAAATTGTATCAACCAGGCCTAACCCTAAATAGAATAAATTGATAGAGGTAACAACTTTTGCACCGAAACCCTAAAATGAGGCCTACTATAAACCTAGCCGGTCCTAGCGACCCAACCTCTCAATCAATACCTAGCTTAGGATAGGGACTCCTAATAAGACATTTAGAGAGGATGTACCATCCCGTTGAAGGTAGGGAAGCGGGCCATCCGTGCTTCCATTCCAGTCATATGAGCCTTAAGCTGCCCTTGCACTTCCTCATAATTGTCTGGAGGATTCCGAAAAGCATCGCAGATTTCCCGAATTTGTCTGAAGTCCTCCTGATAAGCTGTGTACGCTGGATGGATGAGTGCTGAAAGGGTGGTGTTTTGCATCTCAAAATATTGCCTATAATGCCTTGGAACAGATGATTCGGCTTCGTGTGGGCAGGACATGGTCATGAGCTCCAGCTGGTCCATTCGCCTATACAATGTGTTAAAATCATCTATATAAGCCCTCTCATTGGTAGTCTTCATAGCCTCCCAGATTTCAAACATTGCCCAAAGATCCAACATACTCCACAGAAGGGATTGGAGCACTTTGCTAATAAAAGTCGGTAGGTCTTCCAAGAGCCCGTCATAACCGCGAAACCTATTGAGAATAGTCCTCCCCACAATGCATAGATCTCCATATAACCCACAAATCCTTTATATTTTCATGACTAATAGGTCATATTTTCCGCGCTTAACCTCCACAATGCGCTTGTCCATCTCCTCCTCAGATTGAAAGACTCAATCATAGGTAGCAGAAATAGAGGATTCATGCTCAAGGTAGAACTCTGCCCGCTCTTCAGAAATATAATACCCTATCTTTTCAACCCCAGGACACCAATATTCATCTCTTGGCAAGAAGGGCTTACAAGCATTAGAGCTCGCGACACCATCGATGACAAATGAGAAAACTGGGGAACCGGCCATTAGGAGAACTCAAACCTACAAACAAATATATACATCCGGCCTTAGAGACTCTCCACATGAAAAACATCCCGGATATAAAAAACAAAAAAAGTCAGGTCACTTGGGCGCCCCAGGGGTGACGCCCAGGTCTATTTCAATGGATTCTCCTCGAAGAGTTCAGTTTCAGCTATGGTCACTCTACTGAGCCATCATAAATCTGTGGGAGATATTTTCAGAGGTATTGCAAGGCTGTCCTAGTCCCCTTTTGAGAGCCAAAAGTCCAAACTACATGCCCATATAACACACCATCTTAAAAAACGAACGAAAGGAGATAACAAAATACTAATGAAATTAACCTCATAAGATTGAAAATAATACAGTAATAACAAGTTGAAGCGCAAAATAAGGGTTAAAAAAAATACCTAAAACAAACAAAACCAAACCGAAAAATAGAGACAGACCACCTGGGCACCACAGGGGTGGCACTGTCACACCTCGAAATCGGGCCCTGTAGTGATCCGTCCTCGGGATGCGAAATTTTGGGATTAATTTGAAACTTTTGTTATAATTCCCAAGATCCGCATGAATGAGGATAAAAAAAATTCCATCACGATCAGAGTACATTTTCGCGGAAGCTAATCATGGTGTTACGACCCGGAGTCCGTGGCCATCGGATTCCGTATCGCACTCGACCAATAACATAAAGCCATCATATAAGCCGACTGGCACAAATCATAATTCAAAGAATACTGAGCTGGTAGTAACCGGACTATTTATTTTCCACATATTCAAATTACAATTAACAAGTGTCTTAATTACAAACCCAAGAAAAAGGCTAACAAAGCCAAGCAAAAATATCCAACTAAACAGAAATACTACCCCCAATATTTAGATATGAACTCCAGTGCCAAACTTGACATCTAGATGATATCAATGGGCAGCCTCTCATGTCAGACTGGCGGCTCCTCCGCCTCCTCCGATCAAACACCTAAAAACAGAAAGAGAGGAAACTGGCACGAAACAAACAGGGTCAGACACGACGGTCTGGCAAGCAAATAAACAAGTAATATGTAACATGGGCATTTATGAAACATTATGGAATCAATGTAAATCCATTTAAAGAATCGAAACAATAATAGCAATAAATCATGATAAAACGATCGAAAGACCGAACATAAATATCAAGGCAAATAGACGAACAGTCTATGGAGCATAAATATCCCGAAAAGATAACAGCCTACGCAAAACATTAAATAATTGGAAATACATTTAAAATCCTGAATAATAGAGACAATACGATAAAAGATCGATTTCATAAACATTAACAAATTCAAAGAATATAATGAGTATAAACAATCAAGAATCCTAAAATGAATTAATAACAGATAAAACATTGGCAACCACACATAGCTATATTCTCCTATTACCGAAGTAACAAGAGCAGACAGAACCGTAGCCACTACACGTGGGACCGGAAACAGAATCAGAACCGTAGCCACTACACGTGGGACCGGCAGATAAAAACCGTTGCCATGGTCGGTACAGACAGAATCCAAACTGCAGCTGGCGGACAAATTAAAGATCCCAAGCCGGGTGATCACCCCGACAAGGGGACCTAAGCCTAGTGGTGCCTTTCAGTGCCTTTAGATTTTAAAACTTGAACCGATACAAATCAAAATACTAATCCCTTTGGCTCATGGGCTCACACCACCGGGCTCTGGCCCCATCTCGCCTCGAGGTTTTATTTTTGAAACCATAGGCTCTTTGGCTCATGGGCTCGCACTACAAAGCTCTGGCCCCGTCTTGCCTCGAGGTTTTATTTTCAAAATACTAGTCTTATCGATGAAATCCCGAATGTGGCGAACCACTCCAATCTCCTTTCAAATCGATTCGGAGAAAACATACGAACTTCCATGGTAAACCGCTCAAATACACATCAAAGTAATTTGTATAAAATCACGCGATCAATCCTTTCGAACATGGAAAACCACATGATTTTATAACAAATCACTGGTGCTATCAAATTAGTTTACCAAAGAATACAAATACAAATACATTCTCTGACTTGAAATGGAATGGATAGTGGAGAATGACTTAATGACTTACCAAGGAACCTTCTCAATACACATTTAACCTTTAAACATTGATTAATAATGAATATGTTTGATGCCAATAAAAATCCACAACATTTAAATGATAAAGTGCGCATTGAGACTTGAAAGGTTCCCGTGTAATTTCACATTTGCTCATTCTCACCTTGATCCCATTCCCATTTCACAATTTTCCAAGTATCAAAATTTACCCAAAACGTTCATAGGCTCTTAAGCATAAAAAAGGGATTAACGGACCACCAATCAAGGAGGAGAAACGGCTTGAAATGGGCCTGAAACATGCTTGAAAAGGTACCCAAAACAGTCCGCGAAACAGCCCAACAGAATGGGCCCAGACAGACCTGGGCTCGCTCGAGCAACCCAGGGTCCGCTCGAGCCAAGCCCAGGCAGAACCTGGTCCACTCGAGCCGCCCACTGGGTCGCTCGATCAGACTAGGTTCTGTCCCAGTCCGGGCCGAGTGCAGAAATGCACTCTTTTGTGCATTTTTCTGATTTCTTTTCCCCCTCTTTCTTCCATACTTATTTTCACAATAACTTGGACCCTTCCTTGACCTCCCAAACTCATCAAATCACCATTCATTAGCAATCCAATTAACCAAACAAACACCTTTAAATCAAAGCCTTTTTCTCCCTTTCTTTGAACACCAACCTTTAATACAAAGAAAGAAAATTTTCAAAATGACTAAAGCGAAACCAAACTTCCAATACATTATAAGACAATAGCATAAGTGGAAATCAACATAACATTGCTTCATTCATTCTAGGTAAATCCATAAACCATGAGGAGATGAGAACTTAACAATGAAATACCATGAAACAAAATAAGAGAAATGAAACCATCATATTAATTGAAAATTCCACTTGCCTCAAGTCAAGATGAGAGAAATAACACCCCTCAAACAAAGCTCTAGGGTCTCAAGCTCCCAATCTACAAAAACCCCAAAATTTCCAAAGAGAACCCTAAAAATCAATCTTTCTCAAATCTCCATGAAAACCCTTTGCATAAATGAGGAAAATACTCCAAATGGTTTGAAAAACAAGGATCTCAAGCAAGAAATGCCATTGCTAACCTTTGGGTGTTCCAAACAAGAAGAAGGGCTTGAAGGAGGGATCTTCTCTAGCTCAAATCTCTTGAAAAATACATCTTTGGAAAGCTTGAGTGAAGAGGAAGAACCTTAGGAGATCAATCCTCCATGAAATCTCCAGGAATTAAGTGTTTCAGATGAGAGAGAAAGTGGCTGGAAGAGAGGGAAAAACCCTTGCTCCAAAACGTGGTGGAGAAGATAGAATGAAGGAGAAGAAGAGAGTCTTCTCTTATAAGATGGGTTTTATGGGCCCCGATCTTCACAAGGCTGAAAGTGGCATTTGCGGGCCCCGAATGACAACGACGAAGAAGACAAAAACGATCAACGAAATTTCTACTTTCCAAGAAGTATATTTTCCCCAAATTCTGAAATTTTCGAAATTCATGGACAGATTTAGTGTGAAAAGTCAATTTTGCACTTTTTCTCGAAAAACACATTTTCTGATCATCAAATCGTAATGGTCAAAACATGAAAGTTGTTAAACTTCATGAGATGAGTCAAAATACACCAAATTCAGGATTTTTAGAAATCAAAAGTAATTTCTCATAACAATACATATCATATGGACCAGGTCAAACCAAGGTCAACGGTCCTCAAATCTCCAAGGCTATGGAAAAATCTAGTCAAACTCAAAAACAAAGTCAAACCAACCCAAATCTCACTTAAAAAGTTAAACCATGATTAAAACAATACTAAACAGAGAAATTGGGGGTCGGGGTCTTACATCCCCCCCCCTAGAACCCACTTGGTCCTCCAAATGGTCTAAACCAAATCAAAATCAAAAACCCAAAAGACAAAAGAAAACACTGACACCCTACGCTAAACCTCGGCAACTGAGATACCCTCTGATCAAATCTGACGTTGAGATGCACTTGCAATCAACATTTTGATTCGGTCGAAGGCTTCACACTGTTCCACATATCTGCTCGAAACATACTTCTCTGACCAAACTAGAGTTCAACAATTCTTCTAATCATCCTTGGTATCATCTGTTGTTCCTGTACTTGATCATTTCTTTTACTTACCTCGTCAATCACTGTCGGTCCAAGAAACTGCAAGTTCTGTTTCTTTCTATCAGCTTGGAATTCTGTGCCTTAAGTTATACCGAGCTGTACACCATATCCCTGACACTTGCATGTAGATGTGATCGTAGACATGCCTTCACTGAAAAATCTTCATCCCGAAAAATTCTGAAATTCCATATGTTTGCTCTAACTATGTTTCTCGAATGCATCAGCAGCTTCTGGCCTCCAAGTATATCGTCAATCCTTCTTCGTTCTGAAATCACAAACTCTAAATTCGATAGGTCTCCTGTCACTGACTTGGTCTGCTACAACTCAGATGTCATACTGCTATACACCAAATGTTAAACTGCCATAACCTACTGAGTTGTTCTGTGTCGAAACTTCGCATGGCTTGCCTCTTCAGATTTCACTCTTCGAGTCTTCTACTCTTGACATGTAAAGCCGACCTTGAAAATCCTATCTGTATTCACAACTCGATATTCCAAGTCTTTCTGTGCTGTACTCATAATTCTTGTCCACATCTGATTCTATCTACTTGCTGCTCTCGATCTCTTACCTGATACTGCGTTATCAACCAAATAAACCTGCCAAGCTGGCATCATTCCCTGATAAGTTGAAACTTTCAATCCAAGTCTTGAATGATGTTTACTCTCTCATAGATCTAACTTTGTTTCCAACTGAACTAGTACACGTCTTGACATCCATCAACCCTTCAATTCATACACTTCCTAACTCCAACCATACGCTATTACAACTCATTCCATTCGATGCAAAACAAATCTTAAAATCTTAAACATAAGGACTAAGACTATTACTTAGTTGAATTTCATCATTTTAAAACATAGTGGAAACCGAACCTCCAAATTGTCAAATAAATCTTAATAAATAAATTTTATCAAAGTTTGAGTATGAAATAACATTATTCATTTTGAAATTCATATTTTCATAACCAAACAAATCATTGAAACACTCAACAATTTCAAATCAGGATTTCAAAAAAAAATAAATCAGATTCATATAGTATGACTATACCTTAAACTTTGCCGAAAATCTGAGTGTTAATTAAACACTAAACCTTATTGAAATCTAAACTCGTTTGTTCATAAAAATCATGTGGAAAATCTAAACACATTTATTTATAAAAATCCTGCAGAAATCCAAGCACAGCTGAATGTTAAAACAAATGTAGGGATCTATATATAATCTAAACACAAAAACCCTTAGGAAATTCATTTTGCATAGCCAAAGAAAATGAATCTATGAAATAGAAATTTCACATCGTACTTTGAAAAAGAAACACAATTTTAGTTACATGCTTTTAAAGAACAGTTTATTCACTAGCCTCTACAATCCATCCTTAAAAACATTCATCCATTTCTAACTAAACATATACAAGATTTTGAAATCATCAAGGTTTTGAAATGTAGATGTCAACATTTAAGAAAATTAAAACAAGAGCAAAATTTCAAGATCATTGCAAAACAATATCTTAAGAAGATTAAACAAAAATCCGAAACACAAAACCTTATGAAAACAAATTCATGTGACTCATGAAAAGAGTATAATAACATAGTTTATTTCAAAATAAGCCTTAAAGAAGAAACATAAATCCATTAGCATACATCCCAATCGGTTGATTCATTTGCATCTACACGTTGTCCAATCCGATGCCCTGTAAGTCGGTAAAACCCACAACGTTTCCACTGCTGCCGAAAATTATCTCAACTATAACTAACCATCCACTTGGTATCCCTACTGAATCAACTACACTGGCTAAGCTGCAAGTTACGGAAGTTCTCAGCCAAAACTATGACAAGGCTCATTGAATCCGGGAAATCCCTGAGTTTCTTGTACTAACTTCTAGTCTTACTAACTAAGAATCACTTCTCCCTTCATAAAATCAATAGCTGATATGCCTTTTGCAGTCCTTCGTCTTGGAAAGATGGTCTGAGTTCACCCAAAATCCACATTCACTTAACTTGGTACGCCTCATGACGATCTCCGATTAGCTGAAAGGGGGTCTCCATGTATTAAGCAAGTTCTACTTTGGCTGGCAAATGCACATGTCTTCTCTCAGTAACCACAATGAAGATGTTGAAGGCTGAAAGTCTGCTGATGTTCTCCGAAAACAACATACTAAGTCCACAGGGTTCTCAGTCTCAGACACAAGCACAGACAAAAGACACCGAACAAGAGTATGGAGACTTCAAATTCTCCACCACTAAGGAGAAAATTCGGTCATCCAAATCTCCTAACAACAAGAACTAAAAGAAAGGACAAACAAAGTCTTCCGAACTGAAAGAAAAGCAGACTCAAATTCAAAGAAACAAAGACACGAGAAAATAAATCGACACAATCTAATGAATCCTCACCACACGTCTTAATGTCTCTAGAGTATTTTATTTCCTAGAAACTAACCAGCTCTGATACCAATCTGTCACACCCCGAAACCGGGCCCTGCAGTGATCCGACCTCGGGATACGAAATTTTGGGATTAATTTGAAACTTTTGTTATAATTCCCAAGATCCGCGTGAATGAGGATAAAAAAAATTCCATCACGATCAGAGTATATTTTCGCGGAAGCTAATCATGGTGTTACGACCCGGAGTCCCTGGCCATCGGATTCCGTGTCGCACTCGACCAATATCATAAAGCCATCATATAAGCCGACTGGCACAAATCATAATTCAAAGAATACTGAGCTGGTAGTAACCGGACTATTTATTTCCCACATATTCAAATTACAATTAACAAGTGTCTTAATTACAAACCCAAGAAAAAGGCTAACAAAGGCATGCAAAAATATCCAACTAAACAGAAATACCACCCCCAATATTTAGATATGAACTCCGGTGCCAAACTTGAAATCTAGATGATATCAATGGGCAGCCTCTCACGTCAAACCGGCGGCTCCTCCACCTCCTCCGATCAAACACCTAAAAACAGAAAGAGAGGAAACTGGCACCAAACAAGCAGGGTCAGACACGACGGTCTGGCAAGCAAATAATTAAGTAATATGTAACATGGGCATTTATGAAACATCATGGAATCAATGAAAATCCATTTAAAGAATCGAAACAATAATAGCAATAAATCATGATAAAACGATCGAAAGACCGAACATAAATATCAAGGCAAATAGACGAACAGTCTGTGGAGCATAAATATCCCGAAAAGATAACAGCCTACGCAAAACATTAAATAATTGGAAATACATTTAAAATCCTGAATAATAGAGACAATACGATAAAAGATCGATTTCATAAACATTAACAAATTCAAAGAATATAATGAGTATAAACAATCAAGAATCCTAAAATGAATTAATAATAGATAAAACATTGGCAACCACACATAGCTATATTCTCCTATTACCGAAGAAACAAGAGCAGACAGAACCGTAGCCACTACACGTGGGACCGGAAACAGAATCAGAACCGTAGCCACTACACGTGGGACCGGCAGATAAAAACCGTTGCCATGGTTGGTACAGACAGAATCCAAACTGCAGCTGGCGGACAAATTAAAGATCCCAAGCCGGGTGATCAGCCCGACAAGGGGACCTAAGCCTAGTGGTGCCTTTCAGTGCCTTTAGATTTTAAAACTTGAACCGATACAAATCAAAATACTAATCCCTTTGGCTCATGGGCTCACACCACCGGGCTCTGGCCCCATCTCGCCTCGAGGTTTTATTTTTGAAACCATAGTCTCTTTGGCTCATGGGCTCGCACTACAAAGCTCTGGCCCTGTCTTGCCTCGAGGTTTTATTTTCAAAATACTAGTCTTATCAATGAAATCCCGAATGTGGCGAACCACTCCAATCTCCTTTCAAATCGATTCGGAGAAAACATACGAATTTCCATGGTAAACCGCTCAAATACACATCAAAGTAATTTGTATAAAATCACGCGATCAATCCTTTCGAACATGGAAAACCACATGATTTTATAACAAATCACCGATACTATTCAAATTAGTTTACCAAAGAATACAAATACAAATACATTCTCTGACTTGAAATGGAATGGATAGTGGAGAATGACTTAATGACTTACCAAGGAACCTTCTCAATACACATTTAACCTTTAAACATTGATTAATAATGAATATGTTTGATGCCAATGAAAATCCACAACATTTAAATGATAAAGTGCGCATTGAGACTTGAAAGGTTCCCGTGTAATTTCACATATGCTCATTCTCACCTTTATCCCATTCCCATTTCACAATTTTCCAAGTAGCAAAATTTACCCAAAACGTTAATGGGCTCTTAAGCATAAAAAGGGGATTAACGGACCACCAATCAAGGAGGAGAAACGGCCTGAAATGGGCCTGAAACAGGCTTGAAAAGGTACCCGAAACAGTCCGTAAAACAGCCCAACAGAATGGGTCTAGACAGACCTGGGCTCGCTCGTGCAACCCAGGGTCCGCTCGAGCCAAGCCCAGGCAGAACCTGGTCCGCTCGAGCGGCCCACTGGGTCGCTCGAGCGGACTGGGTTCTGTCCTAGTCCGGGCCGAGTGCAGAAATGCACTCTTTTGTGCATTTTTCTGATTTCTTTTCCCCCTCTTTCTTCCATACTTATTTTCACAATAACTTGGACCCTTCCTTGACCTCCCAAACTCATCAAATCACTATTCATTAGCAATCCAATTAACCAAACAAACACTTTTAAATCAAAGCCTTTTTCTCCCTTTCTTTGAACACCAACCTTTAATACAAAGAAAGAAAATTTTCAAAATGACTAAAGTGAAACCAAACTTGCAATACATTATAAGACAATAGCATAAGTGGAAATCAACATAACATTGCTTCATTCATTCAAAGTAAATCCATAAACCATGAGGAGATGAGAACTTAACAATGAAATACCATGAAACAAAACAAGAGAAATGAAACCATCATATTAATTGAAAATTCCACTTGCCTCAAGTCAAGATGAGAGAAATAACACCCCTCAAACAAAGCTCTAGGGTCTCAAGCTCCCAATCTACAAAAACCCCAAAATTTCCAAAGAGAACCCTAAAAATCAATCTTTCTCAAATCTCCATGAAAACCCTTTGCATAAATGAGGAAAATACTCCAAATGGTTTGAAAAACAAGGATCTCAAGCAAGAAATGCCATTGCTAACCTTTGGGTGTTCCAAACAAGAAGAAAGGCTTGAAGGAGGGATCTTCTCTAGCTCAAATCTCTTGAAAAATACATCTTTGGAAAGCTTGAGTGAAGAGGAAGAACCTTAGGAGATCAATCCTCCATGAAATCTCCAGGAATTAAGTGTTTCAGATGAGAGAGAAAGTGGCTGGAAGAGAGGGAAAAACCATTGCTCCAAAACGTGGAGGAGAAGATAGAATGAAGGAGAAGAAGAGAGTCTTCTCTTATAAGATGGGTTTTGTGGGCCCCGATCTTCATAAGGCTGAAAGTGGCATTTGCGGGCCCCGAATGACAACGAGGAAGAAGACAAAAACGATCAGCGAAATTTCTACTTTCCAAAAAGTATATTTTCCCCAAATTCTGAAATTTTCGAAATTCATGGACAGATTTAGTGTGAAAAGTCAATTTTGCCCTTTTTTTTTTCGAAAAACGCATTTTCTGATCATCAAATAATAATGGTCAAAACATGAAAGTTGTTAAACTTCATGAGATGAGTCAAAATACACCAAATTCAGGATTTTTAGAAATCAAAAGTAATTTCTCATAAAAATAAATATCATATGGACCAGGTCAAACCAAGGTCAACGGTCCTCAAATCTCCAAGGCTATGGAAAAATCTAGTCAAACTCAAAAACAAAGTCAAACCAACCCAAATCTCGCTTAAAAAGTTAAACCATGATTAAAACAATGCTAAACAGAGAAATTGGGGGTCGGGGTCTTACAGGCGCCCATCCCAGACTAGAAATATCCCCCATGGGGATGTCATTGTTTGGCCAAAGTAAGACCCTTAGTATTCCTGAGTCGTGTTTTTATATCATATTGCGAATCTGAAAAGAACCAGAATATAGGAAAACATATTTGAAATTCAAACTCGCGAGTCCTTAATGCAAACTGAGAGGATAGGCACCACAGGGGTGGCACCTACCCTCCTCAATTGGTGCCCGCTAATTAGAATGCCCCAACCCATACCATGGAAACTTGCACCAAGTTGATTAAGTTAATGATTTAGATAATTCAAAACACACATGAGGCATGTTATTCATTCCAAAAGAGAAGAAAGGAGAAGATACTCACTTGGAAGCAAGGGAGGGCTTGAGAATTCTGAGATTCGAAATCTGGAAGAGCAGGAGTTGTAGGAAATTCGTAGCTTTGATTTCCTTTAATAGATTAGAGTTCGAATCCCATAAAGAATTAGAGAGAGATGAAATTCCACCTAGGCACCACTCCTTGGGCGCCCATGTCACTTGTCTCCTGCATTCAGAACTCTAGTCTACAATGGACTCTAAGTCTTGGAGACGAAACTCCACCCAGGCACCACACCCCAGGCGCCCAAGTCACCTCTAAAATTCAAGCTTTCACTCTGACAAGAACTCTCGCTGCCACGGTTTGAGCACGAACTCAACTTCGAGACCAACTCAAAATTAGACCTAGGCACCACTCCTTGGGCACCCAGGTAACTCATTTCCCTGAATTTGAAATTCTACTTCAAGACCAACTCTAAATGCAACCTGTTTCATTGAAGTCCAAACTCCATTCCAAAACGAACGAGAACTACATATTGGACGCCACTCCTTGGATATTCAGGTGACTTGTCTTCTGGATTCAAAATTCTACTTCGAGATAGACTTTATTCATGCAATTCCACCTGGGCACCATCCCTGTGGCGCCTATCCATCAACTTAGAGAACCAAATGCCTCTTTGAACCAAATTGTCCAAGAATTCTGAAAAGTTGAACCCGAACGAGAATTGATGATGATTGATGATAAATAATAATAATAATAACAAATAAATAAAGAAAGAAAAGCTAAAGAGGCACACACACACACAAAAGAATGACACATTGTCAAACCAAGCACTGCCCCATCACAAGGGATCATGTCACCTCATCTGCACACTAGTCCCATCACGCATACATTTAACATTGTGCATTGCATCCCATGTCATCTCCATCAGTGAGATTTAAATTGTTACCTCTGCAAATTATAAAACCTTAGACTAATGACAAAAAATGAAGAATCTTTTAGTGTTTGTTCAATACAGGTTCCCAAAGCGAAAGAGAAAACACCAAAGGCGGAGGACCTTCAAGAACACTGATGGAGATTGATGACAAGTTCACAAGCTTCGGCAAACAAACAACGAAAGAAAACGACAACGATCCCTAATGTTGGATTTTCGGAAAGTTCTTGAGGTAAGTACCCCTAACTATGATTTTCATGATTTTACCTCATGTCTGAAAATTGAGTCACCGTAGGCGTCCCTTAAGCACTTATAATCGGTATGGCAACCATAATACCGTGTTCTCACGAGTTGTGTGTTCGTCGACTCAAATATTGATGTTGGAGGACAGAAACCATGTAATTCGAAGCTCTCCATGATAAGCACGAAAAGACGATCGAATCTATCCTAGATTCTCGTCTAAGCTTGGATGAAGACCAAGATCCCTAGAGAGTGACGGTTATTCCGGCAACCATCTTCCATTCATTTAGCTTTTTTGATGCATACCCGAGTTTCAAATTCAAACATCTCTTCAAAAATGCATCTCATTCTCACATGCACTCACACTATTGCTTGAACTATGTTTATGATTTCCACTAAGATCCCCATTATTGCTAGTTAGTTTCAACTATGCTTTAAACATTTAACTATGGATGAAAGTTAAAAGAGGTTATATGTGACAATTTGAAATCAGCTCTATTGTAAGAACAAATGAAATTCTGATATTGACTTAGCTAATCGAAAGATCGACTTCTGATTCGGACCACTGGGGCACAGTTCCCACCATCATTTTAAATTCAGCAACTTGGGCACAGTTCCCAACCCGCCACGTGGCAATACCACGGGCACCGAGGCACAGATCTTGGGTTTCCAATCAAATCAGTAGGCACGTAACTTTTTTTTTTCTTTTTCCCCTAAATTAGAATCGATCCTAGAAAAGTGAACCTCATCTTTAGAACAAATTTGCAATTGCATACATCCGTAGGTGGCCACTCCTGCGAGCTCAAAAGCTCTCGTGAGTCATGAGTGGTGTGTCTACTTTCTTTGGAGCACAACTCTCCACGTGATGTTCTCCAAAGAGGTTCATACTGTAGACACCTCATTTGGCCCCTATGATAACCTTAAACACATGTCATATATAGTTGTGCCCCCATTTCACCCATATTTGAATGATCAATGGCATAATTCAGATTAAATAATGACAATGAAGATGCTTGTTGATAGTTTTAGACTTAGTTCAACGACTTCTAGAAATTCATGAGAAGAAAGCCGAATCGCATTAGGATCTCGACTCCAACTCACCTTTCACACAAGGAGCGGACTACCACACTAACTCTACATATTCTAGACCACTTAAGACATGCTTTGGCCAGTTCTTACAAAGATTATGCTTAGCTTGCCAAATGCCACCCCATTACCCTAAGTTAGGAAGCCAGATCCATTGATCCAGAGGTCCCTCCTCTTTTTTCAGCCCCTAATCATTAGCACACTTGTACCCTTGGATTCTTCGCTTCAAGAGCTTTCCGACGGTATGTAGAACGTCCAAATCCGATAAGCGGATCAAAAGTTATGAGTTTTCGAAGTTTGCCTTAGAAAAAGTGATAGAAATCCATCTAGGCGCCACTTGGGTGGTGCCCACCCTACTCCATTGCATCTCAACGCCCCATGGTGGGCGCCCACACTCTTCACTCCACTTAGGCACCCAATGTGTGGCACCCTTAGGGCAGCCCGGGACCACTCCAAATAAGGACCTAACTTCAAGGTGACGGAGTTCCATCTAGGAACCACCCTTGTGGCGCCCACACTCCCAAGTCCACAAAGGCACCATGTGGTGGGCGTCTACCATGTCCAGTCCACCAGGGCACCACCCTTGTGGCGCCCAGTCAATTAAATGCAAGTGTAGGTCCCTCAGCTGAAGATCTATCCGTTCTATCCCTACTCCAGATCGGACTAAACTCTAAGAATGATCCAAACCACGTAGACTCCACCCCGTGGATGCCTACAATGAACCAGTCCACATACGCACCAGCCCTATGGCGCCCACCCTATGCAGTTACCTGGGCACCACCCCATGGGCACCCAACCTATTTTCTAAACCCTAATTTATCCCAAAACACTTAGGCTGCCTTGGGATGCGTGGAACCTTCTAGAAACACGAACTAATGAAGCCCTAGCCCTCCTAAACTCGTCCCAAACCTCTATTTAAGGATCTCTTAACCTCATTTACAAGGGAGCTACCCTAAAAAGAGAGAAAAATAGAGAGAATAAGCAAGTGGAGGAAGGTAGCCACCATTAGAGAAGAGAGCTTCAGATCTAGAGAAGTAGAAAGGGAAATAGAGGAGGAGACTTCCATATCTTCAACTAGAGCTATGGTTCTTCGCGAAAGCTTCGTTCTAGGAACTTGAAAAATGTGTTTCAAACCGGTATTCCTAGATCTTTTTCTTCTTTTATTGCATTTTATCATCATCTTTGTTTAGAAACATGCTTAGGATCATTTATGCATCATAGATTTATATTAGTTTTTGATAAAAATGGTATCAGCATCTCATCACATTAATAACATGTTTAGATTCATACTAGTGGTGTAGATCTGCATTGATTTCGTACTACTAATTGCTTATCTAGGTTTTACATCTCGCATTTATAGCATCATCATCATCATTTAGATAGAGGAGATTGCAAAAGGCCCTCAACAGAAAGGCTGGACGCCACCCACTTGGCGCCTACCCTCTCCAGATTGGATTGGCTGGGCACCACCCTCTGGGCGCCTATCCTTCTGAGACAGGGTTTGGTTTTTGTTGCATCATTTTTTCATAGATTTATTAATTGCATCATTAGTAGTTCATATTAGGACATTCGCATTAGTTCCTGAATATCGGAAATTGTGTTGAAAAATTCTAAGACCATTGTGCATTCGTTGTATTTTGTTGGAAACCCTGACTGAACAGGGTAGGCACCACAAGTGTGGCGCCTAGGTGGACTGTTCCACATTTGTGCACAGTTTTCGATCTTTTGCATTTAGTTCATTTAGAAATTTCATAACAATGATATGTTTGCTTGTTTGATATGTTCTGAACTTCAAATTATCGTTTCTATCACATTTCACATCATATCATTTGAATCATAAAGTCATAAAACCCAAAAAAATCATAAAACATAAAACTATTTCTTCTCTTTCCTTACTCTCTAGTAAATTAGAGGAGAAACCAAAAACAAATTAAAAAATACAAAGAAAACCCAAAAATAGTAGGTAGATAGTCTAGGTTATCAAATCTCGTGCCTAAGTAGGATAAACCCTAAAATTAGCTAAAATATCATAATTAATTAACTTAAGAGTTGCCAAATCATTAAGAACCCTAAAATTAATAATCTTAATTAATTTGGACTGAAATCGGATTAAGGAATCACTAAGATTGATTAGGGAATCCAAACTATTAAGATAGGCTTCTCCTCCTTTGAGCTTAACTTGCTTATTCATTAAAAGTCCTTAATTGAGGATAAATACAAAATACCTACCTGTGCTTTGCACGTATTTCAGACCACCCCCATGTAGTTTGGTATTTTGTACTAAACCTACATGTACTTTAAATGACAATGCAAATATAGATTTCCGTGACGGAAAAGACGGAATGATGAAATTACCCCCTGTATATAACTCTTTCTTGCCCGTTTTCATCATTTTTGCTCCTCTCCTCCTTCCAACATCGACTTGGAAGGATGCTGCAATTTCATTTGTCTCCAGAATTGCAGCATCTGCTTCGCTTCCCTGTAGCGCGGTGGAGAAGCGCTGCGACGTGGCAGGGCTGCAGAGGGTTAAGGAGGAGAACCTGGCAGCACGAGAGCAGGGGCGTCACAAGGTGGAAAGAGGGGTACTCGGTGGTGGCGCCATGACGATGATGCTCCCATCTTCGATCACAGGGAGGAAGGAATCCTGCTGGGTTTTGTTGAAATGGTGGACCTCGTCGAGGAAGAGTAGCGTACGTTTGCCGCTCCTTTTCCAGCGACGGGCCTCCTGGACGGCGTCTTGGACATCTTTAACGCCGGCGGTGATGGCGGAGGAGTCGGGGGAGGTGTTGGAGTTCGAGATGGCGTGGGCGAGGGAGGCTTTGTCGGTGCCGGGAGGGCCCCAGAGGATGATGGAAGGGAGACGGCCGCGGCGGAGGGCGGAGGGGAGGAGGGAGGTGGGGGAGAGGAGGTGGTCTTGGCCGATGATGTCATTGATGGTGCGGGGGTGTATGCGGTCGAATAAGGGGTGGGAGGGGGAGGGTTTGGGGCGCTTGGGAGGAGGGGGGTTTTGGGGGGGATTGGGGAAATGGGTCGGTTTGGTTCTGGGTCTGGGTTTAGTGGAGGAGGGGGGTTTTAGATTGGAAGAAGCGGTTGAGACGGGGTTGAGAGGGAGAAGGAGGGGGAAGAGGAGGAGAGTGGGAAGAGGAGGTGGATTTTTGGTTGAGGATCCATTCAGTGGCTTTGAGGGTGGATTTGCCTCCAGTAGCTGCTAAATGTGAAGAGTTAGGTTGGTTTTATAATCATTAATCTCCCACTAATTGTTTCTTAGGTGTATTGCTCTCATATGGGTTATCGTCAAACTTGACACATGCTATAAACTTGTACCCCTTATTCTGCCTTTGCAACAGTTTGATCAGAAAAACTGTATGGGGTCAGGAACTGAAGTGAAAATGGATGGCCCGGAGCCAGTTTTTTCATCCCCTGAAATTTCATTTGATCTTGATATCAGAAAGGAACAGAGAAGCCAGCGTCCTCCAAATCACATGTGCTGTGAGAAGACATTTACATCCAGCAGTTCTGCATCTAATGGTCTCTTTCAATCTCAGAACAGGGGTTCAGTAAATAAAAGAACTAAATCTGCTATTTCTAAAAGTTGTAACCATCAGAACTGTAATTTATCCAGCGATTCTTCTGGTTCAGGGCATGATGCTTCCACTCGAGCTGGTTCTGCTGACCTAGTAGAGGATGGCTCCAAAGTAGATAAGCCTGTGAAAAGAAGCTCAAGAAAAAAAATAAAGAAGAAAATGAGGCAGCAAAAGAAACCTTCCTCGTGCACTAGTGATAGAGCAGTTATCAATGAGCAAGGTATCCATGGAATTTCTGCCCTTGAGACTTGTTCTGACAGTGGCTCAGCTTTGGGCGAAGGGTGTTCTTTAGCGAAGAATTTGTCTGTTAATGAAAAGAACTTCAGTGTCACACCACATGATATTATAATGGAAAAGGTCAATAATGAGGAAAGTAGTAATGACACTGTAAACCTTTCTGCTACAATATCAAAGGCCACTTCTTACAGCGATGATGTGGAATTGCTAGAAACAGAAGCGTCTTTACATGAAGATTCTGTTGGTGATGACGCTTGCTCTGAACAGTTAGGCATAGATGGAAGGCCTCTTTTTGTTACTACAAGTGCTATTCAGAACTTGAAAGTAACTCTCTACAGTTTTGGTGGGCAAACTTTGGATGCACATCTAAAGCAAAGCAACACTCATGCTGAGATTACTTCTGGTCGTTTTCTGATGAATATTAAGAAGCTGCTCCATCTCTCTCTATACTTCTTCTTCCTTCTAAACCTGCGTGCTCGTCCTCTCGTATGAAGCATAGAAGTGTTGTCAGCCTTGCTGCATTTGTATTTTGAAAAGGAGATTGGGGATTTGAATGCGGCGAACGATGCAATGTTGAGATTGCCTGGTGTTGTGGAGCATGGGATGTTTTTGGACATGGCGACTACTGTTATTGTTGCTGGGTCTCATGGAGTTACTATGAAAAACAAGTAGACTTTCATAGGGTATTTTCCATTGGGCATGGATTCTTCAACAATGAATATGGATTTTTTAGGATTGGATTTTTGTGATTTCTAGGTAGAAGTGTGTTTTTGGTTCCAATCAGCAATGGTTTTTTTGTTATGAGCTTGGAATTTTGATATAACAATGGGAAAAACCTTGCCTCCTTTAATGGTAAGCTACAATTTTCTTTGTGAATTTTAAAGTCCATGACCTTTTTCTTTTGATTGTGCCATGGAATGAACTTTCTTGAAGAGAGTTACACAATGAGATAGATGGGTTTTACCTTTTGTGATGAGAAGAGGAGTTGTAGGTTTAGGGGCAAAAAAGTCACGTTGTAAAGCCATTTGGGATTGTAAGTTGCGGCCAGTCTGCCATACAAGCCATTTATACATATACACCGTTAATACTAACAGAATCCATCACTTTTGCATGTTAATTACAAGTTCAGGTAGGTTTAGTACAAAATACCAAACTTCAGGGAGGTAGTCTGAAATACGTGCAAAGTACAAGTAGCTATTCTGTATTTATCCCAAATAATTAATTAAGGCTCTAATCTCACACCAATTAATACAGTAAATACCTTTAATCCAAAAGAACTTGAGACCTTAATTAGTTCCGATTAAAAATAACTAAGAACATAAAAAAAAACCTAAAACCTAAAACAAATCCATCTGGGCGCCACCCCCTGGGTGCCCTGTTGCCAAATCCATCTGGGCACCACTCCCTAGGCGCCCAGCCTATTCATTCCCTAAGAAGCCCCACTTGAAATTCAACCTAATTAATTAAGACTTTAACCAACCCCAATTAACATATTAAAATACTTTTGGCTTGAATGACCTGAAATCTTAATCAACTTAGATTCGAATTCACCAAAAAATACAAAACCAACAAAACCTCTAGAACATATCCATCTGGGCGCCACCCCCTGGGTGCCCTGGTTGCCAAGTCCATCTCGGCACCACCATCTAGGCGCCCATCTTATCCTGTCACTAAGACACCCCAATTGAAACTAGACTTGAATAATCAACACATAACAAAACTTTGTTAACTTAACAGACTTGAAACCTTAATCAATCTAAACTTGAATTAATCTAAAACGAACACACAACACAAAAACAAGATAGACATCCACCTGGGCATCACTCCCTGGGCGCCTAGCCTTCCAATCCATCTGGGCACCACTCCCCTGGCGCCCATCCTATCCCTTCACTAAGAAATTCCTAATTAAAACTTCTAATTAAACGAACCCGAATTAACACATTAAAACACTTTTAGATTTAAAAACCTAAGACCCTAATCAAACCCAACTTTGAATCAACCTAGAAACACAAAACCAACCCGAACCTCAAGACAGTCACCTGGGCACCACTCCTTGGGCGCCCAGCCTGTCAATCTACTTAGGCACCATCCCTTGGGCACCTACCCTACCCATTCTTTAATAAACCATTAAACCCAAGTAATTGAAACCTAATTTCATCCCCAATTGAACACACGAACAAACAAGTTCCATCAAATACACAATCCTTAAACCAATCCAAGCTTCAGTTGACCAAAGAATCACAAAACCCGACCAAACCCTAAAATACAGCCAGTCTGGGCGCCACCCCCTGGGTGCCCATCCTACCAGATTCACCTAGGCACCACACCTTGGGCGCCCAGCCTACTGTTTTTCAGAAAAGCCCCAAATTCATAACTTAACTTAATTAATTAAAATCTCAAACCAATCCAAACCAACCTAATAAAACACTTTTACCTTATAACACTAAAACCTTAATCAATTCGGACTTAATACCCAAAACCCTTTGGAACCGATCAAACCATAAAGATTCCACCTAGGCACCAATCCCTTGGTGCCCATCCTGCCATATCCACCTAGGCCCCACTCTCTGGGCGCCTAGTCTACCAATCCATCTGGGCACCACTCCTTGGGTGTCCATCTTATCAATCCACTTAGGAACCACTCCCTGGGCGCCTATCCTATCAATCCACCTGGGCACCACTCCCTGGGTGCCTATCCTATCAATCCACCTGGGCACCACCCGCTGGGCGCCCAACCTACACTTCAACCCTACCACCAATAATTAAACACCTTACAATTGAACTAATTAAGACCAGAACCTAAATCAATCACTAGACCCAAGGACCAGTAAGTAACTCCCATCCGACACATTTGAAAACCACATGCAATCCACCTAGCCACCACCCCCTGGGCGCCCATCTTGTCAGATTCACCTGGGCGCCACCCCTTTGGTGCCTATCCCCCACTTGCACTGAAACGCGAATCCTCGTTTTGTTTCAAAATCCGGATCCACATCACTCTGACATTAGAACATCAGAGACATTAAAACATTTCTCAGACTAAAACATAGCCCTTAAAACCTCCAAAAAGAGATTGAAAAGTATGAAAATCATAAACTGCCAAGATAGGCTCCACCCCATGGGCGCCTACCCTGTTTTTAATCTTGAATTGCGATCTTCGACTACTTTTTGGAATTCTGATTTAAATTGATAACAACAAAACCTTAAAATATTTAAAAACACATTAACCAGAACCTTGAAACATCCCTAAACCACTCTTAATCAAAACCACAACTCAAAACAAATCAAATCAATTAAGATCTTACCCAACAAACTGCTTAGGCACAAGAGCTATCAAACTTTGGCTATTTGCACCCTAGGATTAAATTGGATTACCTTGTTAGGTAGTTTAGAGTATTAGGCTTCACCCCATCACTCTTCCGATTCTGTTAGGGAATTGGGAAAGCTAATGTGGGCGGTCTAGGACCTTAGGTTAAAGTTAATTCGATGATCAATAATAAAGCATTAATCACGTAAATCCAAGTAAAATCCCTTAATTAGGCCCTTCTAGCCCCGTATCAAAAATCCCTAAAAACTATAAAACCAACAAAATAATCCCAAAAAGATTTTTCCTTTATTTCTTCCTCCACCTCAGGTGCCAGATATTTAATCGAACTTAATGAAGAACTGATTTCTAAAATTGAATAAATGAGAATGACGAGATGAGATGAGTGATTTTGCACACACTTTTTACTTCGGCCCATCGGCCACCTCCAATCAGTTATGGCCCATCAGCCTTTCACTTTTATCACTCGTGTATCGCACATGAAAAACATAGAAATCACAAGTCAAAGTCTCATTTGCATCATCATTCTGGTTTGAAAAGTCAGCCTTTAAACCTTATTTTGCCAAGGGATCTGAAGGGGGTACCCGGGAACGGGGCCAATCCTCTTCTTAAATATTTGGCACCTCCCCCCATTATTTTTCTTTAGTTACTTTATTTTACTTGGATATACTATGATTTTGCTGTGTGAGGATTAACCTTTATTTGGACTTTAACTCATGACCCTGAATTGAACCTATATTAAGGGACCCAAAGAGACCCAAATTAATGTGATAGGACAACCGTCGTGTGTTGCCGACAGCACATTAGACGAGAGGAAGAACCCACCCACTTATTTTCTCCCCACATTTCTTCGGCTTTAGTTGAAGAACGGTGTTACGGCTGTTACCGTAGCTGGCAATCGTGATCCATTGATTTTGAGGGTAGTTGGAATCCTCATTTTTGATGTAAAATTCAAATATAGATGAATAGAGATTTCCCCATGCAAAATGCCCTTTCTTTGGGGGGGGGGGAGGTCAAAATTCACATCCGACAACAGCAGCCGAGCCTATCTTCTTTTGTAGCTAGGCAAGGACAGAATGCGGACCAGGTCCTTTGCCTGTTGCGACGAAGCTTTGAATTTTTTGAGTTCAGCCCCTGTAGAGATGAAGGGTCAAACTATAGGATTGTAGGCGTTAGCAGGTGCTTGTAGAGGTCTAGTGATGCATGACTTGATTTTGGGCTTTTAGGAACAAGTCGGCTCATGCTGGGTTAACTTGGTTGTCAGGTTGGAGATGGGTCTCTCCTCTTTCATGTAGGTAAGAGGGTAGAACTGGTTCTCCTTGAGTGGGGCCAGGTATGCTGGCTTGGTGGATGTTTGGGACCTTCTTTGTTTTGGTGAAGGTTTTGGGGACCAATTCTTGGGATAGACCTGGTTGTTTGTGGGTTGAGGCTTCGCGAGGGTGTTGCGGGCTTCGGACTTCTTGTCACTCGCCTTTGGTGTCACGGTAGTGACACGTTGAGAGGCAATCTTCTGCTTCTTGGCAGGTGCAATTTCTTCTTCCGGAAGTGGGAATGGTCCCAGCGTCCCAAAGATGATAGTCCGGAGAGTCGAGGTTGACCTGGAATTTAGAGAGTTTCCGAGGGTGTTGACGCTTAGGCAGCTGAAAATGCGCTTGTGAGTGTACATGTTTACTTCTATTGAAGCACGAGTTGGTGCTTGTTCTCATTGAAAGTAATGGTCAAGGAAGATGCCGTTGTTAGTTTTCGAAAAGAATTTTCTGAAACAGGACCACACCCATTAGTAATCACAAGAATATAATGATCATAAATGGGAAATGATCGCACGTAAGAGATGGGATTCTCTTTTTTTGAAAGGTCAAGATTGGTTTCATTAAAGAGAGCAAATGGTATTCTAATCCGAACACGGGCTCAACAACTTTTGCGAGCACCAGTGTCCAGAAGGGAAGGAACCATAATTTTTCAAATATGAATTTTAAATGACGAGAGTTTTTTTTTGAAAGGTTAAGTGCGGATTCGTCAAAGAGAGCAGATGGTATTTCGATCCAAATATGGGCTCAACAATTTCAACGAGCACCAGTACCCGGAAGGGAAGGAACCACAATTTCTCGAGTCTGAATCCAAACATGACGGGAGTTTTTTTTTAAAGGTCAAGAGCAGATTCGTCCAAGAGAGCAAATGGTATTTTGATCCAAATATGAGCTTAACAATTTCTGCGAGCACCAGTACCCAGAAGGGAAAGGATCAAAGTTTCTCAATTTTGAATCCAAAATAAGAAATCAGATTTTTTTTTAGATCTCTAATGAACTCATCGAAGAGAAACGATGGCCCAAATCCCAATTCGAACAAGCTCAAGATTTCTGTAAGCACATGAACGATAGGAGAGGATCAAAGTTTCTCAATTTTGAATCCAAACTGAGAAATCTGATTTTTTTAAAGAGAAATAGTGGAAACAAATTCAAAGATAGATTAAGAAATTTCCAAAAAATCCCATCTCAATTTTTTTAGATGCGAAATCCAACATAGGCCACCAACTAGAAATTAGCCGAGGAATCCAGAAAAGAAGTATAACCATAGAGCAAAAATATGGTATGCAAATATTTCATTTCTAAGCATCATGTTCTCAAATGAACGAGTCCCACCGGGTGCGCCAGCTTGATGGACCACACTTTTTCATGCTCGGCGCTTACGGAGGTCGGCGGACGTGGGAGTCCGTTTGATCCAACCCCTTTGCGCCTGGAGGGCAAAAGCGGGTATCAACATTTTTTTTGGTGGGTGTGCCAGATTTTCTGTTTTACTTGGAATTATAATTGGTGATCCGGAGATCGACCTTTGCACAACTTCTTTCAAGTTTCCATTGCACATATGTTTCAGAAAAGAGACAAGTTTTTGAAATGCCGTAAAAGACGATTTCATTTGTTTTGTCGTGAAAGGCAATTTTTGACATTTATAGCCGATTTTGGCATTTATAGCCGATTTACAATTCTTATCAATAATGAAAGACAAGAGTTTTGATTTTTGTCTCTTTTAAAAAAATACAAGCTACAATGAAAAGCAAGAAAAGGAGGATCTAACTTCTTATGAGATTGTGGGGGGCTCGTTGAGATTGACGTCGCAAGCCATGTGTAGACTTCACCATCATCCATGCAGATGGGAACAGAGGATGCTCTTGATTCACTTGGCTTGGCTATAACCTCAGATTTTTAGAAGACAAAGACCAAGAGGAGGACCTATGTCCACTAAAAATCTAAGTAGACAGGCTAAAAAGCCATGTCTAAGCCAATGGAGGCAGAAGGAGAAGGCAAGGACCTTGGGGTGGGGGGGGGGGGGGGGGGTACCCCCCATGGGACTTTTGTCATCTTGTAGTGGTGGTCGGTGCAGAACTTCAGTAGAGTTGATGGACAGCGCATTTTCGCTCGGGGCTACCGAGGTCGGCGAACGTGGGAGTCCGTTTGATCCAACCCTTTTGCGCCCGTGGGCGAAAAGCGCACATCAACATTTTTTGTGTGGGTGTGCCGGTTTTCTATTTTACTTGGAATTGCAATTGGTGATCTGAAGATCGACCTTCGCAAGTAAAAAGGAAATCAACTTCTTTCAAGTTTACATTGCACGTATGTTTAAGAAAAGTGACATTTTTTTATTTGCCATGAAAGGCAATGTTTTGGTATTTATAGCCGATTTTTGGCATTTATAGCCGATTCTGACGTTTATAGCCGATTTACAATTCTAATCAATAATGAAAGACAAGAGTTGTGATTTTTTTCTCTTTTAGAAAAATACAAACTACAATGAAAAGCAAGAAAATGAGGATCTAACCTCTCAGGAGATTTGGGGGACTTGTTTAGATTGATGGTCATAAGTCGTATGTGGACTTCGCCATCATCCATGCAGATGAGAAAAGAGGATGCTCTTGATTCGCTTGGCTTGGCTATAACCTCAGATTTTTAGAGGACAAAGAACAAGAGGCGGTCCTATGTCCAATAAAAAGCTAACTAGATGGGCTGAAAAGCCACGTCTAAGCCATTGGAGACAGAAGGAGAAGGCAAGGACCTTAGGGGGGGTACCTCCCAAGGGACTTTAGTCACCTTGTAATGGTGGCAGGTGTAGAACTGCAGCAGAGTTTTCTCTCTTTTTCTTTCTCTGGATTTTCTGGATTTCAAGTTTTGTCTCTGATGCTTTGGAAGTGGTGTAGAATGCTTGGAGTGCTCTCCTATTTATAGGCTTTTAGGTAGCCATTTAGGAGAGTTTATGAGCCTTAATTGTCATAAAGCTACATAAAGGGAGGAGGTACAAGATTTATTTCTTTATTTTGTAACTCTTTTTTCTTGGCTTTTGATTGGCCGGTGGATATTGAGGGCATTTAATTGCCTTTAATCACCATGATGGGAGGAGTTTCATGGTTTAAATGCCACATATCAATTGACTTATAACTCCTGGATGCTTGCTTTTAATTGGGCCATCCAAAGAAATGAATTAATGACTGCAATAAAGCTAGCCAATTAATTGCATTATGTGGTCGCCGAGCAATTAAGAGTTACGGGCCGTGTCGCATCTTTTGGAGTTCTTTTGGCGATGATCATCAATGGATCTACATGCTGATCAACATCAGATGACCATGTAACTTCAGACATTGATAGCTAATAGCAGGCCGGTGACATCTGTCCTGTCGATTTCTCGATCGATCGGCTAGAAAGTGCACCTTTTTGATCAACCGCATGGCGATCAATGTTGATTTTGATACTCTTAAAGACGGACCCATGATTTTGACCGATGTCGAACGATTTGGTGCCTCAAAAGTATGAATTTTGGAAAATCACAAGGGTTGGAAGCATCAAAACGTGAAAAACGACTGAAAATGGGGCTTTCCGGGGCAAATCCAGGGATTCGGGGCTTCATGGTCACCGGCGACGCTAGGGGGCTTTATCCCATTTTGGTCCCGTTTCAAGGTCTTTTTTCATTCTTTTTTTTTCTTGTATTTTTCCGTGGGATTTTTGCACATTTATTGGCCTGATTTTCCTATAGAAAACTTGAATAGAATCCTTGCATTTTGGGGTGCAAAGTTTC
This sequence comes from Litsea cubeba, assembly GCA_012931725.1. Classification (NCBI taxonomy): domain Eukaryota; kingdom Viridiplantae; phylum Streptophyta; class Magnoliopsida; order Laurales; family Lauraceae; genus Litsea; species Litsea cubeba. The sequence continues at coordinate 48,386,971 of CM022952.1, forward strand.
CAATTTTCTGGGAAAGCTGAAGACTTTGTAGCGTAGAGCCGCCAATTTTCCATCAGAAGCTGAAACTGGGTCAAACGATGTCAGAATGACCTGAAATTTGAGGTGAAGCCTCCTGAGCAATAAATAAGACCTACTATAGGCTTTTCTTTGAGTTTTGAAGCCGTATGGGGTCCTGTCGCCAGCAGACGTGATTTTATCATGAGGAAGATGTCGTGCCTTGATGTGCGGTCAACCGATGTCCGATTGACTTGAAATTTGACAGGGAACCTATTGGAGTCATTTTGAGATGATCCATAGCTATGTCTTGGAAACCATGGTCCTGGGGAGCTTCGCCATCGAGAGGCCTGACTTGGCTTCCGAGAGTCAAAGTCTAGTCAGATGTTACTGAAATGACCTGAAACTTGACGTGTAGCCATTTGTAAGCATCTTGAAGCCGCCCATGTGCTTTGTTTGATGAGAAAAGGCCTCGGTGGTTCTCGCCGCCAAGAGGCATGATTTAGCTGTTCGAGGGTTGATGTAGGGTCAAACGTTATCAGTTTGACTTGGAACTTGACATGGAGCCTTTTGGATGTATTTTAGGACCATCCACAGGCTCTGATCGAAGATTTGGTGTCTTCGATGCTGTCACCGTCGAAAGCTCCTGTTCAGCTATCGGAGAAGCGAAGTTAGGCCAAATGATTTTGAAATGGCCATAAACTTCTTGTGTACTCCTCTTTTGGTTGACTTGAAGGATCTTGCAGTTTTTTTTTTATTCTGACAAGATTTGATTTTTTGAAGTAGCATTGCCTGCTTGCGGTAGGCTGCGACTTCATGTAGCTTGCTTGATGTTGAAGAGGCAAAGTGACACATTTTTTTTGGTGTCAACAAATGCCCCCTCGAGGTACAGTGATGAGTTGCTTAACTTTTATAGTCGATGTGCCTCGAAGAGATTTCTGGAGGAGAGCTTGTGACTTGACCAAGAGTCTTTGAGCAGTCTTTCTTTTGGTAGAGTGGCCTTTTGAACTTCCAGGGGAATTTTATGGTAGTGAAAGGAATCATGTACCATCTTTAGGCAAAGTTTTGAAGATGACATCGGGGATGTGTATTGGGTTTTTGGTTTTGACCTTGTGACCTAATAAGTTGTATGTGGCAGGTTAGGGGGTCGGGTTTGGTTTTGACCATGTGAACCAACAAGCTGTATGTGGCAAGTTGGGGGGTTGATTTTGGTTTTGATCATATGACCTAACAAGCTGTATGTGGCAAGTTAGGTGATCAAGATTTGGTTTTTTGGCCACTCTTTGGGACTGTGTGTGGGGACCAGGATCTGGTTTGGAGTTTTGTGAAATGTCAATTTCAAGATTTTGGCTCAATTTGGTATATGAGGCTGGATGGTTTGAATTTTGGAAGCTCATGGGGCTTGGAATTCTTTTTTATATAGTCCAATCAACTCAAAAGAAACATGGAACCATTTTTGTATGCTCTTGGTAAGAGGGATTTCTCTTTGACTAAAAGCCCCCTTTTTTTTTTAGTGCCTAGGTGGTCAAACCTGACTCATATGGGCTAACCCATCGGACCTTAAGCTTTTGAAGTGGCTTGGATCTCATATGGTTTAATTTTTGTAAAGAATATATAAAAATATCTCCTTTGGATAGAGAATATCTAAGAATATCTTTACTTGGCAAGAATCTCTCATGTTCCCTTTATTTTGGGAGGGAATATCTCAAAGTATCTTTCTTTGGGAGAGATTATCTCAAATCTCCTATCGTTTGGGAGAAAATCTCTCATTGCTTTCTTTTGGGAGAGAGAATCCCTCGCGATATCTTTCTTTTGGGAAAGAATCTTTCTAATTTCTTTCTTCTTGGTAAGGTTACTAATTAGTAGCACTTACCTCTTTATTGTTTCCTTCTTTGGTTTACTCTCTTCTATAAAAGCAAGGGAGAGGTTGGATCTCTTGTTCTTATTGCTTTCTTTTGCAAAAATCTCAAGAGGGCTTCAAGACCAAGAGTTCTTAAAAAATCTTCAAGCTTTTCTTCTTCTTTCCCAGTAATGGCTTCAAGTAAGTTCTCTTTTTCAAGAAAACTCCATGTAGAAGATAAGATGGTAAAAAAAAAGAAAGTTTTTTTTTTCTTTCTTTTCTTTTTTTTTCTTTTTCACGTGTTTTTTTTACACGTTTTCTTTTTTTTTTCTCGTGCTTTTCTCTTCTTTTTTTTTTGCACATTTTTTTTCTTTTGTTGGCCGTACGACCACGTGGCCTGTGGGCTAGCCCCTTTTTTATTTCTTTTTTTTTTTAGAAAGTTCCCATTTTTTTTGTTTTTTTCCTTCTCCTTTATTTTTTTGAGAAAGTTTCTCTTTTTTTTTTGCTCATCATGATAATTCTTTTTTTTTTTGGCAAAACCAATATGTTCATGCATGCATTTTTTGTAAATTGAATTGGTAGCATGATGTGATAGCATACCTGAAAGTTTTTATAAATTTGGGAATTTTGAGCTCGCAGTGATGTTGAGCCCTTCCAGATTTTGCGGAGACTTTGAGGTTTTGAAAGTTTGTAATTTTGGAGCTTGCAACGATGTTGAGCCCAACTTTCAAGCTTTCTATTTCTTTCGGGATATTTCCTTTTTCTTTGGAATTGCCCCGGAATCATGCCAAATTTTTGCCAGATTTTTTTTAGCGAAATCTTGTCATTTTGATGATTGATCTTTTTCTTTTCCAACCTTTGCAGGTGGTTCCTCCAGAACGAACAAGGGTGAAGAGCCTGCTACAAGCGTACCTCGTCGATCTGCTAGATTTTCCAATCCGGCCGTTCAGTAGGCCCAGGAGAAGGTTCAGTATGTTGAGAGAAATCTTGAAGAGTGCGACTCCCTCAACAGAGATGAGATGAGGCAGCGATTGATCACTCTCAAGAATGAAGAATTCTATAAGATCATAGTAAGCAACCATCCTTCGATAATGGATGATCAGAGGGTTTTGCCCAAGCCTACCTTCTTTTTTGGTGATGTAGTCCCTGACGACGTGACATACCAGAGGAGATGTTTCAATTCTCTTACATAGCTGGTGGTGAAGAGAAAACTTTTGTTACCCGGTCGACGTTTGATCGTACCATCTCGATCATGAGCCTTTCTCCCACATGCTCTAAGAGGGAAGATCCTCCAAGCTGGGTGAAAATGACAAATGTGATCAAGACCAGGGTTTTTGTTGGCGGTCCTCCTGGATATATGGAGAAGTCGCCTGCCGACATGGATATATTGATGCCAACTAGGGGCTACCAGGGCTCTGATTATCCATCGGTCGATTTGGGACCGGTGGGCCATGGTGTTTTCAACGGTGACAACAGCAATTGGGTGAAGCCTTTTCGAATGCGTGGCAGTTTCAGTGCTGACTCCGTTTGGAAGTCGTGGACTAACCTCATCCTGCTAATTGGTGGCACCCTTTTGAAGGAAGCTGGGATTTTCGATGCGGTCCGCGCATTTAGGGAGACCGTGATATTTTCCAACGAGTCCTTCATGGCTATGTTGGAGTCATTCCTTCCACAAACCAATACCTTTGTTGTCACGAATGGTGAGATTGGTTTTTCTTTGAAGGAGTTGAGCGACATTACTGGATTGCCTATCCTTGGCCAACTTTATGAAGAGTTCATGCTGATCGACGGCGTCCTTGAGGAGCAGTCGGAGGAGTTCAGGCTTCTATACTTCCAGCTTGTCGCCTTCTATGATCTTTTGAAGGAGAAGGAGGGCTCGAAAGTCAGGTCCAGTAGTTGGAAGAGTTTTGGCTATTCGTTCCCCAACTTCTTTGGCAGTAGGGAGTCTTCTGATAGCATGACACGGGAAGACAGGATGAAGATTTCGGTCATGCAAGAAGAGTTGAGGGGTTTCTTCGCAAGTACAGAGGTCATTTGTTATGACATTGCACTGCGGAGAGATCTTGCCGTTTACCTCACTTACTGGCTAGGTGAGGTTGTTTTTGCTGGAGGAGATGGAAAGCACATCAGGCTGCATTGTATTTTTCTAGCTTGTCAGATGGCGTTTGGAGAGCGATTGGCTTTAGTGCCTGCTTTTTACTCCTACTTGTGCACCGAACTGCAGGCTGCTGCTTTTTTGGTTGTGCTTGGGCTCCCCATGAACAGGGTGTTTTCAGCCCATATCTTCTATTCGTGGTATGTATACCGTTGTCCTGGCTTCTATCGGATCGGTGCCACACAGGATGATGAGCCTTTGATGAATCGATTGGCTAAGGGGAAAGCGTATACGAATCTCTTTTGTTTGCCCGCATGAGGATCCGACTGTTCAGGGATGTCGAGATGGTGCAGTCTTCAGTGAAGCTTTCTCCGGAGTTACGGAAGAAGGCTTTTGGTTTTGGTGCCTCTCGTGACTCTACCAGGGCGGGGTCGGGAAGGCATTATTCCTTGACAAATACAGAGAAGGAGTGGCTTTTCTGATGGACCGCGCTCCTGCTCGGTTCTACCGAGGTCGGCGGACGTGGGAGTCCGTTGGGTCCGACCCTTTCATAACCGGGGGGTAGAGGCGCGCATCAACATTTTTGTTGTGTGGGTATGCCAGATTTTCTATTTTACTTGGAATTGCAAGTGGTGATCCGGAGATCAACCTTCGCAAGTAAAAAAGAAATCAACTTCTTTCAAGTTTTCCATTGCACATATATTTAAGAAAAGAGATATTTTTCTTGGTTTTCCGTGAAAGGCGATTTTTTGGCATTTATAGCCGATTTTGGCGTTTATAGCCGGTTTCTGGCGTTTATAGCCGATTTTGGCGTTTATAGCCGATTTACAATCCTTATCAATAATGAAAGACAGGAGTTGTGATTTTTGTCTCTTTTGAAAAAATACAAACTACAATGAAAAGCAAGAAAAGGAGGATCTAACTTCTCAGGAGATTGTGGGGGACCCGTTTAGATTGACGGTCGCAAGCCATATGTGGGCTTCGCCATCATCCATGCAGATGAGAACAGAGGATGCTATTGATTCGCTTAGCTTGGCTATAACCTCAGGTTTTTAGAGGACAAAGACCAAAAAGGAGGTCCTATGTCCAATAAAAAACCGAGTAGACGGGCTGAAAAGCCACATCTAAGCCATTGGAGGCAGGAGGAGAAGGCAAGGACCTTGGGGGGGGGGGGGTACCCCCAAGGGACTTTTGTCACCTTGTAGCGGTGGTCGGTGTAGGAGTTCCACAGAGTTTTCTCTCTTTTCCTTCTCTGATTTCTGTGCTTTTTTCTGATCTGGGATCTGTCTCGTTTTTCCGATCTCTTTCTTCTTGGAGAGCTCTCCTATTTATAGGCTTTTAGGTAGCCATTTAGGAGGGTTTATGGGCTTTTATTGTCATTAAGCCGCATAATGGGAGGAGTTACAGGATTTAAATCTTTATTTTGTAACTCCTTTTTCTTGGCTTCTGATTGGCCGGAGGAGATTGAGGGCATTTAATCGCCTTTAATCGCCATGATGGGAGGAGTTTCATGGGTTAAATGCCATGAATCTCTTGACTTGTAACTCTCGAATGCTTGCTTCTGATTCGTCCATCCAAAGAAATGGATTAATGACTGAAATAAAGCTAGTCAATTAATCGCATTAAGTGGTCGCCGAGCAGTTGAAGAGTCGCGGGCCGTGCCGCGTCTTTTGGGATTCTTCTGGCGATGATCATCGATGGATCTTCATGCAGATCGACATCGGATGACCATGTAACTTCAGGTGTTGGTTGCCAACAGCGGGTCGGTACCATCTGTCCTGTCGATTTCTCGATCGGTCGGGTAGAAAGCACACTTTTTTTGGTTGACCGGGTGGCGATCAATGATATTTTCGATACTCTTGATGATTAACCCATGTTTTTGACGGATGTCAGAGGATTTGGTGTCTCAAAAGTATGAATTTTGGAAAATACCAGAGGCCGGACGCTTCGAATCGCGAAAAAACGGCGAAAACCGGGGTTTCCGGGGCCTTCCCGGCGATCCCGGGCTCCAGGGTCGTAGATGCCTACGACCCTGGGCCAGGGTCGCAGGGGCCCGCGACCTTGGGCCAGGGTCGCAGGGGTCCGCGACCCTGGGGGGGTTTTCCCCCTTTTTGTCCCGTTTTGTGTCCGTTTTTGCTGTTTTTCGATTCTTTTTTCTTCTGTATTTTTCCTTGACATTTTGACCATTTATTGGCTTGATTTCCCTGTAGGAAACCTGATAAGAATCCTTGCATTCTGGTTTGCAAAGTTTTTAATTTCCTGAGAAAGCCGAAGACTTTGTCGCGCAGAGCTGCCGATTTTCTGTCAGAAGCTGAAACTGGGACAAACGATGTCAGAATGACCTGAAATTTGGTGTGAAGCCTCCTGAGCAATAAATAAGACCAACCATAGGCTTTTGTTTGAGTTTTGAAGCCGTTTGGGGTCCTATCACTAGTAGACTCGCTTTTGTCGCGATGAAGATGTCGCGGTTTGATGTGCGGTCAACCGATGTCCGATTAACTTGAAATTTGACAGGGAACCCATTGGAGTCATTTTAAGATGATCCATAGGCTCTGTCTTGGAAACCATGGTCCCGGAGAGCTTTGCCACCGAGAGGCCTGATTTGGCTTCCGAGCGTCAAACTATGGTCAAATGTTGTCGAAATGACCTGAAATTTGACGTGCAGCCCCTTGTTAGCATTTTGAAGCCGTCCATGTGCTCTATCTGATGAGTGATGGCCTCAGCGGTTCTTACTGCCGAGAGGCTTGATTTAGCTGTTCGAGGGTTGATGTAGGGTCAAACGTTGTCGGTTTGACTCGAAACTTGACGTGGAGCCTTTTGGATGTATTTTGAGACCATCCATCGGCTCTGATCAAAGATTTGGTGTCTCCTATGCTTTCGCTGCCGAGAGCTCCTTTTCGGCTGTCGGAGAAGCGAAGTTAGGCCAAATGATTTTGAAATGGCCCAAAACTTCTTGTGTACTCCTCTTTTGGCTGTCTTGAAGGATCTTGCAGTTTTTGTTTGATCCTGACAAGATTTGATTTTTTGGAAGTAGCCTTGCCTATTTATGGCAGGTTGCGACTTCATGTAGCTCTTTGGATCTTGAAGAGGCAAAGTGACATTTTTGGTGTCAACAAATGCCCCCTCGAGGTACAGCGACGAGTTGCTTAACTTTTGTAGTCGATGTGCCTCGAAGAGATTTTTGAAGGAGAGCCTGTGACTTGACCAAGAGTCTTTGAGCAGTCTTTCTTTTTGGTATTTGCAGCCTTTTGAGCTTCCATGGGAATTTTATGGTAGTGAAAGGGATCACGTACCATCTCGAGGTAAAGTTTTGAAGATGACATCAGGGATGTGGATTTGGGTTTTGACCTTATGACCTAACAGGCTGTATGTGGCAGGTTAGGGGGTCGGGTTTGGTTTTGACCGTATGACCCAACAAGCTGTATGTGAAATGTTGGGGGATCAATTTTGGTATTGATCTTGTGACCTAACAGGCTGTATGTGGCAAGTTAGGGGATCAGGTTTTGGTTTTTGATTTTGGTCTTGTGACCTAACAAGCTGTATGTGGCAAGTTAGGGGACCAGGATTTGGTTTGATTTTTGTGGAATGTCAATTTCAAGATTTTGGCTCAATTTGGTAGATGAGGCTGGATGGTTTGATTTTTGGAAGCTCATGGGGCTTGGAATTCTCTTTGTATGGTTGAATCAACTCAAAAGAGGCATGAAACCATTTTTGTATGCTCTTGGTAAGAGGGATTTCTCTTTGATTAAAAGCCCAAAATTTTTTTTTTGTGTGCCTAGGTGGTCAAACCTGGCTCATATGGGCTAAACCATGGGACCTTAAGCTTTTGAAATGGCTTAGATCTCATATGGTGTCATTTTTGTAAAGAATATCCAAAAATATCTCTTTTAGATAGAGAATATCTAAGAATATCTTTACCTGGAAAGAATCTCTCATGTTCCCTTTATTTTGGGATAGGATATCTCAAGATATCTTTCTTTTGGGAAAGAATCCTTCATTGATCCTATCTTTTGGGAGAAAATCTCTCATTGATTTCTTTTTGGGAGAGAATCCCTCAAGATATCTTTCTTTTGGGAAAGAATCCTTCTAATCTCTTTCTTTTGGTAAGGTTACTAATTAGTAACACTTACCTCTTTCTTCTTTCCTTCTTTGGTTTACTCTCTTCTATAAAAGCAAGGAGGAGGTTGGATCTCTTGCTCTTATTACTTTCTTTTGCAATAATCTCAAGAGGGCTTCAAGACTAAGAGTTCTTCTTCTTCAAGATCTTCAAGACTTTTCTTCTTCTTTTCCATCAATGGCTTCAAGTAAGTTCCCTTTTTCAAGAAAACCCCATTGTAGGAAAAAAAAAGTTCTTTCTTTTTTTTGTTTCTTTCTTTTCTTTTCTTCTTTTTTTTCCACGTGTTTGCTTCTTTTTTTTTCACACGTTTTTTTTCTTTTCTTCTTTCTGTTTGTTTTTTCATGTTTTGTTTTTTTTTTTGTTTGTGGGCCGTACGGACAGATCCGTACGGATCTGGCCGTACGGCCACGTGGCCTGTGGGCCTCAAGGGAGAGGAATTCTATAAGATCATGGTAAGCAGTCGTCCATGGGTGATGGAAGATCAGAGTGTTTTACCCAAGCCTACCTTCTTCTTTGGTGATGCCGTCCCTGATGACATGACATACCAGAGGAGATGTTTTCAGATCTCTTTCACAGCAAATGGTGAGAAGAAGACTGTTGCTACCCGGTCGACGTTTGATCGCACCATCTCAATCATGAGCCTTGCCCCCACGTGCTCTAAGAGGGAAGATCCTCTAAGCTGGGTGAGAAGGACAAATGTAATCAAGACCGGGGTTTTTGTTGGCGGTTCTCCTGGATATACAGAGAGGTCGCCTGTTGACATGGACCTATTGATGCCATCCAGCGGCTACCAGGGTTCTGATTATCCGTCGGTCGATTTGAGACCGGTGGGCCTTGGTATTTTTAGCGGTGACGGCAGCAATTGGATCAAGCCTTTTCGACTCCGTGGCCGTTTCAATGCTGACTCCGAGTGGAAGTCATGGACTGATCGCGTCCTGCTGATTGGAGGCGCGTTTTGAAGGAAGCCGGGATTTTTGATGCGGTCCGTGCCTTTAGGGAGACCGTGATCTTTTCCGACGAGGCCTTCATGGCTATGCTGGAATCATTCCTCCCACAAACCAATACCTTCGTTGTGACGAATGGCGAGATTGGTTTTTCTTTGAAGGAGCTGAGCGCCATTACTGGATTGCCCATCCTCGGCAAACTCTATGAGGAGTTTATGCCGATTGACATTATCCTTGAGGGGCAGTCTGAGGAGTTCAGCCTTTTGTACTTTCAACTCGTCACCTTCTATGATTTTTTGAAGGAGAAAGAAGGTTTGAAAGTTAGATCCAGCAGTTGGAAGAGTTCTAGCTCTTCATTCCCCAACTTTTTTGATAGCAGGGAGTCTTCTGATAGCGTGACCCAAGAAGCCGGAGCTCAGGATCCAAGTTCAAAAAAGATCTTGGCCATGCAAGAAGAGTTGAGAGATTTCTGTGCCAGTACAAACGCCATATGTGCTGACATTGCACTGCGGAGAGATCTCGCTGTTTACCTCACTTATTGGCTTGGTGAGGCTCTTTTTGCTGGAGGAGATGGAATGCACATCAGGCCGCATTGTATTTTTTCGGCTTGTCAGATGGCGTTTGGAGAGCAGCTTGCTTTGGTGCCAGCTCTTTACTCCTACCTGTGTACCGAACTGCAGGCTGCTGCTTTTTTGGTTCGGCTTGGGCTTCCCATGAATAGGGTATTTTCATCCCACATCTTTTATTCGTGGTACATGTACCACTGTCCTGGCTTCCACCGGCTGGGTGCTGCACAGGATGATGATCCTCTGATGATTCGACTGGCTAAGGGCAAAGCCGTGTCCGAATTGTTGGATACCGCGATCACTGAGAGGGGGGGGGGTGAATCAGTGATTTCTAAAAACAGGTCCAATTCAACAACAAAACAAGTCAAACCACACAATGACACCAGATTTAACGTGGTTCACCAAAAGGCTACGTCCACGGATCAAAACCGTCCGAACACCGATCCGGTACCGGTCTGAATATATTTAGTCGCACCAACGACAAAGAGCACCAACCCTTAGTTTCAGATAGCACCAACTATCTAGGAAGCACCGACTCCCCTTACAATTTATCTGCACCCACAGATAGGATCACCAAACCCCAAACACCAAGCACCAACTTGATGTAAAAACAGAATAGAAATAAACTCTGTCTACAGCCCTTCCCCTCTACAATTCTCTCTCTCTCAATCCCTTACAAATTGAAATCTAAAGCATAAAAGAGAGACACTTAACTCATGGACGAATCACCATCTTCTAGAGCATAATCTCGTCCACAATTGCTGTAGAAAACGTCACCACATCAGCACACAGCAACACACACCAGCAGCTTCTTCTTTCTCTCAAGAACTCTCTAAAACTCTTCTCTATTCTTCTCTTTCTGGTGTCTCTTCTTAGTGTGTTTAAGAACGAACCAAACATGCCTTTATATAGGTTATAGTAACCCTTAATTGTGTTCAAAATAGGTTACAATTCGTTTAGAAAGAGTCCCAAACGAAATAACAAAGAATGCTGAATTTTCGTGCACAACTTCTAATTCTGCGCAACTCTGGTTCCCGTGCTCGGTCGACATCCTTGCTTGCTCGGTCGACCGAAGACACTGTCTGGAAATAGACAACTTTCGAGCTCGGTCGACATCCTGAGGTCTCGGTCGACCGAAGACACACTGTGTCACGAAAATAACTGGGAGCTACCTGAATCTGTTTTCTGCAGGTTTCTTCTTGCTCGGTCGACCGCATGAAGAGCCCGGTCGACCGGCCACTCTGTTTCAGGAAATCTGAATTCCTGACAGTTTCAATTCTGATTCTTCTCTTCAGCTCTATCAATACCAGCTTATTAACATCATGTTTGTGACAATGTGTTGACAAGAATTCCAACTCAAAACAATACTTGAGATGCTAACTTCTTCAATTCATCAAAAAACTTCTCAAGTCATCTCAAATTCCAACAATCTCCCCCTTTGGAATTGTTGGCAACACTATTGGAACTTCAACACTTTCAACTCCAGCTTGCAGCTCTTCCAAGTTCTTTTCAACACTCACTTGGAACCAATTCTGAAATTCTGAAATAACAACCGTGCATTGTCAACAATCTCCCCCTAGCTTTCATAGCATAACATCTCTCCTTGCTATCATAGCATAACATCTCTCCCCCTTTGACAACAAGTCCAAAGGGACCAAACTGAGGAGCGAATAGGATATTCAATGAATGCATTGCTCCCCCTTTCAAGCACAACTCTACGGTTTAGGAGAGTGAATAACTCCTAACTTTTTCCGGAGATACTCGAAGACTTCCTTTGGCAGAGGTTTCGTGAAAATATCAGCCACTTGCTCAGTTGTTGGAACATATTCCAACTTGACCTCTCCATCAGCAACTTTATCTTTAAGAAAATGATAACGAATTGCTACATGCTTCGTTCGAGAGTGCTGAACAGGATTCTTAGATATATGAATTGCACTCGTGTTGTCACATAGGATCGGCGTAGGATCCGTTGTAGGAACTCCTAGATCAGAGAGCATTTGCCGCATCCATAACACTTGCGTACAACAAGTTGCCGCTGCAATATATTCCGCTTCCGCTGTCGAAAGGGATACTGAGTCTTGCTTCTTACTATGCCAAGCAACTAATCTTTCTCCAAGATAAAATGCGCCGCCGCTAGTACTCTTGCGATCATCTACGCATCCAGCCCAATCGGCATCAGAATATGCAACAAGAGTGAAGGATTTGCCTTTGGGATACCAGATACCAAGCTCCATAGTACCTTTCAGATATCGAAAGATTCGTTTCACTGCTGTAAGGTGCGTTTCAGTTGGTGCTGCTTGAAAACGTGCAACCATACATACTGCTTGTAGAAGATCTGGTCTTGTAGCAGTCAAGTAGAGCAAGCTTCCTATCATAGAGCGATAGGTGGTATGATCAACGGACGAGGCCTTATCATCTTTGCTAAGCTTCGTGTTCGTTGACATTGGTGTGCTCACTGGCTTGCTGTCTTCCATATTGAACCGTTTCAGCATTTCCTTAATGTACTTCATTTGTGATATGAAGATGCCATGTTTCAGCTGCTGAACTTATAAACCAAGAAAGAACTTTAGTTCTCCAAGCATCGACATCTCAAATTCTTTCTTCATCTCTTCAGCAAAATTCCTGAACATCTCCTCATCATTGCCACCAAAGATTATGTCATCAACATAAACAATGACAACCAGCTGTTTGCTTAACTCAGTTTTGACATATAGATTGCTATCAACAAGTCCTTTTCCAAAACCGATCTTGCGGAGATAGAGATCCAGCCTTGCATACCATGCCCTTGGCGCTTGTTTCAGTCCATAAAGAGCCTTTTTCAACTTGCACACTAGATCTGAATTTTTGCTGATGAGAAAACCATCAGGTTGCTCAATGTAGACCTCTTCTTCAAGTAAACCATTCAAGAAAGCTGACTTTACGTCCATCTGAAATACCTTGAAGGTTTTGTATGCTGCCAATGCAAGAAACATACGAATAGCTTCCAGACGAGCCACCGGTGCAAAGGTCTCTTCAAAATCTATGCCTTCAACTTGAGCATAGCCTTTACAAACCAACCTTGCTTTGTTTCTAATGACTTGACCATCTTCATTCAGCTTATTCCGAAAGACCCATTTAGTACCAATAACATTCTTATCAGTAGGTCTAGGAACAAGTTCCCATGTGGAGTTCTTTTCAATTTGCTCCAACTCCTCATGCATAGCTTTCAACCAACTTTCATCGAGACTGGCTTCAGCCACAGTCTTGGGTTCAATGGTGGACATAAGTGAGTAATTGCTAACTACACTTTGTCTAGTTTGAACGCCTGCCTTAGGATCTCCAATGATTTGATCCTTAGGGTGTTGCTCTACCCAAGTGCTGTGCTTCTTAGGTGAAGTATCTTCTGAGTCATCCTTTGATTTCTCAGAATCATTAGATTCAGCCATCTCATCATTAATCTCACTTGAGTCCTCATAAACTGGACTGTCATTATGAGTTGCATTCTTTGGTTTAATATTTTCATCTATTCTCACATCAGCACTTTCTATGATTTTTCTGGTTCTTTTGTTAAGACACCTATATGCCTTGCTAGTAGAGGAGTAACCCAGAAATATACCTTCGTCAGCTCTTTCTTCAAATTTGCCCGGATTTTGTTCGAGCCGCTTGATGTAACACTTGCTGCCGAAGACTCTGAAGTGCTTGACTGTTGCTTTTCTTCCAAACCATAGCTCATAGGGAGTTTTGACTTCATGTGGCCTGATCAAGCATCGATTTTGAATGTATACAGCCGTATGAATTGCCTCTTTCCAATACTTGTCAGCCATCTTGCTTTCACTTAGCATCGTACGAGCCATCTCTTGTACGGTGCGATTCTTCCGTTCCACAACTCCATTTTGCTGTGGAGTTCTAGGGGCTGAGTACTGTCTTTGAATGCCATGATGTTCACAATATTTAGTGAACTCTTCAGATGTGAACTCGCCTCCACGATCAGACCTTAAAATCTTGATACGTTTTTCCAATTGATTTTCAACCTGTGCTTTAAACACTTTAAAACGATCAAGTGCTTGATGCTTATGCTTAAGAAACAATACCCATGTCATACGAGTATAATCATCAATACATAACATGAAATACTTATCTCCATTGGTGCTTTGAGTTCGCATCGGTCCACAGAGATCAGTGTGCACTAGCTCAAGAGGTTTCTTGGAATGATGCTCCTTTGACTTGAACATAACCCTCGTTTGCTTTCCCTTTTGGCAAGAGTCGCAAATGGGATTGGAAGGCTTTTCAACTGTAGACATGCCTCTTACAGCCTTTGAATTGCAAATCTTTGACATGTTATCAAAGCTTAGATGCCCAAGGCGTTTGTGCCACAACCAACTTTCCTCTGTCCGACTCATCAAGCAGGTCTTTTCAGCTCCATCTGACAATGTATAGAGATTTCCAGCAGTTCTTGATCCAGTTGCCACTGTTTTCCCGTTGCTACTCTTCTTGATGGCAAACCCATTCTTTGTGAAGATAACTTCGTGACCCTTGTCACAGATCTGGCTCACACTAAGCAGGTTGTGTCTCAATCCAGACACATATAAGACTTCTTCCGATCTGATCTTGTTTGCCATAAGCTGAATAACACCTTTTCCGCAGATTTTGACACCATCATTGTTGCCAAACTTCACTGAACCGCCTTCATAGTGCTGTAATTTGATGAATTTCTCTTTATCACCAATCATATGGCTTGAACAACCACTATCAAGGACCCATGGTGCTGCCTTCTTTTGTGCATTGAATGCCATTTGCACAATGAGAGATTCTTTGGGACTTTCTGCACTTTGCTTTGCTCTCCAAGCCTTGACTAACTTGGGTTTCTTTTCAACCTGAAATTGGTTAGCTATAGGCAACCTACAATCCCTAGCCAAGTGTCCATAATTATGACATATATAGCACTCAATTTTGTGGCTGTTTAGGATTGAAAAAGGGTTCCTAGTCACAAGTGGGCTGTTTCTAACATAGAATCTACAATCAGCTCTTTTATGTCCAAACATATTACAATGAAAGCAATAACCATAGAATTTGTATCTTCTTTGTGGCTGGTTAATCTTCATTACCTTTCTAACAGGAATGGACTCCTTTCTAGGTTGAGTGGGCTTCATAGAGTTAGAAGGTGCAGTGACTTGCTTCACAAACTCTTTCTTTTCAGGAGGTGCAATCTTAGAGGATTCACCTTTCTCAAATCCTAGACCAAATCTGAAGTGGGCAGGTCTTTGAACTTTCAGTAGTTCATCGAGTTTCATAGTCCCTTCAATCGCTTGGAGCGCTTTGAGTTTTTTGCTATTTTCCAAATTTTCAGCCTTTGCTCTAGCGATCTCAGTTTCAAGTTTCATAGCCTCTTCCTTTTTGATACTTATTTGGTTTTCAAGGACTTCTACCATTCTTTTATATTCTTCTACTTGAGTTTTCAAAGCAATAATGGAACTTTCAGATTCATGGAGAAGTTTCAGATTTTTCTTACTTGATTTGCGTTCCATGCTAAGCTCCTCAAGTGCGGCTATGAGTTCCTCTTCAAGATTGACTTCAGCCTCCTCATCCTCTTCCGGATCTAGCTCTTCTTCTTCTTCAACAGTGACCATGAAGAGAGCTTTGGTTGATTCATCATCGTCTGAAGTTTCAGACGTGCTGTCATCTTGTTGACATAGAAAGTTTTTAGCTTTGCCCCTTTTTCTGAAATTTCTCTTTCCTTTACTCTTTTCAGCATAAGAGTCATTATCATTGTCTTCTTTTAGCGGACACTTCGCAGCAAAGTGACCAATACCTCCACAATTGAAGCATTTAAAGGGTAGCTTCCCTTTGTACTTGCCATTGCTTCCTTTCTTCAGCTTTCTAACAAATTGAGCCTCAAGCTCATCATCATCAGAATCAACATCATAACCAGCAGTCTCTTTTGCCTTTTTCTGAACTTTGAAGGCCGCTTCTTTATCAGATGAAGACGTCTTTCCTATGCGCATCTCATAGGCAGTTAGAGAACCATGTAATTCATCCATGGAAAATGCATTCAGATCTTTGGCTTCTTCGATGGCTGAGACTTTTGAATCAAACCGGGGAAGAAGAGATCTTAGAACCTTTTTGACGATGACCGGCTCTTTAATCTCCTCCCCTAGTCCACGAATGTCATTCGTGACTTCATTCACTCGTTGCATATACGAGTCAACATTCTCGCTTTCCTCCATGCGAAGAGACTCGAATTGAGAGCGATGAGTTTGCAATTTGGCTTCTTTAATCTTCTCATCACCTTCATGTATGCTTTGCAACTTGTCCCAAATCTCCTTGGCTGTTTTGCATGCAATTACTTTGACAAGCTCGCTGTCCACAAGGCCACTAAAGAGTGCATTCTGCGCCTTGGAGTCGTTGTCTGCCAACTTCTTCGATGCAGTATCATTGGGTACGGTGGTAGCATTGTAACCGGCTCTGACAGCCTCCTAAACATCATAGCCAAGAGATTTGATGAAGGCTTGCATCCTAATCTTCCAAAAGGAGTAATTAGAACCATCAAACAGAGGTGCTTTCATATTCCCTGTATTGACTGCCATGTGATTTGACAAGAGATCACCCTTAGCGTATTAAGCTTTTCAAGGGAACCTTACGCTCTGATACCAATTGTTGGATACCGCGATCACTGAGAGGGGGGGGGGTGAATCAGTGATTTCTAAAAACAGGTCCAATTCAACAACAAAACAAGTCAAACCACACAATGACACCAGATTTAACGTGGTTCACCAAAAGGCTACGTCCACGGATCAAAACCGTCCGAACACCGATCCGGTACCGGTCTGAATATATTTAGTCGCACCAACGACAAAGAGCACCAACCCTTAGTTTCAGATAGCACCAACTATCTAGGAAGCACCGACTCCCCTTACAATTTATCTGCACCCACAGATAGGATCACCAAACCCCAAACACCAAGCACCAACTTGATGTAAAAACAGAATAGAAATAAACTCTGTCTACAGCCCTTCCCCTCTACAATTCTCTCTCTCTCAATCCCTTACAAATTGAAATCTAAAGCATAAAAGAGAGACACTTAACTCATGGACGAATCACCATCTTCTAGAGCATAATCTCATCCACAATTGCTGTAGAAAACGTCACCACATCAGCACACAGCAACACACACCAGCAGCTTCTTCTTTCTCTCAAGAACTCTCTAAAACTCTTCTCTATTCTTCTCTTTCTGGTGTCTCTTCTTGGTGTGTTTAAGAACGAACCAAACATGCCTTTATATAGGTTATAGTAACCCTTAATTGTGTTCAAAATAGGTTACAATTCGTTTAGAAAGAGTCCCAAACGAAATAACAAAGAATGCTGAATTTTCGTGCACAACTTCTAATTCTGCGCAACTCTGGTTCCCGTGCTCGGTCGACATCCTTGCTTGCTCGGTCGACCGAAGACACTGTCTGGAAATAGACAACTTTCGAGCTCGGTCGACATCCTGAGGTCTCGGTCGACCGAAGACACACTGTGTCACGAAAATAACTGGGAGCTACCTGAATCTGTTTTCTGCAGGTTTCTTCTTGCTCGGTCGACCGCATGAAGAGCCTGGTCGACCGGCCACTCTGTTTCAGGAAATCTGAATTCCTGACAGTTTCAATTCTGATTCTTCTCTTCAGCTCTATCAATACCAGCTTATTAACATCATGTTTGTGACAATGTGTTGACAAGAATTCCAACTCAAAACAATACTTGAGATGCTAACTTCTTCAATTCATCAAAAAACTTCTCAAGTCATCTCAAATTCCAACACGAATCACTTTTGTTTGCCCGCATGAGGATCCGACGGTTCAGGGACGTCGAGATGGGGCAGTCTTCAGTGAAGCTTTCTCCGGAGTTGCGGAAGAAGGCTTTTGATTTTGGTGCCTCCGGAGACTCTACCAGGGCGGGGTTGGGAAGGCATTATTCCTTGACGAATGCAGAGAGAGAGTGGCTTTTCAGCATACGTGTCGGCACGATGGTGTACCGTAGACATCTTTTCATCGACATCCAGCCGTATGTACCCTCTCGCTTTGCTTTGCAGCTGGGTTTTTCTCAAGGCGTTGTTGGAGCGCCTTCAAGCATGGTGAAGCGCTTTGGAGGTTTACAGGACGGGAGAAATGCATGGGCTTTCTATAGTGCTGAAGATACTACAGCCATGATTTCTTATCCTGTGTTGCTAACTTCCCGGACTGCCGGCTTTGCGAAGTGGTTCGCGGAGAGCTTTTCGGCATATCGGGGGCTTTCCAAGAAGGAGCTTGATGTGAAGCTGGCATCTGGAAAGGGCCTTGGAAAGTCGGATGGCGTCCGGCAAGAGAAAGTTTGGGCCTTCTTTTCTGGAGAGAAGCACAAGATAGGCTTTCTCGGTGACCAGGGCGTCATTGGTTCTGAAGCTGTTCGAGAAATACCTGATGAGGCTTTAAAGCAGTTAGAACAGGAGGAAGCCGAACTTGGTGCTTGGATGCAAGCGGCACAGAGGCAAGCTTCCGTGGAGTCTACTGGCAAGAGTAGACCATCCAATGAGGAGTCAAGTGGGAAACCTGACTCTGACAGCGGGGCAGGTTCCTCCAAGAAGCGAGCCCGCAAGAGTAAGAGGAGGAGGAGTCATCATCGCCGCAAGGGGCAGCATAAGGACTCTCCTGACTTGGAAGTTCCTCTTTCTATCAATGAGGATGTGCCAGTGGATGCTGACGAGCCTCCAGAGAAGAGAAGCCGAGAAGAAGAGACCGTCGGTGAAGGTATGATTCTTCGAGACCGTCGGTGAAGGTATGATTCTTCCTTTTTCTCTTTCCATTTGTTTTCATGGCATTTTTCCATGTTCTGATTTGCTTCTTGTTTCTACTTTTCTTTTTTTTTTTAGCAGAGGAAGACTTGGTGATGCCTGAGGTTCCAGTCGATGAGGTGGTGACGGATCCTGTCGAGGCACCTGAAGAAGAACCGAGGGACTCTGGAGTGAATCCAGAATCTCCAATTGGTACGACTTCTTTTTTTTGCTTTCTTTCTTTTTTTTGTCTGTGACTTGGTTTGCTAACACATTTCTTGCTAGCTGACTTGCCACAGGATTCCGATGACTTTGAACCATCGATGGACGCAAATGTTGATGATGCTTCTGATGAGTTCATGGAGGAAGAAAGTGTTCCGCCAGTCGTCGAAGAAGGTATTTTGTAGTTATAACCCTGATAATGATTTTCAAACAGGATCATATTCATACCTTTTTGTGTTTCTTTGGCAGGTTTTGAAGTGACAGAGGAGGGTCCGTCGCTTCCTTCAGAACCAGAGCAAGGGATGCCAGAGGTTGATCCAGAGGTAGAGACTCCTGGGACCAGTTCTGACAATGTTGAGGAGATACCTCGTGCTGAGATTCATTCCCGAGCAGGAGCAGCTTCAACTGGAAAGAGTTCTTTTGTTACTCTTCCAACAGAAGATGACATGAGCAGCCGACCAACGGAGTTGGGCGAATCTTCAGCTGGGCCATCTCTTCTTTTTATGAAGAAGGTGGTGGTGCGAGTTCTGAGCTCCTGGATTGAGACTTTGCTTTCTGGGCACTTAGATGCCGGATTTGGGATGATCCAGCATGTGCGTGAGATTCTCAGTGATGCTGAAGAGGCTGGTCTAGATGTCACAAGTGCCAGGGCGATCGTTGATAGGATCATTGAGCTGGGTGACAGGTGGTTTGAGACCATTGGTTTTCCTGATGACCAGTTCTTCAAGGAGATGTTCCTAGACCCTGCGAATAAGGCTCAGTCTAACCTGAATGAGGCTACAGAAAGCAGGAAGCAGGTAGTCCGAGAGAAGAACTTAGAAGAGCTAAACATCATTGGGCCGACACATGACCTGAACATCCTTGATAGGGAGGTCGATGAGGCTAGGAGACGTCTTGAGCATCTGTAGGCACAAGTCGCTACCAAGTGGACTGCAATAACAAAGGCTCGTGAAAGGGAGACTGCTCTGATTCATCGGGTTGCAGATGCCAATCAAGTTCTTAAAAGGAAGTCTGATGAGAAAAAACAATGGCGAACTGCTCGAGATAAGCTTCCTGGTGCGAAAGAAGGGGTACAGCCCACTCCAGTATCTCATGGCAAATTCCTGAAGAAGCTTGCCTTGGAATCCTTGACGGCGGAGGCCAAAAGTTTGCTTAAGGAGCTGAACTCTTGGCTGGAGACCATTTTTGATTGAGCTCTTGATTTTGTAGCAGAAACTATCTTTCTCTCTTTTTTTTCTTTTTTTTAGTACCACTTGTATTTTTTTTGGTACTTTTTTTTAGTGCTTGTGAACACTTTCCTTTTTTTTGGTACCACATGTATATTTTTTGGTACTCTTTTTTTGTAGTTCTTGTGAACACTTTCTTTTTTTTTGGTACCACATGTATTCTTTTTGGTACTCTTTTTTTTTGTTATCCCTGCGCTTACTTGAATCTTTTTGTGATAAAAGTAATTGCTAAATGGGATTTGATCAAAAGCTTGTCATTTTGTGAAAATCTTTTGTCAAATGATTGTTTTGGCATGGAAACCAGATTTTTGCTTGTGGCATGGAAGCCAATTATGGCATGAGAGCCAGCCTTTTTTTTGTGTGGCATTGATAGCCGAGTTTTTTTTGTGGCATCTATAGCCAGTTTTGGTGGCATTGATAGCCGAATTTGTGGCATTGATAGCCGGGGTTTTTGAAAGCCAATTTTTTTGTTTGTGGCATTGATAGCCGGTTTTTTTTTTGTTATAGCCTGTTTTGGTGGCATTGATAGTCGGTTTTGGTGGCATTTATAGCCGTTTTGGTTTGGTGGCATCTATAGCCTGTTTGGTTTTCAAAAATGCAAGTATTGACTAAAAGTCGCCTCCCTGCTGAATGTTCTTGCAAGTATCGATGGAATGTCGCCTCCTTGCTCATTCGGTTGCGAGTATCGATGGAATGTCGCATCCTCGCGGATTTGGGTGCAAGTATCGATGGAATGTCGCATCCTTGCTTTTCAAAATTTTTGGTTTTGCGGGTACTGACTTGATGTCGTTTCCCCATGATTTTTGAAATTTGTGGTTTTCTCGAACCTTTGGGTTATGGATATTAACTGAAATGTTGCGTCTCCATGGTTTTGGATTTTGCAAGTATCGACGAAATGTCGCTTCCCTGCGATTTTGGAAGTGTCGAACATGGTTCATATGCTTCCGATTTGTGCGAGTATCGACTAAGCGTCGCTTCCTCGCGGTTTTAAGAAAAACCATTTTTTTTGTTTAAAGACACGAGGGTCATAAGCTTTGACCTAAAACCATTTTGGCGGTAAAAGGCAGGGTGGACTAGGGTAGAAATCCCTGAATCCGGATTTTGTTTCAAACCATGAATTTTGGGTTCAAGGGTTGAAAATTTTGGTCAAGTTAGGGAAAGGTTCCTAAACTTGGGTTTTTTGAACAATGAAACGATGGAAGTAAGCATTGTTTAAATTTCTAGAAATTTCAACATTTGACATGAAAATTCTAAAAAAGGGTGGGTTTAGCAAGCGTGTACCTGGAAACCGGTTTTGGCCGTACAGGCATTGATCTTACCCAGTTGTGTAAGTCTTCAAGGGTAGTACCGCTTTAAGAACTTGCCGTTGATGGGCAGCATACATCTGTCGCCTTCCATGTTTAGGAGTGCATATGCGCCGTTGGAGAAAACCTTGTCGATGACCTAGGGTCCCTCCCATTTTGGCTCAAATTTGCCTTTGGACTTGTGAGCGAAGACCATTGGTCTTTTTACCGCAAGAACCAAGTCACTCTTTTTGTAGGCACGTTGCCTGACCTTTTTATCGAAAGATCCTGCCATGCGTGCTTGGTAAAGTTCAATGCTTTGTTGATCTTCGAGCCGTCTCTTATCGAGATTGTCCAGCTCATGGAGTCACAATCTGACATTGCTTTCTTGAGTCATGTCATTTTGCAAGGATACCCTCAAGGAAGGAATTTGTACTTCCAAGGGTACGACAGCTTCGCATCCATAGACCAAGGAGAATGGTGTGCTATGGGTTGGTCCTCGAACGGTGGTTCGATAGGCCCACAAAGCTTCAGACATTTTGTCGCTCTAGTCTCTTTTATGACTAGAGACCATTTTTTTTAGGATTTTGCAGAGTGTCTTATTGAAAGCTTCTGCTAACCCGTTTGCTGCCGGATTGTATGGAGTCGAAGGACAGCTTTGGATTTGTATTTTTCGCAGAACCTGTAGAATCGATGATCCCGGAATTGTGGTCCTTATCATGGACGAATCTTTTGGGTATGCCGAAACGACAAATGATGTTGGTGCGCAGGAACTGAAGGACTGAAGAGGTCTTCATTTCGTTGAACGCAAATGCTTCTGACCACTTGGAGAAATAATCCGTAGCGGCGAAGATGAAGCGATGACCTTTGCTCGAAGGGGGAGAAATAGGACCTATGATGTCCATACCCCAGGCTTCGAAAGGCCATGAGATCGCTATGGGATGCAGCCATTCTGGAGGCATGTGAATGTAATCTCCATGAATTTGGCATTGTTGGCAGCGCTTAGCAAATTGCATTGCGTCAGCTACAATGGTAGGCCAGTAATATCCTAACCTTTTTATCTGATCATAGAGCTTGGGACCAGCCTGATGAGCTTCGCAAAGACCAGCATGAACTTCTTTGAGTGTTTCTTTAGCCTCTTGTTGTGACAAGCAGCGTAGAAGTACTCCGTTGAAGGATTTCATGTAAAGGATTTTTGAAGGAATATCCAAATGAAAGCTTGGGGTTCGCCTTTGGGTGCTTACCCGTACTTTTGGATCTTCAGGTAGGATTCCGAACATAATGTAATCAATGAACGGATCCCTCCAGTCGCCGATTGAAGTTTGAAGGATTGAAATCCTACTTCCAACCACTTGGTGGCATTCAGCAACAGCTTGGTGTGTGTTAAGAGGAGGAAGGATTCTTCTTTCGCACACTGTGATTTGCATGTTTTCCCTTTCCTGAATTGCCATGGATGCGGCAAGTCCAGCTAGGGCATCTGCATGTATGTTTTCACCTCTACGAATGTGGGTGATGTGACAGATGTCAAACTTTTGCAGAAGCGATTGTGCTTTGTTGTAGTAAGGCAGCAAATCTGGCTTCCTGACTTCAAATTTCTGATTCATCTGGTTGACGATCAGTTGAGAGTCTCCAAAGACTTCCAGCATGGTGATACCGGATTCGATGGCGAGTTCCAATCCTAAGATCAGAGCTTGATATTCAGCTGCATTGTTTGTGCATGGTTCCAGTAGCGAGAAAGCGTGTGGAATCATGTATTTGTCGGCGCTAACAAAGAGGATGCCAACTCCCGAGATCAGCTGTCTTTTTTCATTCGTCCTGGTTGCACCGTCAAAGTACATGTCCCAGGAGGCACTTTGTGAGAAAGTCTCCACATTGTAGATTGGTTCGTCTGGGAGATCATCTCTGAGTGGAGAATCCTTAGGCAATGGATGCTCTGCGAGGAAGTCCGCTAGAGCTTTCCCTTTGATTGCCTTTTGTGGTACATACCTAATATCAAATTGTGACAGAAGGATGGACCATTTTGCCAGTCGAGCATTGAGAGAACCTGCCTTTGTGACAAGGACCTTCAAGAGGTTGACCCTCGAGACCAAGTATACTGTGTTGGAAAGCAAGTAGTGATGCAGCTTTTGTACGGCGAACATCACTACAAGGCATTCTTTTTCGACTGGAGAGTAGCGATGCTCTGCACCTACTAGCATGCGGCTGAGGTAATATAGAGCAGCTTCTTTTCTTTTATCATTTTCTTGTGCAAGCAGAGCTCCCAAAGAGTGATCAAGGGCTCTTGTGTACAAGATGAATGGTTTTGCAGTGGTAGGAGCAGCTAACACTGGAGGTTTTGTCAGGTATGACTTGATGTCTTGGAAAGCAACTTCATAGTCAGCGTCCCAGACAAAGTTTACACCCTTTTTCATCAACCGGGAGAATGGACGGCATTTCCCCGAAAGATTGGAGATGAACCATCTGATGTAGGCCAATCTCCCTTGAAGCCCTTTGAGTTCTCTCAAGGTTCTGGGAGAGGGCATTTCTAGAATGGCTTTGACTTTTATGGGGTCAAGCTCTATTCCAGCTTTCCGAACTAAGAATCCGAGGAACTTACCCGACGAGACGCCGAAGAAGCATTTCAAAGGATTCATTCGCAGTTTGTGTTTGCGAAGCCGGAGGAAGACTTCTCGAAGGTTTTCGAGATGATCTTCTTTTCTTTTGCTTTTGACGGCGAGGTCATCAACATAACATTCAACCGTCTTGTGCTGCATATCTTGGAATATTTTCATCATAGCCCTCTGATATGTGGCACCAGCATTTTTCAGACCAAATGGCATGACAGTGTAGCGATACACGCCAAATGGGGTCCGAAAAGATGTATGTTTTTCGTTTTCAGGATGCATCTTTATCTGATTGTAGCCAGAGAAACCATCCATGAATGTCACTCGCTCGAATCCACAGGTATTATCGATCATTACCTCTGGTATGGGGAGCGGAAATTCATCTTTAAGGCATGCGCCGTTCAGGTCTCTATAGTCAATACAGACCCTGATCTGCCCGTTTTTCTTTGTCACGGGGACAACGTTGGCCAACCATTCAGGATGTTGTTCCTCACGGATGAAGCCGACGCTTTTGAGTTTTTGAACTTCTTGTTCAATTTTATCCATCACATCTGGACGGAATCTTCTTTGGCTTTGTTTGACAGGCTTGATGTCTTCTTGAAGATTGAGTTTGTGAACCGCTATTTTGGGGTCTAAGCCTAGCATTTCAGCGTAAGACCATGCAAAGTAATCAACGAACTCACGAAGAAAGGCGATATACTCGGGTAACTCATCATCCTTTATATTCTTGCTTATGAATACAGGACGTGGGCTATCTGGTGTTCCCAAGTCTATGTTTTGAATAGGATCTTCTGTTGGAAGATTCGAAGGTGGTTCCTCCACAATATTTTCGGAGGCTTCCAGCTCAACGAAACCTTCTGGGGATTCAAAGGCATTTCCAGACCAAGGTTTTGTTCCTTTCCACGGGTCTTCTTGATTGGTAATTCTCCCCAGGCTTGCTATGAGATGATCCCAATCGCCTGTTGAAACTGGGTTGCAGTAGGCTACTTCTTTTGGAGATGAGGGTTCTTCTGGGTCAGAAGACCACACGTCTGTGCCATCGGACAACTCCTCTTCATTTTCGGAGAAATCGTGCCAATTGGATGAACTTCCTGGTTCTTTGTCAGGTGACTCATCAAAGAGATATCCAGGGAGATCGATGTCTTCATGGACTTGAAATGTTGAGGCTTGGTCAGTATATTGACTTTTAAGCCTTTGTGTCAACTGTCTCAATGGAGTGTCAGGATCATACCCTAACCCGTGTGAAGACTTTTCTACATAGCCATAGAGTCTCCAATCTTCCAGTTGGCTTTTGGTCAAGACGGGCCCCAATGGCGTGAGAATACCGCGTCCTTCTCCCAAACCGACTGGGTTTTGAGTGTCATAGCCCATTTTCTTCATAATAGCTTGTGCCACATAACTGTATAAGGATAGTTGAGGCATACCTTTATTTTGGAAAGGTTCAAGCATGGAGTTTGATGAAGAAACATCCGATCTATGGAAGAAGATCGGCTTTTCCTTTGCTGAAGTTGCTGGAACAACGAAGGAAGCTGACGTAGGATCTTCTATGTCAGAAGTTGTCTCCACTGGAGTGAGAGCAGGCTGAACTTGCTGAGTGTCAGCTTGGCTTGACGATGCGTCATCTTCTGGCTCTGAATCCGAGTCCGTGTCTTGCATGATAGACACGAAAGAGACAACAATTTTGCCCCCAGGCTTTTGCTTTGCCTTCTTCACTTTAGTTGTGATGACCAAAGGCTTTGAAGGTTTGAGGGAGATGATGAAGGGAGTTTGAATGCTCTCTTCAGATTTACCGGATGATTTGCTTCCTTCCGGTGATTGTTGAGGAGCTTTACCTTTATCTTTCTGGAGATTTTCGGCAAAGGATGCTGTGTGCTTATCCTCTTCTTCTTTTTTACCTTCATACATCTGTGAGTCTGCGAAGTGGACTTCTTTACCTTTGAAGGGTTTTCTGTCCGCAAAGACTCGATGTATCATGCCATCGTCGCCAACAAACTTGATGCATTGATGTAGAGTTGAAGGGACAACACCATTCTCGTGGATCCAAGGGCGTCCGAGAAGGATGTTGTAGCATGAAGGGGTTTTTATTGCATACACAGTGACCTCAGAGATAAGATCACCGATCTGTAACTTGAACTTGATTTTGCCAATAGGCCTTTGAGTACTCCCATCGTATCCAAAGATAGATACAGATGTGTGGCTCAGCTTGCTGGGTGGGATACCCAACTCTTCGAGAGCCGATGTGGAGATGAGGTTGAGTGCAGAACCTGGGTCGATCTGAACTCTGTGCATAGGCATTTCCTTGATATACCCTGTGAAGTATAGGGGTCGGTTATGCCTGGTTTCGCCAAGTAGGAGGTCGTCCTTTGTGATGGCGATGGTTGCACTGGCTGCTTTTTTAACCGAGAAGCATTCAATGCATGATCCCTCAGTTTTCTTCTTTTCTCCCTTTGAGGAGGCTTCTGAGTTTTTGACCCGGTAATCCATTTTAATTTGGAGGACTTGCGGGGCATGTTTGTCGACATCCTCATTCAGCTTTTGTAATTCCGAGATGAGATTATCACGAGTGTGCGGAGACATTCGCAACAAATCTAGGATGTGCAGACGTGCAGGTATGTGCTTGAAGTGTTCAATCAAGTCATACTTGAAAGCCTCCTTAGGGCCTGCATGTTCATCATTGTTGCCACTAGGGGAGCTTACAACATCTTTTCCCGAAGGATTTACATATGTAAAGGAAGATTGGTTGTAATTTTTATGGTAGTCTCGGCCAGAACGGGTGCCTCTACCAACTTCGAGAGCTTCTTGAGAAGGGTCTTCATTTGGAAGATTATCTTCAGGATCAAGAGGCTGTCGTTTTTCATTTGCTGAGGATGAATCAGCAGCAGAGTTGCCATCCTCAGTGATTGTGTTGCACGGAGCATTTTCCGGGAACAAGTCCTGAACAGCATCCAGCAACCTTTCTTCTTCGTTGACTAATTCATCATCCCAAGCATCAATAGCTGGGAATTCTTCAGTCAGGAAGGGTGTGAACTTTGAAGTCACAGTCTCAGGAGAAGAAACCTGAGAGGGTGTCATCTCAGTGAAAGTCACGTGAGACGAGGTGGCTCCAGAAGATACATTGCTAGGCGTCGCCGGAGTGTAAGTGCTCTCATCAGACGATGCTTTGGAAGAGCTATAATCCCAAATTATCACATTACAGGAAGCTCTGACGGGAGACGTTGCCTGATCAGAGTCAGACTCATCCTCGGATGTAAGAGGATCGTCTATCCAGCAATTTTCTCCATTTTCAGGAGTTAAGGGAGGATGTACCTGGTGGTCTTCAGGGACTTCAGGCTCTGGGTTGCGAGGAGGCTCGTTGACGCGGTCTTGCTCTTGTTCTAGAGCGAGTCGCTGAAAGATCCTTGCATATTCTTCAAGATCAGGCATGGGAGCCGGATCTTCTTCTTCATCAACTCTTTGTGGCTCAACATGGTTGATTTCCACTGGAGTAATGAGAGGTGCTGAGTCAGCAGCATTTTCTTGTACAGCCTCTTGGTCTTCTTCATCATCAGACCAGGATCCTTGTGGCTGTAGGGGGTTATACCAGATTACTGGCATAAGATGGGACTCAGGAACCCATTCTTCATTGGAGAGATATTCTCCTGTTTCAAGGGACTCCTCCCACTCGTCTGTGTAGTTGGATTCTAATCCATCATCGGTGTCGCTGGACTCGTATCCATCAATGGAGAATCCAACTACCGAATTGCAAGAGTATGATGCCTCCTGCATGGCTTCTTTGAATCGAGGTGGCATGAAATCACTGAGAGTGAATTTTCTTACCCCCTTTGAAGTCTCTGGAAGGGATATTTTTGTTGCCTCCAGTGAAACGGTAGAGGAAGCCTCTGCCTTTTCTTTGACCTCTAGTTTTGGCTGGGTTTTCTCTTGCCGTTTGAGCTTGAGGAGATGCTTCCTAGCCTGCCTTCGCTGTTGAGCTGTAGGCTTTGTTTTCACGACCTCCCAATTTTCATCTTCCAGGAGATCGGGATGTACCCATATCGGTTGTCCGTCTGGTGTCGGGTAAGGAACCAGTTCCTCGGACGCTTGGATTGAGTTTATCATCTTAAAGGAAGTAGTGATCTTCTTTTTCGGTGATTTTGATGTTTGTCCACATGTCACCATGTTGACGGAGGCAGGCCCATAGTTTTTTTCAAAGGTGATGACTCTGTTTTTCCACATCTCGTTTATTTTCTCCCTCACAACGAAGCATTGATTGAGAGGATGCGAGATCATCTGGTGGTATGGACAGTACCGAGGATCGTTGGTTTTGCCAACATCAACTGGTCTTTTTGGTTCAGGCAAGGTGAGCTTGCCGTTTGCCATAAGAGCCCCGAAGATTTCATCAACATCTTCATCAAACGGGTATTTCTTCTCTACTCGTTCTTTGAAGGCATCTGAGAGTTCAGGTCTCTTACCAGCAACTTTATTTTTAGCTTTCTTTGGTGGCTGAGGAGTTGACTTGGTCTGCATATTGAGGACCTCTTTTTTCTTTGGTTTAGAGGTTGCAATGGCGGTTGGCTCTTTTCTTGATGATTTCTGACTGTTGAGGTCTTTAATCACCGTTTCAGCTTCCATGGAAGCTTCTAGGAGTTCTCCCAGGTTTTTTGATTAGTTGCCGATGATCATGGAGCAGATTCTGGCTCTCATGTTGTTTCGGCAAATGTCGACTAGCGACGCTTGTGGCAATACATCAGAGCATTTGTATGCCATTGCTTTCCACTTGTGAATGAAGTCATATGTTGATTCATTCTCCCCCTATTTTAGGCTGCACAACTGAGCCATAGTAGCGGGATGATCCTCACCTTTGAAGTGAGTCAGGAAGCGTGTCTCTAGCATGGCCCAGTTTTGGATTGAGTCTTCCGGCAGAGTGGAGTACCAATCGAAGGCCGTACCTTTTAGGGTACTTGCAAAGAG
Organism: Litsea cubeba; assembly: GCA_012931725.1. Lineage (NCBI taxonomy): Eukaryota > Viridiplantae > Streptophyta > Magnoliopsida > Laurales > Lauraceae > Litsea > Litsea cubeba. Next base: position 48,415,572 of record CM022952.1, read on the forward strand.
GCGGATCTTGAGTGCGACTTGATCTGCGATAGCTCCCGTTAGGATCTTGAAGTGGATGACGTGCTGTCTGGCTGATCCTTTCCCCCTATATGTTTGGAGAGTAGGATGCTTGAATTTGGTGGGGAACGGGACCGAGTCCATCCATAAGGGATATGGTGGCTTGATCCCATGCTCCTTGAGTATATCCTCTTCTTTTGCTTTGGCGAGGATACTGTCTACGTCCTTTTTGGTAAGGGCGCGTGACTCATTTTCTTCTCCATTTACCTCGTCGTTTTGATGATTCGGAGGAGGTTCATTGTTCGCCTGATTTTGGAAGGCGAGGAGAAGGTTTTCCATCAGAGTTTCAATCCTCTGCTGGCCCTGTTCCAACTGCTGGATGCGGGTGATCGCATCTTCTGGAGGTGGATTGCGGGGTGATGGCTCAGAATTTGTAGCCAAGACATTCATCCTTCATGATTCGAACGAAGAAACTGTCCTGGTGACTGAGCTGGGGCTCATTCTTTTTGAAGAAGAGCTTGAGGAAGGATCACTCTGCTGTCCTTTGCTTGAAGGAGCAGGGGATTCTTCTAAATGTCTTCTTGTCCTGGAGACGCTGCGGGTCATCGGACATCGGACATAGAGTTTTGTTGCTGATTTTTGGCGCCTTCTGGTTTTTCCAACCATATGGACGGCAACAACTTGGCTGGGTCTCTCTTTTTCAACCCATTTGGGAGAGACTTGAAGTGTAGGAGGCTGGGTCCTTTGCTTCTCTAGTCTCTTTTGCCAGTATGACGCGCGGCGGCGTATACGATGAGCAATTTGAGCTTCGGTCAACTCTGGCTGGGCTTTGACGATGAAGGATGTGCTCCCTCTGGCGCAGCAGCCGAGCCTGTCTTCTGTGCAGCTGGGCAAGGACAGGATGTGAACCCTGTCCTTCGCCTGTTGCAGCAAAGCTTTGAATTTTTGGAGTTCGGCCCCTGTAGAGATGAAGGGTCGAACTGCAGGTTTGTAGGCCTTAGCAGGTGCTTGTAGAGGCCTTGTGATGCATGATCTGATTTTGGGTTTTTAGGAACAAGCCGGCTCATGCTGGGATGACTTGGAAGTCAGGTTGGAGATGGGTCTCTCCTCTTTCATGTAAGCAAGAGGGTAGAACTGGTTCTCCTTGAGTGGGGCCAGGAATGCTGGCTTAGTGGATGTTTGGGACCTTCTTTGTTTTGGTGAAGGTCTTGGGGACCAAGTCTTGGGATAGACCTGGTTGCTTGTAGGTCGAGGCTTCGTGGGGGTACCACAGGCTTCAGGCCTTCTGGTGCTTGCCTTTGGTGTCGCGGTAGTGACACGTTGAGAGGCGAGTTTCTGCTTCTTGGAGGGAGCAGTTTGTTCCTCGGGAAGTGGGAATGGTCCCAGCGTCCCAAAGACGATAGTCCGGGGAGTCGAGGTCGACCCGGAGTTCAGAGAGTTGCCGAGGGAGTTGACACTTGGCAGCTGATGGGGCGCTTATAGGTGCGCCTAGTTTGCTTCTGTTGAAGCATGATTTGGTGCTTGTTTTCATCGAAAGTAATGGTTAGTGAAGCTGCCATTGTTAGTTTTCGAAAAGTTTCTGAAACAAGACCACATCCATTAGTAATCACAAGAATATAATTGTCATAAATGGGAAGTTTTATGGTTTCGTCTTTTCAAATTGCTCGAGGGAGATGACCCAAGCAATATGAGGAAGGAAAAATGCCATAGAGGGTACAATTGTTCTGATCGCAGGTATGGTAAGCCCAGAATGAGCGTCCCAGTGACTGCTAGAAGCAATTGTGAACTTAAATTCGACTTATCGAGAAGCAAAGCTTGCTCGAGATAAGAAGAATATAAAGTTTGGGGTTACAGATGTGCCGGTCGCAATACAGTAGATCTTGAAAGGGCGTACTAGTACCGCTAGACACAAATGTTTTGAGACCGCATCCATGAGATGAGATTCTCTATTTTGAAAGGTCAAAATTGGATTCATCAAAGAGAGCAGATGGTATTCCAATCTGAACATGGGCTCAGCGATTTCCGCGAGCGCCAGTGCTCAGAAAGAAATGAATCATAATTTCTCGAATCTGAATCTAAAAAATACGAGTTTTTTTTTTAAAGACCAATATCGGGTTCATCAAAGAGAACAAAAGGCACTCCAATCTGAACACGGGCTCAGCGATTTCCGCGAGCGCCAGTGCTCAGAAAGGAGAAGACCAAGATTTCTCCAATCTAAACCCAAAATGACGGAAGTTTTTTTTTTTGAAGATTTTGAAGATTTTTTTTTTATTTTTATATTTTTTTTTAAGATTTTTTTTTGAAAATTTTTTTTATTTTTTATTTTAAAATTTTTATTTTTTAAAAAATTTATTTTTTAAAAAAATTTATTTAAAAGACGAGAGAGTACACATAGGCCTCCTAACCCGGTCTTATGAAATCTTGATTGATAGAATTGCCCCCAGGTAAGGGTAGGATTACTTAATGAACCCGTTTGGAGGACCCTTGCCTAGAACAGTCAAGCTGTCTCCACACTCTGGACAAGGCTTTTCTTTGAATCAACCATGATCAAAGAACACAGTTGGTTTAACCTTAGTGGTTTATGTCTTTCTTTTTCTTTTTTTTTCTATATATATATATATTTTTTTTTATTTTTAATGAACTCATCGAAGAGAAACGATGGCCCAAAACCTTAGTCGAACAGGCTTAATATTTCTGCAAGCGCGATGAACGATAGGAACGGATCAAGGTTTCTCAATTTTGAATCAAAAATGAAAAATCTAATTTTTTATATATATATATTTTTTATATTTTTAATGAACTCATCGAAGAGAAACGATGGCCCAAAACCTTAGTCGAACAGGCTCAACATTTCTGCAAGCGCGATGAACGATAGGAACGGATCAAGGTTTCTCAATTTTGAATCCAAAATGAGAAATCTAATTTTTTTTATTTTTTTTATATTTTTGTTTTTTAGATCTTTAATGAACTCATCGAAGAGAAACGATGGCCCAAAACCTTAGTCGAACAGGCTCAACATTTCTACAAGCGCGATGAACGATAGGAACGGATCAAGGTTTCTCAATTTTGAATCCAAAATGAGAAATCTAATTTTATATTTTTTTTTGAAAAGAGAAACAGCGGAAATAAATTCAAAGAATTAGAAATTTCCAAAAAATCTCATCTCATTTTTTTTAGATGCGGAATCCAACATAGGCCACCAATTATAAAGTTGCGAAGGAATCGAGAAAAGAAATATAAGCATAGAGCAAAATATATGATATGCAAATATTTCATTTCTAGCATCATGTTCTCAAATAAACGGGTCCCACCGGGTGGAGCCAGTTTGATGGACCGCGCTCCTGCTCGGTTCTACCGAGGTCGGCGGACGTGGGAGTCCATTGGGTCGGACCCTTTCATAACCGGGGGGCAGAGGCGCGCATCAACATTTTTGTTGTGTGGGTGTGCCAGATTTTCTATTTTACTTGGAATTGCAAGTTGTGATCCGGAGATCAACCTTCGCAAGTAAAAAAGAAATCAACTTCTTTCAAGTTTTCCATTGCACATATATTTAAGAAAAGAGACATTTTTCTTGGTTTGCCGTGAAAGGCGATTTTTTGGCATTTATAGCCGATTTTGGCCTTTATAGCCAGTTTCTGGCGTTTATAGCCGATTTTGGCGTTTATAGCCGATTTACAATCCTTATCAATAATGAAAGACAAGAGTTATGATTTTTGTCTCTTTTGAAAAAATACAAACTACAATGAAAAGCAAGAAAAGGAGGATCTAACTTCTCAGGAGATTGTGGGGGACCCGTTTAGATTAACGGTCGCAAGCCATATGTGGGCTTCGCCTAGGGATGGCAATTCCGTCCGGTCCGGTCCGATCCGATCCGATACCCGCTCCGTTTGGATATGGATTTCGGATATTTTTTCGGAGATCGGGTCGGATTCGGATATGGATTTTAAAAAAATTCGGAGATCGGATCGGAGGCGGATATGGAGATATCCGATCCGAATATCCGTTTGGATATCCGATCCGAATATCCGATCGGATATCCGTTTGGATATCCGAACCGTATCCGACCCGTTTGGATATCCGTTTAACCCTTAATTGCAGTTTTCCTCCTTATCTTATATAATATTATATATATTACACCATATATATATATATCAATATATTATAGATAACACTTCAATAATTGGGATTTGTATGACTTGTGTAAGTGTGTTGAAACTTGAATGACTTTATTTTGGAAGTTTATTTTTGGATATATTTTGAATTGTATCGTCTTTTTAATGTTTTTAATGCTTAAATTATATTTTGAATTGTATTGTCTTTTTAATATTTTTTTAATGATTTGGATATCCGATTCTCCGTTTGGATATCCGATATCCGTTTGGAGGCGGGGATGGAGGATAGAATGGATATTCGTTTGGAGATCGGAGCGGATATGGAGACGGAGAATTGGATTTGGATATGGAGGCGGATATGACAATATCCGCCTCCGATCCAACCCGTTGCCATCCCTAGCTTCGCCATCATCCATGCAGATGAGAACAGAGGATGCTATTGATTCGCTTGGCTTGGCTATAACCTCAGGTTTTTAGAGGACAAAGACCAAAAAGGAGGTCCTATGTCCAATAAAAAACCGAGTAGACGGGCTGAAAAGCCACATCTAAGCCATTGGAGGCAGGAGGAGAAGGCAAGGACCTTGGGGGGGGGGGTACCCCCAAGGGACTTTTGTCACCTTGTAGCAGTGGTCGGTGTAGGATTTCCGCAGAGTTTTCTCTCTTTTCCTTCTCTGAATTTCTGTACTTTTTTCTGATCTGGGATCTGTCTCGTTTTTCCGATCTCTTTCTTCTTGGAGAGCTCTCCTATTTATAGGCTTTTAGGTAGCCATTTAGGAGGGTTTATGGGCTTTTATTGTCATTAAGCCGCATAATGGGAGGAGTTACAGGATTTAAATCTTTATTTTGTAACTCCTTTTTCTTGGCTTCTGATTGACCGGAGGAGATTGAGGGCATTTAATCGCCTTTAATCGCCATGATGGGAGGAGTTTCATGGGTTAAATGCCATGAATCTCTTGACTTGTAACTCTCGGATGCTTGCTTCTGATTGGTCCATCCAAAGAAATGGATTAATGACTGAAATAAAGCTAGTCAATTAATCGCATTAAGTGGTCGCCGAGCAGTTGAAGAGTCGCGGGCCGTGCCGCGTCTTTTGGGATTCTTCTGGTGATGATCATCGATGGATCTTCATGTAGATCGACATCGGATGACCATGTAACTTCAGGTGTTGGTTGCCAACAGCGGGTCGGTACCATCTGTCCTGTCAATTTCTCGATCGGTCGGGTAGAAAGCACACTTTTTTTGGTTGACCGGGTGGCGATCAATGTTGTTTTCGATACTCTTGATGATTAACCCATGTTTTTGACGGATGTCAGAGGGTTTGGTGTCTCAAAAGTATGAATTTTGGAAAATACCAGAGGCCAGACGCTTCGAATCGCGAAAAAACGGCGAAAACCGGGGTTTCCGGGGCCTTCCCGGCGATCCCGGGCTCCAGGGTCGCCAGCGACCCTGGGGGGTTTTCCCCCTTTTTGTCCCGTTTTGTGTCCGTTTTTGCTATTTTTCGATTCTTTTTTCTTCTGTATTTTTCCTTGACATTTTGACCATTTATTGGCTTGATTTCCCTGTAGGAAATCTGATAAGAATCCTTCCATTTTGGTTTGCAAAGTTTCTAATTTCCTGAGAAAGCCGAAGACTTTGTCGCGCAGAGCTGCCGATTTTCTGTCAGAACCTGAAACTGGGTCAAACGATGTCCGAATGACCTGAAATTTGGTGTGAAGCCTCTTGAGCAATAAATAAGACCAACCATAGGCTTTTGTTTGAGTTTTGAAGCCGTTTGGAGTCCTATCACCAGTAGACTCGCTTTTATCGCGATGAAGATGTCGCGGTTTGATGTGCGGTCAACCGATGTCTGATTAACTTGAAATTTGACAGGGAACCCATTGGAGTCATTTTAAGATGATCCATAAGCTCTGTCTTGGAAACCATGGTCTTGGAGAGCTTTTCCGCCGAGAGGCCTGATTTGGCTTCCGAGCGTCAAACTATGGTCAAATGTTGTCGAAATGACCTGAAATTTGACGTGCAGCCCCTTGTAAGCATTTTGAAGCCGTCCATGTGCTCTATCTGATGAGTGATGGCCTCGGCGGTTCTTGCTGCCGAGAGGCTTGATTTAGCTGTTCGAGGGTTGATGTAGGGTCAAACGTTGTCGGTTTGACTCGAAACTTGACGTGGAGCCTTTTGGATGTATTTTGAGACCATCCATCGGCTCTGATCAAAGATTTGGTGTCTCCGATGCTTTTGCCGCCGAGAGCTCCTTTTCGGCTGTCGGAGAAGCGAAGTTAGGCCAAATGATTTAGAAATGGCCCGAAACTTCTTGTGTACTCCTCTTTTGGCTGTCTTGAAGGATCTTTCAGTTTTTGTTTGATTCCGACAAGATTTGATTTTTTGGAAGTAGCCTTGCCTATTTATGGCAGGTTGGGACTTCATGTAGCTCTTTGGATCTTGAAGAGGCAAAGTGACATTTTTGGTGTCAACATTTTCAGCATACGTGTCGGCACGATGGTGTACCGCAGACATCTTTTCGTCGACATCCAGCCGTATGTGCCTTCTCGCATTGCTCTGCAGTTGGGCTTTTCTCAAGGCGTTGTTGAAGTGCCTTCAAGCATGGTGAAGCGCTTTGGAGGTTTGCAGGACGGGTGAAACGCATGGGCTTTCTATAGTGCTGAAGACACTACTGCCAAGATTTCTTATCCTGTGTTATCGACTTTCCAGACTGCCGGTTTCACAAAGTGGTTCGCAGAGAGCCCTTTGGCATACCAAGGGCTTTCCAAGAAGGAGCTTGATGTAAAGCTACCTTCTGGAAAAGGCATTGGAAATTCGGATAGCGTCCGGCAAGAGGAAGTTTTGGCCTTCCTTTCTGGAGAAAAGCACAAGATAGGCGTTCTCAGTGACCGTGGCGTCATTGGTTCTGAAGCTGTCCGGGAAGTACCTGATGAGGCCTTAGAGTAGCTAGAACAGGAGGAAGCCGAGCTTGATACTTGGATGGAAGCGGCATAGAGGGGAGCTTCTGTGTAGTCTACTGGCAAGAGCAGACCATCCAGTGAGGAGTCAAGTGGGAAACCTGACTCTGATAGTGGGGCAGGTTCTTCTAGAAAGCGAGCCCGCAGAAGCAAGAGGAAGAGGAGTCATCATCACAGCAAGGGGCAACACGAAGACTCTCCTGATATGGAAGCTCCCCTTACTATTAATAAGAATGTGCCAGAGAATGCTGACGAGCCTTCAGAAAAGAGGAGCTGAGAAGAAAAGACCATGGATGAAGGTATGACTATTCCTCTTCTTTCCGTTCCTTTCATGGGATTTTTACATGTTCTGATTTGCTTTCTATTTATTCTTTTCTTTTTTTTTAGCAGAAGAAGAAGACTTGGAGATGACTGAGGTTCCGACCGATGAGGCGGTGATTCCAGAATCTCCAACTGGTACGACTTCTTTTGCTTCATTTTTTTGTCTGTGACTTGATTTGCTAACATTTTTTTTGTGTCAGCTGATTTGCCATAGGATTCCGATGACTTTGAAACATCGATGGACGCAAATGTTGATAATGCCTCCAATTAGTTCATGGAGGAAGAGAGCATTCCGCCTATCATCGAAGAAAGTATTTTGTAGAAAAAAAACTCTGATGATGATTTTTTTAACAGGATCATATTCATACCTTTTTGCATTTCTTTGTTTTGAAGTGACGGAAGAGAGTCAATCACTTTCTTCTGAACCAGAGCAAGAGATGCCAGAGGTTGATCCGGAGATAGGGACTCCTACAACCAGTTCTAACACGGCAGAGGCGAGAACTCTTGATGAGATTCCTTCCCCGGTGGCTCCAATTGGAAAGAGTTCTTTTGTTACTCTTTCAATGGGGCATGACATGAGCAGCCGACCGATGGAGCAGGGCGAATCTTCATCTGGGCCATCTTTTCTATTTACGAAGAAGGTACTGTTATGAGTTCTGAGCTCTTGGATCGAGACGCTCCTTTCTGGACACTTAAATGCCGAATTTGGTATGATCCAGCATGTGCAGGAGATTCTCACTGATGCCAAAGATGTTGGTTTAGACGTCACAGGTGCCAAGGCGATCATTGATACATGTATATGTTTTTTTTTTTGTACTCCCTTTTTTGTAGTGCTTGTGAACACTTTCTTTTTTTTTTAATTTTGGTACCAAATGTTTTTTTTGTACTCTTTTTTTTTACCTTATGCTCACTTAAATCTTTTTGTGTTGAAAGCAATTGCTAATGGGATTTTTTTTATTACTTTTTTATTCCCTACTTTCACTTAAATCCTTTTGTGATAAAATCAATCGCTAAATGGGATTTGATCAAAAGTTTGTCATTCTATGAAAAATCTTTTGTCAAATGATTGTTTTGGCATGGGAGCCAGATTTTGTTTGTGGTATGAAAGCCGAGTTTGTGTGGCATTGATAGCTGGTTTTGTGGCATTGATAGCCGATTTTTGTGTCATTGATAGCCAGTTTTTTGTTTTTGAAAACCAAGTTTTGGTTTGTAAGCGTGAAAGCCAAGTTTTGTTTTGTGGCATTGATAGCCGGTTTGTCGCATCTATAGCTAGTTTTGGTGGCATTTATAGCCGATTTTGGTTTTCAATAATGCAAGTATTGACTAAAAGTCGCCTCCCTGCTGAATGGTCTTGAAAGTATCGATGGAATGTCGCATCCTTTCTCATTCAGTTGCGAGTATCAATGGAATGTCGCCTCCTCACTGTCACGACCCCAAACCCGAGGGGCCGTGAGAATTGTTGGGGAGAGTTAAGTAATGATTATATTTCTCCCAAGATCCGCGTGTGTGAGGATAACACGTTCCAATACATCCTGAATATTTTTGCGAAAGCTTTCGTGGCGTTGCGACCCGAAGTTCGTGGCCATTGGATTTCGTGTCGCACTGAGCCACTAACATATATATGGATATCATATCGATGAATATATCAGACTGGAACAAACCATTCTAACAAAATACAGAGCTGACAGTATCTGGATATTATATTCCCACATATGCTCAAGTTACAAATAATAATGTGCATTAATTACAATCCCAAGAAAAAGGCTAACAAAAGCCATACAAAAACAAGCTAATCATCACTACCCCATATGTGACATAGCTCCGATGTCAAGCTTAATGTCTATATGACATAGCCGACAAAACAACCTGCAAGCTCATGGCTCCACAGCTGAAATGTGCACCCCACTCGGGTAAGAAATCTGAACCTGAGTACCAAAGTAGTGGATCAGACACGACGGTCTAGCAGGTGGGCGAAAAGATATGAACAATATACTATATGATAAAACATGTAATAAATCATGTTATTTGATCAAAAGTTGTACGCAATTACAATGTATAAGAAATCATGAATATCCGACAAAATCCTGTATTCATATGAGGCGGGTATAAAACATAAATATTTGAAAAAATCCTGTATTCCTTTAAAGCATGTATAAAACATGAATATCTAGCAAAACATGAATTCATTTGAAATGTGTATAGGATATTTGACAAATCGAGAATTCATGTAAAACATGTACAAAGCATCGACATTTAACAAATCGGGGTTTCATTTAAAACATGTACAAAGCATGAACATTTAACAAATCGGGGACTCCTTTAAAACATGTATGAAGCATGTATATTTAAAACAGTAAGGGTATCAAGGATCGGGAACTGTCAAGATGGCAACCACACAAAGCTAAATCCTCTCTTACAAAAGTGATGAGAGCACATACCCTACAGGATCATTGACTTCAGTCACACCAGGTGAGGAGGGACAATGATAAAATACTATAATATACATATATATACTCTGCGGGACCACTATAGCGAACCGGGTAAAAACTCTACGGATTCCATACTGCAGCTGACTAAACAGGAGGGGAATGATCTCCAAGTCGGTGGATCAAACCGACAAGGTTGTCCAAGCTTAGTGGTGCCGACTCATAGCTCAAATGCGGAAAATCAAAACAACTGCATAATAATGGAACAGGGTGCCCATAGACACAAAAGCACATTCATATCGGGTCGAGCATATACTGGTTAGCAAAAGCTAAACACATTTTCCAACACTTTCAGGACAAGTCCAAATCATAAGATATGATGTTTGAAAAGCACAAATAAAATTCGGGTCAAGATGCTCATCAGCATAAGACACACATATCAGGTCAAGTAGGAACAAGATAGTAATTAAGGTAAAAACCATATCCGGGGCAAGACTAGTTACTAGGCACGAAACTTGAAATGTACAAGTGAAATCCGGTAAAATCAATTACAAATGGATTCTATAAATCTCCGGGCCAAGTGTTGAAGGTCCAAGATTTAAATCAATGTGTATAGGGTTTTGTATGTTAGGTTTAATAAACATTTGGTACTCTTTAAGAATTAAAAGCATTTCGGGACCTTACATACATTGACAAATCTAAGGATCTTAACAAATCATAATAAAGGGATTTCTTCTTCAATATAGTTCCACATTCTTATCCCATATAGTTCCACAAGTTCTTTAAAAGAAATCCATCAAGATTGAAATTTCGGTCAACCCTCAGTTGGCTTGTCGGTTAACCGATAGGGTCATGTCGATCGACCGACAAGCTGACCGACGGCTAGTCGAGTCCAGAAATGTGGAGAAAAACAACTCTCAGGAATTCGAACCGAGGGGTGTCGGCTCACGTGTCGGTTGACCGACACTACTGCATCAGAAATTTGATAGAAAATGCAGCTCTCTGGAATTGGAACCGAGAGGCTGTCGGCTCACTGTCGGTTGGATGTCGGTCAGCCGACAAGCTGACCGACAGCTTCGGACACAGCATTCCTGAAGTTATTTTCAGTCCCTTCTTTCTCTAAACTCTCCACATTTTCAAGGGTCAGATCCCTATAATAAAATGGGTTAAAAGTTCCTCCATTTCATCATTCAAAACCTCCATTCCCAACACTTCAAATTCCCTATTCAACCTCATCCATCCTTCCTTCAAAATCCCATTTATACAACCATCCATTTCAACACATTCAATCATGTGATGACCCATAATTCATAAAAATCCATATGTACTATAAACAAGCTTTGACAAAATTATATGCAACCATTTCCAAGATATTAAACAATGTAACAAGACTCATCAATATGCATTTTAAAAGCAATGAAAACCATATCAAGAGTGTAGATGAGAACACATATGAGATCACCAAAATTAATTAATGTAAATCAAAGTTTTCCATAAACATGTTTGCATTCAAAAATCATCCTTTCAAAAGCAATAGAAAATCAAAGTGAAAAGCATGATTAAAGGCAAATATTAAATCATTAAGAACAAGTAATGAAAATCCATATTTTTCTCATAAAACATGTTAACACTTGAAATCATCCATTCATCCACTTGCCTTGGGTCCAAGCTAAGCAAATCCAAGCTCTAATCACACTCCAAGCCAAGAAATCACAACCTATGCAAAAAACCCCAAAAACAAACCCATCTTAAAACCCTAAAATGGTAAATCAATAAAGACAAGGAATGAGTTCAAACAAGGCTAAGAAATAGGACCTAAGGGGATGCCATTGCTCAATAATACAAGATGGGAAGGAGTCCTTACCTCTAGGGCCATCAATCAACAAGAAAGAGCTTGAAATAGGGGCTGCCCAGCTGAGATTCGCACAAAAATGGTGTCAAACAAGAGAGGAGATGAAGGAGAAGAAGTTGTCAGAGTTCTCCCATCGGATTGGTGGCTTGGAAGCTCCATTTGAGCAAGAGAAATGGAAGAAAAGGGAGAAGAAGGCTGCTGGTACTCTAGCTGGAAGGTTGCAGTCGATGGAGTGGAAAAAATGAGGGAGAAGAAGAAGCTTGATACTTTTTATAATGGGTGCGTGTGGTCCCCACCACACTTAAAACTTACAATGGAGATTAGAAGGCTTTCTAGACCTTGGATCAAGAAACTTAAAACATGAAAAGTGTCCAGCACAAAATTATCTTTCAAACAAGGTTAACATTGACATACTTTCGGGGTCCACTGAAAAAGTCAACATTTGGTCAAAGGGATCAAAATAATGGAAACTTTGGGATTACAAGGGTTAAAACATCGATTTATGGACCTCGGATGTGATCGACGAAGATGGAAATGTTTCTCATAAAATGTAGTTTTCAAAAAGTATATATTTGGCAAGGTTCTAAGATCTCGAAATTTGGGTCTAGATTTTGTATAAAAAGACTGATTTCCCCCCCCCCCCCTCGGCTGGAAAAACTGATTTTCAGAGCTTCGAATGGGTATGGAGTGAACACGAAAGTTGTAGCGAATGGCGAGATTAGTCAAACGAAACTAAAATGAGAATTTTTAGAAATCAAAGAGAATCTCTCCACAAAGACCACACAAGACAAATAGGACCCTACAGTCACTGTCTAGGTTCACTGGCTCTCAAAACCTAAGAAAATATAATCCAACTCAGAAATTCAATCAAACGACCGGTAAACCACTGAGAAAACTAATCCATGATTAAAACCATGCTAAGCCAGGAAATCTGGGGTCGGGTTCTCACATCCTCCCCCACTTAGGACATTTGGTCCTCCAAATGAACTAAACAAATCCAAGAGCAAGTGGGGACATTAATCCCGCACCTCGAAAACAAAAACACAAATTAAAACTCTAAAACGGTCCTCTCGAAGACATCTGAACTAGTTGAGTCATCCTCGCTGAAGAACTCTTCAGTCAACTGTCAACAGTCGTCAAACATTCTTCCACTGGCTTGAATCTGTCACTGCCCTGCCAATCTGACTGCTCAAGAAATTTGCCAACTCTGACTCCTTCTAAATTCAACCAAGTCCCTTGTTTCTAGCCGCCATAATATAGAAAATTCTTGGAACAATTCTGTAGACTTCATCACAACCGTCGAAGCTAGGATCTCATATCCACTGCACAATCTTCAAGGTGAACTCTTGCTAGTTCTAACTCTTTCTGCTCGTTGCTCTTAATCCTCTGTACAATAGTCGGTCTCTGACACTAACATGCTTGTACCTTCACCATTCCTCAGTATTTAAAATTCTGCACAGACTCTTGCAACTGTCCTGCAAGATTTGCCATCCCAAACCAAAATCCAAAATAACTAATTTCCTGCTCCGTATATCTATGCATTGAAACTTAAAGTTCCTCATGTCAATAAAATTCGTGAAAATCTTCGTTATCAGGGGATCAAGTAGAGGTCCTTTCTGCAGTCAACTCCTTCATTAGCTGCTGAAATTCGACTCCAAAAGCTTCTAACCACACAAATGACACATCCGGTTGGGTCTACTCCTCTACATGGCTGCACTTGTTGAAAATCCCAAAATAATTCTCTGATGAAACTCATCAAATTCTAGAAATCTCTAACTCTGAACATCTCTTTGGAGTTTTAACCAATTGAAAATTGTCTCTATACATTGATGATATGCACTGCTCCTGTATAACTGCACCATCCCCAGTCAAACTCTCTAATTTTGGTTGAAGATCTCAAACTGTCCAATCTTCACTTGTAACTTGCTCCTCTGACACAATCAATATTCAAAGAATCCTTCCATCAAACCTCTAACACCCTTCATATTTTCTTACATGATCTCGAATCTGCTACTCTTGTCCATCAATGTCGGTCTAACTCTATCTCTGCCATAAAGCACTACACATAATGTCCTTCAATGCCTTGTTTGTTCAATCTTCTACCTCCATCCCAAGTCCATCATCTTCAAGTCATTCATATGCGTCATTCTTCTCCGAGTCTTCTAACTGGACTTGTCCATAGGTTATGATTCTTCTGCTTGTATCTGCATAGTGTCCAACTAATATCCCAAAATCCATAAAGTCCACAAGATTTCTTTTATCACAGGACCAAGTAACTATCCATTCTGTATATAGTTCTTTGTACCATAGCTGAAAGTTTTCTTCCCATGATTTTAACCACACACTAAAGTATCCTGCCAAGTCGACTTCACCATCCTAGCCACAATTGTTGAACCTCCTCGAACAATTCTTCGTCATTAGTTCATCAATACGCGAGAAATTCCTAACTTTTGGCATCCACTGGAAACTCTATCAACTGAAAGTCACCTCAACCTTCCTGAAATCCACCATTTGTCTGGTCTCTAGAGCCTCTTGACTTAAGAAAACGGCTCAAGTTCAACCCAAACATCTGTACTTACCTATTTTGGCTTGCCACATGACAGTTCTCAATCAGCTGCAAACAGTCTTGAAGTGCTACTCACGCCTCTTATTGACTAACAACTGTACAATTCTTCTCTTGCTGCTAATATCTGTGACGCCGAAAGAGCTAAAACTTTGCCAAATCCTTCAAGAACCACATACTAGGACCATAAAACTCTGACTCTCTGGCTCGAAAATAAAGAAAAGGCACTGAATGTGGGTGTGGAGACATTAAATCCTCCCCCACTAGAAAAGAATTTGGTCCCCAAATTCCCTTGCAAGAACAAAAGGAAGAGACAAGGAGGGTCTCCCCCACTATAAGGAAAACAAATCCGAAATCAACGGAACGAAAACAAATCTGAAATTGACAGAATGACATCTAGTCAAAACAAGACAACAAAGCTAACGATTCCTCACCACACGTCTTAAGATTCCTAGAGTGTTTTATATCCTAGAAACCTGCCCGCTCTGATACTAGTCTGTCACGACCCCTGACCCGAGGGGCCATGAAAATTGTTGAGTTAAGTAATGATTATGTTTCTCCCAAGATCCATGTGGTGAGGATAACACATTCCAACACACCCTGAATATTTTTGCAGAAGCTATCGTGGTGTTGCGACTCGAAGTCCATGGCCATTGGATTCCGAATCGCACTCAACCCAAGCATATAGTTATCTTATCAATGAACATATCAGATTGGAACAAACCATTAAAACAAAATACAGAGCTGACAGTATCTGCATATTATATTCCCACATATGTTCAAGTAACAAATAACAATGTATATTAATAAAAATCCCGAGAAAAAGGGCTAATAAAATCCATACAAAACAAGCTAATAATCACTAACCCATATGTGACGTAGCTCCGATGTTAAGCTCAATGTCTACATGACATAGCCGACAGAACAACCTGCAAGCTCATGGCTCCATAACCAAAACGTGCACTCATCTCGGGCAAGAAATCTGAACCTGAGTACCAAAGTAGTGGGTCGAACACGACGGTCTGGCAGGTGGGTGAAAGGATATAAACAATATATTGAAGAATAAAACATATGATAAATTATGCTATTTGATCAAAAGCTGTACATAATTAAAATGTATAGAAATTCGTGAACATCTGACAAAATCCTATTTTCATATAAAACAGGAATAAAACATGAATATCTAGCAAAAACATATATTCATTTAAAACGTGTAGAACATGGACATTTGACAAATCGAGAATTCATTAAAACATGTACAAAGCATGAACATTTAACAAATCGGGGATTCATTTAAAATGTGTATAAAGCATGAACATTTAACAAATCGGGGATTCATTTAAAACATGTATGAAGCATGTATATTTAAAATAGTAAGGGTATCAAGGATTGGGAACTGTCAAGATGGCAACCACACAAAGCTAAATCCTCTCTCACTACAGTGATGAGAGCACATACCCTACAGGATCATTGACCTCAGTCACACACAGTGAGGAGGGACAATGATAAAATACTATAATATACATATATATACTCTGCGGGACCACGGTAGCGAACTGGGTAAAAACTCTATGGATTCCAGACTGCAGCCGACTAACAGGAGGGGAAGGATCTCCAAGTCAGTGGATCAAATCGACAAGGTTGTCCAAGCTTAGTGGTGCCGACCATAGGTCAAATATGGGAAATCAAAACAACTTCATAATAACGGAATAGGGTGCCCATTGGCACAAATGCACATTCATATCGGATCGAGCATATACGGGTTAGCAAAAGGTAAACACATTTTCCAATACTTTTGGGGCAAGTTCAAATCATAAGATATGATGTTTGAAAAGCACAAATAAGATTCGGGTCAAGATGCTCATCAGCATAAGACATATCATATTATGTCACAAGATAACAATTATGCTAAAAAACCATATCTGGGGCAAGACTAGTTACTAGGCACAAAACTTGGAATGTACAAGTGAAATCCGGTAAAATCAGGTACAAATGGATTCTATAAATCTTCGGGCCAAGTGTTGAAGGTCCAAGATTTAAATCAATGTGTATAGGGTTCCGTATGTTAGGTTTGAAAAACATTTTGGTACTCTTCAAGAATTAAAAGGATTTTGGGACCTTACATACATTGACAAATCTAAGGATCTTAACAAATCATAATAAAGGGGTTTCTTCTTCAATATAGTTCCACATTCTTATCCCATATAGTTCCACAAGTTCTTCAAAAAAAATCCATCAAGATTGAAATTTCGGTCAACCCTCGGTTGGCTTGTCGGTTAACCGACAGGGTCATGTCGGTCGACAGACAAGCTGATCGATGGCTAGCTGAGTCCAAAAATGGGGAGAAAATAGCTCTTGGAAATTGGAACCGAGGGGTGTCAGCTCACGTGTCGGTTGACCGACACTACTACATCAGAAAGTTGATAGAAAATGCAGCTCTCTGGAATTGGAGCCGAGAGGCTGTCAGCTCGGTATCGAGGCTGACCGATAGCTTCAGACACAGCATTCCAGAAGCTATTTTTAATCCCTTCTTTCTCTAAACTCTCCACATTTTCAAGGGTCAGATCCCTGTAATAAAATGGGCTAAAAGTTCCTCCATTTCATCATTCAAAACCTCCTTTCCCAGCACTTCAAATTCCCTATTCAACCTCATCCATCCTTCCATCAAAATCCCATTCATACAGCCATCCATTTCAACACATTCAATCATGTGATGACCCATCATTCATAAAAATCCATATGTACTATAAACAAGCTTTGAAAAAATTATATACAACCATTTCCAAGATATTAAACAATGTAACAAGACTCATCAATATGCATTTTAAAAGCAATGGAAACTATATCAAGAGTGTAGATGAGAACACATATGAGATCACCAAAATTAATTAATATAAATCAAAGTTTTCCATAAACATGTTAGCATTCAAAAATCATCCTTTCAAAAGCAATAGAAAATCATAGTGAAAAGCATGATTAAAGGCAAATATTAAATCATTAAGAACAAGTAATGAAAATCCATATTTTTCTCATAAAACATGTTAACACTTGAAATCATCCATTCATCCACTTGCCTTGGGTCCAAGCTAAGCAAATCTAAGCTCTAATCACACTCCAAGCGAAGAAATCACAACCTATGCAAAAACCCCCCAAAACAAACCCATCTTAGAACCCTAAAATGGTAAATCAATAAAGAAAAGGAATGGGTTCAAACAAGGCTAAGAAATAGGACCTAAGGGGATGTCATTGCTCAATAATACAAGATGGGAAGGAGTCCTTACCTCTAGGGCCATCAATCAATAAGAAAGAGCTTGAAATAGGGGTTGCGCAGCTGAGACTCGCACAAAAATGGTGTCAAACAAGAGAGGAGATGAAGGGGAAGAAGTTGTCGGAGTTCCCCCGTTGGATTGGTGGCTTGGAGGCTCCAATTGAGCAAGAGAAATAGAAGAAAAGGGAGAAGAAGGCTGCTGGTACTGTAGCTGGAAGGTTGCAGTCGATGGAGTGGAAAAAATGAGGGAGAATAAGAAGCTTGGTACTTTTTATAATGGGTGGGTGTGGGCCTCACCACATTTAAAACTTGCAATGGAGATTAGAAGGCTTTCTAGACCTCGGATCAAGAAACTTAAAATATGAAAAGTGTCCGGCACAAAATTATCTTTCCAACAATGTTAAATTGACATATTTTCGGGGTCCACAGAAAAAGTCAACTGTTTGGTCAAGGGGATTAAAATAATGGAAAGTTTGGGATTACAAGGGTTAAAACATCGACTTGTGGGACTCGGATGTGATCGACAAAGAAGATGGAAATGTTTCTCCTAAAATCTAGTTTTCAAAAAGTATATATTTGGCAAGGTTCTGAGATCTCAAAATTTAGGTCCAAATTTTGTGTAAATAGACTGATTTTGCGCCCCCCCCCCCCCCCCCCCCCCCCCCGGCGGGCTGGAAAAACTGATTCTCGGAGCTTCGAATGGGTATGGAGTGAACACGAAAGTTGTAGGAAATGGTGAGACTAGTCAAACAAAACTGAAATGAGAATTTTTAGAAATCAAAGAGAATCTCTCCACAAAGACCACACAAGACAAATAGGACCCTATAGTCACTGTCTAGGTTCACTAGCTCTCAAAACCAAAGAAAATATAATCAAACTCAGAAATTCAAACAAACGACCAGTAAACCCACTAAGAAAACTAATCCATGATTAAAACCATGCTAAACCAGGAAATCTGGGGTCAGGTTCTCACACTAGTCACCCTTGACTTGATTCGCGAGCATTTGCTTATTAACGGTATTGATAAGTCATACACACATTGGACTTTTATGGGGAAAGTATTGCAACAACTAATGAGATACCATCAGTTCAAAGCCTGGTGACCAACCAGATGATATGTATCCCTGAATGGAGGCACTTGTTAATGATGCATTTGGAAGAATTGGTGAACATGTCTTATGGATGATCTCATGAGGAATGCTGATTGTCTTGAAGGTTGCCCAGAGTCTCAAGGCCATGAAGATTTTGAAGGGAGAAGATATAAATCTATATTCGATGATGCAAGACAACCTTTGTGCCCTTCTTGTTCTAAGGAGCTCACAAAATTGTTAGTTACTGTTGAGCTATATAGTTTAAAGGCACAAAATGGTTGGTCAGACAATAGCTTTAATGACCTCCTTCAATTGAACAAGAAGTTGCTACCGGTAGGAAATGCGTTACTAGAAAGCGCATATCATGCTAAAAAGATGATTAGCTCATTGGGAATGACTTATGAGTCGATACATGCATGCCCGAAAGATTGGATTCTATATTGGAAAGAGTATAAAGATAGATAAAATTGTCCAATATGTCATGCATCTAGATGGAGGTCAGATTACTTGGCAAAAAAAAAAGTGTTAAATTCCCATTAAAAGTTTTGAGATATTTTCCTTTGACACCAAGGCTACAAAGGCCATATAGGTAAGATTTGTGGTCAAATATAATTTCAAGGTCATCATACATGTTTTTGGATATTAAAATTAATAACTAATTAGTTTTCTGACTTTGTTGTGTAGTGTCCCATGGATAGCAGAGAAAATGACTTGGCATGCTCGACCGAAAGATTACAATGGTGTTATGCGGCATCCTTCTGATTCATCAAGTTGGATGGTAGTAAATACCAAGTGGCCAAGTTTTGCTATGGAAAGACATAATGTGCGTTTAGGACTTGCAACGAATGGATTTAACCCTTTTGGACATCTAACTAGCATTTACAGTTGTTGGCCTGTCATTATAGTGCCTTATAATGTTCCTCCCTCGATGTGCATGAAAAGAGAATTTTCAATGTTGACAGTACTAATACCAGGTCCAAAAGGACCAAGTAAAGACGTTGATCTTTACCTGCAACCATTGATTAACGAGCTGAAGGAATTATGGCTTAATGGAGTGTCAATGTATGATTCTCATTCAAGGATAATTTTTAATATGAAAGCTATGTTGATGTGGGGAATTCATGATTTTCCTACATATGGGAGTTTGTCAGGTTGTGTTACACATGCATAATACGCTTGTCATGTTTGCACCGAGGAAACCGTTTCTGAGCGTCTTAAGAGTGGGAAAAAGTACTCCTATCAGGGCCACCCAAAATATCTTCCTATTAATCACATTTTCAGGACACAAAAGGTGGTTTTCAATAATAAAGTAGAACAGGGAAGACCTTCTCCACAGTTGAGTGGTTCAGAGGTTGAAGCGAAGGTAGCTAGTATTCATATGGATATTGGAAAATCGAAGGGTAAAAAATGAAAAAGTTATGATGATGAGTCGACTAAGAATATAACTGCATGGTATAAGAGATCGATTCTATTCGACCTGCCATATTGGAAGGTGATTTCTAAAATTTGTATTATATTTCAAATACATATATTTTAGCAAATATACACTTAATTGCCCATTATTAATGTGCTTTAACAGGAATTGCCAGTTCACCATAACCTAGATGTGATGCATATTGTGAAGAATGTTGGTGACCATCTTCTGTCAATGATCCTAGACATCAAAGATAAAACAAAAGATAACACTAGTGCACGTGATGATTTGAAAAGAATTTACATCAGGAAAGACTTATGGCTGCAAGAAACGGATGGTAGAACTATTAAACCAAAGGCACCATTTACTCTAAGTCGTAAGGAGAAAGAGTTGTTTTGTCATACTTTGCACGACTTGAAGGTTCCGACGGGGTATAGTTCGAGTTTTAGACATCTTGTGAATTTACAAAGTCTTGAAATAAAAGGGCTCAAGTCACATGATTTTCACGTCATAATGCAACAGTTATAACCTGTTTTGCTACAACATGCCTTCTCAGAGCATAAGATACTAAAAATTGCCATTCGACAAATTTGTAACTTTTTTAATGTCTTGTGCTCAAAGACAATCAATACAGATAATATCACTACTGTAAAACAATGGCTTGTAGTGGCAATGTGTGTTTTGGAGAAATTTTTCCCACCTTCATTTTTTGTTATTAGCATTCACCTAATGGTGCATTTAGCTGATGAATCATTAGCTTGCGGTCCAGTCAGATTTCATTGGATGTATCCTTTTGAACGGTATATTCCTAACCCTAATATATTATTTTTGAATGGTATACTATATTGTTGATTCGAAACCTTTCACCAGGCTAATGAAAATCTATAAAGGATGCGTAAAGAATGCAGCACACCCTGAAGGATGCATTGCAGAGTGCTACAATGTAGAGGAATCTATTTTGTACTGTATGTAGTACATGCCAGATGGTGATTGAGGTAATCATAAGAGGACACGTGAAAGGTCTTTGGATGGAGATGGTGAGTGTGATGAAGAGCCCTTGGACAAAGGCAAGAATACATATCTAACTAACTTACAACATCAACAAGTACACAAATGGGTTTTGCATAGTTACGATCGAATTGGTGATTGGGAAAGGTTGGTAGATAAACTCTCTAAAACATCGTGTAAGATTTATTAATTATATAACACTTATAGAAATATGCATAGTAACTTGTATGTCAATGATACAGGAAATATGAAACATATTTAAAAACAACTTCTTCAAAGGGACAAAAAAGGAAGAGCATTACGTCTAGGAACAATGACCTTGATTTTATCAGATGGTTACGAAAGGAGGTATTGTTTTTAATTATTTATTTAGTTTCATAATGTTAAACGATATACATGTTCATATATACTAAGTACCAAGTAAATTCATTTTTTATATGCAGATGGAATCTGTTGAGGACGAGTACACTTTGAAAAGACTAGCAGATGGACCGATGTTCAATGCAAAATGTTATAACAAATATCGTGTCAATGGTTTTGTATTATGCCCGAGTAAATATGAGATTAATAAATCAACACAAAATAGCAGGGTCTCAATGAAAGCCATCACTAAGTGTAGGT
The DNA here is from genome assembly GCA_012931725.1 of Litsea cubeba. Classification (NCBI taxonomy): domain Eukaryota; kingdom Viridiplantae; phylum Streptophyta; class Magnoliopsida; order Laurales; family Lauraceae; genus Litsea; species Litsea cubeba. The sequence continues at coordinate 48,437,199 of CM022952.1, forward strand.
CATGTGCTAAAGATAAGAATTACAAGGAAGATGAGACCACCTATTATGGGCTTGTGAAACGGATAATTGAGTTGGATTATGTTGACTTTCATCAAACGGTATTTTATTGTGATTGGGTCAAAGTAGAGGATAAGACCAATGGTTGCATTATTAATCCTGAAACAAATTTGATAACGCTAAACATGGAAAAATTCAAAGGAAAAGAGAAGGAAGGGGATGAACCATTCATACTCGCATCTCAAGCAAGTCAAGGGTTCTACTCCAAAGATCAAATAAGGCCTGGATGTCTGCTATTTTGATGGCCCCAAAAAGATTGACAAAAGATGTAGATGCACTTGAAGATCCTACTTTGTTTTCCTCCTCGACTGGCGACAATGCAAATTTAGAGAATGTTCTAAAAGAAATTAACTATGAGTTGTAGAGTTGGACATGTTTATTTTTATTTTCAATCTTTTTTAATATTTTAAGTTTCTCATATAAGATTGTACAACAAAAAAGGCTTGCTATAATTGTCTCCACGCTATCACTTTATTTTTTGTTGATTGTTTATTCTATCCACTTATTGATAATGTGAAATTTGGACTTGATGATTACAAACATGTTTTTATTGCTTTTAAGTTGTTTGGCATAGGTGTTCCAATGGCAGAGGAAGACAATGGAAGTTCAGTAAATGCAGGTGATTATAATTATTTTACTGAAGTAATAATTTCATACTTTACTTTCAATAGTATTTCATTTATATAACTTGCATCTTGTATGGGTTAGGAAACTCCTCATCATCACAAGAGAAGCCTGTGATCACCTTAAATGTATTTGGTTTACCCGTGGGCGATAACTCAATTAAGTTGGCTTCAAGATGCGGAGACCTTGTTTGCACCCATGTCCCCATTTCCATCAAGGACTTGCGTGCAGTGCCTATGAGCAAGAAAGATGGAACTCTGGAAGCGCATACAGGTATAATATATATTTGTTATACAACACTTGGTAGGGAACAAGTTAATACCCTGTACAAAGTACAAGGAGACGAACACTTAAAAAAGAAAACTTTATGGAAAGAAAATCTAAGACAATTCTATCTCAAACTTTCCTGCAGGAAGATTATGTTGTATCTCAATGCTACAAAGATAAATACCTCAAAAACATGTCTGATATGTTCAGGAAGTACAAGGCCAAATTGAGGATGAATTATCTCGATCTTCATATAACTTATGATGATAAATTGAACAATCTTCCTCCATGAATTAAGCCTGAAGATTAGGAATCTTTTGTTGAACATAACATGGATTCCAAAATTATAGAACAACGGAAAAAAATGCTGAGGTGAGGAAGAAGCTGGACATTTATCATACGAGTGGTAGGCATGGCCAAGCGAGAGTGGAAGAGAAAATGGTAAGTATTTGGATCTTATATATAGCATAACTTCTCTCTTTATGGAAATAAAATTGTAATCTAAATATGGGAAATGAATAACTATGCTCATTTTTTATTTTTACACTATGGTCTTCATTTTTAATTACTTATCACATAAATTATAAGTTTTCAGTTCTTTTATATCTTAATGCAAACAAATAGACCCTTAGAAACTAATTATCGAAAATCATGCAAATATAGAAACGTCAAAAGAATGATGATGACCCTCCCATTACTAGAGCTGAAGTGTGGATTGAAGCCCATACAAGAAAGGACTGCTCTGTCCCCAGTAGTGTGTCTACACATATGGTGAGTTCATAATTTTACACTTAAGTTCATGAACTACTATAAAGTGATTTAAAATACTTACTTGTATGGTTGTATAACTTGGGAGGAAAAACTAAAGGAATTACTTTCCAAACAAGGTGAAGTCAATCCCCACGACATTCTCAACGATCCATTAACTCAAGTATTTGGTGTTGATAAGCGGGGTCGCATCCAGGTGCTGGGAATGTCTCTAGAACTCAAATTGTAGGGTCCTCACCAGCTCTTGAATTGCTGGCCCTTAATGAGATGAAAGTTACAAACCAATCAACATCAATTAAGAAACTAGAGTCCCAAATGGAAAAACTAATCGATGAAGTTGGGGGTTTGCGACAGTTGATTGTCAAGGTAAATTTCAATTGGAACACTTCTTTTATATTAAGTATTTTAAATAGCTTTAGATTTTTTTCTACTTGTATTGAACAAATAACGTGTGTTATGAAACATTATTACAGAAACCCATAGATCCAGAATCCCAAGGAAGCACGTCCGTTCCACCGAAGATGCAGGATCAATTGCAGTTTCCAATCCAATAGAGAATGATCAATCTTCAGTGAGATGGCAATCATGCAAACTATTATCTTGGCAAAATGAAGTCCTAGCACGTGGAAGAGCTTATACGGGAAAGAACCCCAACAGATTCATGGCAAGTCTCTTGTGAAAAATGCATATAAAGTTATGGTTGATATTATTGACAAAGGAAACATCGCATTATTTCAACCAGATGGTTATCATTCAACTTTGGGTGAAATTGGAAATGGGTCATTGTAGCATGGCCTATGAGCTTTACTTTGTTCACTGATTAGTTATTGCTTGTAAAGAACAACTTATTAGACTTTTATCATGGTTTATGTTCATTTATAGCTTTTGTTAGAACAGTACATGGAATGGATTGTCTTTTTAAGTATCTTAGTTTACTTTTATTTCAATGTATAAATGTCTTCAAATTAACTCTCTTATTGATTCATTGGAAATTTATATATATATCTATGTGTTATACACACACACACTTATGAATGCCATTACAGGTTCTCTTACAAGTTTTTTAGTTTATATTTTTATTTAAAAAAAATATTCATAATATTTGGAACGGTTTGTAACTGTACTATTATACTATTTAGGACCAGATTCTAGAATTGTTCTGACATGTTCCAACAATAAAAATTAAGGAACAGTTCAAAATCGTTCTAAAAATATAATTTTGGAACGGGTTGAAAGCGTTCCAAACATTTTTATTTTGGAACAGTCCCATATCGTTCCAAAAAGATAATTTTGGCACGAATTGAAATTGTGCCATAATAATATTCTAGAACGATTATGAATCGAATCATAATAATATTCTAGAATGATTATGAATCGTGCCATAATAATATTCTAGAACGAATATGAATCGGGCCATAATAATATTTGAGAACGATTATGAATAATGCCAAAGTATAAATAACACCCATTTTTAGAACGGACCGAAACTGTTCCTTAATCCATTAGAAATGGTTGAAAACCGTTCTTAATAGCGATTTTTGGTCTAGTACACTGATGCCGAAGAAGTTGGTCTGGACGTCACAGGTTCCAGGGCAATCGTTGATAGGATCATTGCGCTGGGTGACAAGTGGTTTGAGACCATGGCTTTCCCTGATGGTGACTTCTTCAAGGAGATGTTCCACGATCCTGCTAATAAGGCTCAATCTGACTTGGATGAGACTACACAAAGCAGGAAGCAATTTGTCCGGGAGAGGAACTTAGAAGAATTAGCAATCATTGGGCCGAGGAATGACATTACCATCCTTGATAAGGAGGTAGCCAAGGCTAGGCAACGTCTTGAACATTTGGAGGCACAAGTCACGGCCATGTGGGCTGCTAAGATAGAGGCTCGTGACAGGGAGAGTGCTCCGATTCGCCAGGTTGCATACGCCGATTGAATTCTCAAAAGGAGGATTGAGGAAAATAAACGATGGCGAACTGCTTAGGATAAGCTTCCCGGTGTAAAAGAAGGATTACGGCATTCTCCCTCATCTCATGGAAAATTCTTGAAGAAGCGTGCCCTGGAAACTCTGATGGCTGAGGCCAAAAGTTTGCTCAAGAAGCTGAAACTTTGGCTAGAGGCCATTTTTGGCTGAGCTTCTAGTTTCTCATTTTTTATAACAGAAACTCTTCTTCTTCTTTTTTTTTTTGGTACCACATGTATCTATTTTTTTTGGTACTCCCTTTTTTGTAGTGCTTGTGAACACTTTTTTTTTGGTACCACATGTTTTTTTTGTACTCTTTTTTTTTTGTTTACCCTACGCTCACTTAAATCTTTTTGTAATGAAAGCAATTGCTAAATGGTATTTATTATTATTATTTTTATTCCCTACTTTCACGTAAATCTTTTTGTGATAAAATCAATCGCTAAATGGGATTTGATTAAAAGTTTATCATTTTATGAAAAATCTTTTGTCAAATGATTGTTTTGGCATGGGAACCAGATTTTGTTTGTGGTATGAAAGCCGAGTTTGTGTGGCATTGATAGCTAGTTGGCATGGGAGCCAGATTTTGTTTGTGGTATGAAAGCCGAGTGTGTGTGTCATTGATAGCCGGTTTGTGGCATTGATAGCCGGTTTTTTGTTTTTAAAAACCAAGTTTTGGTTTGTTGGCATGAAAGTTAGGTTTTGTTTTGTGGCATTGATTGCCAGTTTGAGGCATCTATAGCCGGTTTTGGTGGCATTTGTAGCCGGTTTTGGTTTTCAAAAATGCAAGTATGGACTAAAAGTCGCCTCCCTGTTGAATGGTCTTGCAAGTATCGATGGAACATCGCATCCTTGCTCATTCGGTTGACAGGATCGATGGAATGTCGCCTCCTCGCGGATTTGGGTGCAAGTATCTATGGAATGTCGCTTTCTTGCTTTTCAAAAATTTTGGTTTGGCGGGTACTGACTTGATGTCGTTTCCCTATAATTTTTGAAACTTGTGGTTTTCTCGAACCGTTGGGTTGTGGATATCAACTACAATGTCGCATCTCCACGATTTCTTGGTTTTTTAGAACCTTTGAAATTTGGGTTGTGGATATCAACTGAAATGTTGCGTCTCCACGATTTTTTTATTATTTTGGGTTGTGGATATCAACTGAAATGTTGCATCTCCACGATTTTTTTTATTTTGCAAGTATCAACGAAATGTTGATTCCCTACAATTTTGGAAGTGTTGAACGTGGTTCGCATTCTTCCAATTTGTGCGAGTATCGACTAAGCGTCACTTCCTCGAGGTTTTTTGAAAAAATCATTTTTTTTAAAGACATGAGGGTCGTAATTTTTGACCTAAAACCATTTTGGAGGTAAAAGGCAGGGTGGACTAGGGTGGAAATCCCTGAATCCGGATTTTGTTTCAAACCGTGAATTTTGGATTCAAGGACTAAAATTTTTGGTTAAGTTAGGGAGAGGCTCCTAAACTTGGAATTTTTGAACAATGAAACGACGAAAGTAAGCATTGTTTAAATTTTTAGAAATTTCAACATTTGATATGAAAATTCTAAAAAGAGTGGATTTGGCGAGCAAGTACCTGGAAATAGGTTTTAGCCGTACAGGCATTGTTCTTACCTAGTTAGGTAAGTCTTCAAGGGTAGTACCGCTTTAAGAACTTGACGTTGATGGGAAGCATACATCTGTCACCCTCCATGTTTAGGAGTGCGTATGTGCCGTTGGAGAAGACTTTGTCAATGACGTAGGGTCCCTCCCATTTTGGCTCAAACTTGCCTTTGGACTTGTGAGTGAAGACCATTAGTCTTTTTACCACAAGAACCAAGTCACCCTTTTTATAGGCGCGTTGCCTGACCTTCTTATCGAAAGATTCTGCCATGCATGCTTGTTAAAGTTCAATGGTTTGTCGAGCTTCGAGCCGACTCTCATCGAGATTGTCCAGCTCATGGAGTTGCAATTTGACATTACTTTCTTGAGTCATGTCATTTTGCAAAGATACCTTCAAGGAAGGAATTTGTACTTCCAAGGGTACGATATACGATAGGTTCGCATCCATAGACCAAGGAGAATGGTTTGCTATTGGTTGGTCCTCGAACAGTTGTTCGATAAGCCCACAAAGCTTCAGACAGTTTGTCGCTCTAGTCTCTTTTATGACTAGAGACCATTTTCTTGAGGATTTTGTAGAGTGTACTTATTGAAGGCTTCTGCTAATCCATTTGCTGCCGGATTGTATGGAGTCGAAGGACGGCTTTGGATTTTGTATTTGTCGTAGAACCTATAGAATCGATGATCCTACAATTGTGGTCCGTTATCATGGACGAATCTTTTAGGTATGCCGAAACGACAAATGATGTTGGTGCGCAAGAACTGGAGGACTGATGAGGTCTTCATTTCGTTGAGCGCAAATGCTTCTAACCACTTGGAGAAATAATCCATAGCGTTGAAGATAAAGCGAGACCTTTACTTGAAGGGGGAGAAATAGGACCTATGTTGTCCATATCCTAGGCTTCGAAAGACCATGAGATTGTTGTAGGATGTAGGATCTTCTGTTGAAAGGTTCGTAGGTGGTTCCTCCACGATATTTTTGGAGGCTTCCAACTCAACGAAACCTTCTGGGGTTTCAAGGGCATTTTCAGACCAAGGGTTTGTTCCTTTCCATGGGTCTTCTTGATCGTGATCTTCTCAAGGCTTGCTATGAGATGGTCCCAATCGCTTGTTGAAACTGGGTCGAAGTTAGGTACTTTTTTTGGAGATGAGGGTTCTTCTGGGTTAGAATACCACATGTCTGCACCATCGGACAATTCCTCTTCATCATCAGAGAAATCGTACCAATTGGATGAGCTTCCTGGATCTTTGTCAGGTGACTCATCGAAAAAATATCCAGGGAGGTCAATGTCTTCATGGACATGAGATGTTGAGGCTTGGTCAGCAAGTTGACTTTTAAGCATTTGTGTCAACTGTCTCAGTGGAGTGTCGGGATCATACCCTAACTGGTGTGAAGACTTTTTTACATGGTTGATGGACAACGCTTCTACGCTCTCGGCGCTATCAAGGTCTGCGGATGTGGGAGTCTGTGGGGTAGGACCCTTTCGCGCCCAGAGGGGCAGAGGCGTGCATCAACATTTTTTTGTGTGCGTGGGTGTGCCAGATTTTCTATTTTACTCGGAATTGCAATTGGTGATCCAGAGATTGACCTTCGCAAGTAAAAAGGAAATCAACTTCTTTCACGTTTTCATTGCACATATATTTAAGAAAAGAGACATTTTTTTATTTGTTGTGAATGGCGATCTTTTGGCATTTATAGCCGATTTTTGGCGTTTATAGCTGATTTTGGCGTTTATAGCAGATTTACAATCCTTATCAATAATGAAAGACAAGAGTTGTGATTTTTGTCTCTTTTATAAAAATACAAAATACAATGACAAGTAAGAAAATGAGGATCTAACTTCTCAGGAGATTGTGGGGGACTCGCTCAGATTGACGGTCGCAAGTCATATGCGGACTTTGCCATCATCCATGCAGATGAGAACAGAGGATGCTCTTGATTCGCTTGGCTTAGCTATAACCTTAGATTTTTAGAGGACAAAGACCAAGAGGAGGTCCTATGTCCAATAAAAAACTAAGTAAACGGGCTGAAAAGCCACGTCTAAGCCATTAGAGGCAGAAGGAGAATGCAAGGACCTTGGGGGGGTACCCCTAAGGGACTTTTGTCACCTTGTAGTGGTGGCCGGTGCAGAACTTTCGCAGAATTTTCTCCGGTGCAGAACTTTCGTACAATTTTCTTTCTTCTTTCTCTCGGATTTTCTGTGCTTTTTTTATCTAAAATCCCGTCTTTTCTTCTTAGAATGCTCTCCTATTTATAGGCTTTTAGGTAGCCATTTAGGAGAGTTTATGAGCCTTAATTGTCATAAAGCTACATAAAGGGTTGAGTTACATGGTTTAATTCCTTTATTTCGTAACTCCTTTTTCTTGGCTTCTAATTGGCCGGTGGAGATTAAGGGCATTTAATCGCCTTTAATCACCATGATGGGAGGAGTTTCATGGGTTAAATCCCATGAATGAATTGACTTGTAACTCCCAAATGCTTGCTTCTTATTGGGCCGTCCAAAGAAATGAATTAATGATTACGATAAAGCTAGCCAATTAATCGCATTAAGTGGTCGCCGAGCAGTTGAAGAATTGCGGGCCGTGCCCCGTCTTTTGAAGTTCTTTTGGCTAAAAGGTTAGAAGGTGCACTTTTTTGGTCGACCAGTTGGCAATCAATGTTGAATTTGATACTCTTAAAGACGGACCCGTGATTTCGACGGATGTCGAAGGATTTGGTGCCTCAAAAGTCTGAATTTTAGGAAATCACAAGGGCCAGAAGCTTCGAAAATAAAAAAGGGACAGAAAATGGCCCTTCCGAAGGAAATCCGGCGACCCGAAGCTTCATGGTCGTCGGCGACCATGCACAGGGTCACAGGCTGTGACCCTGTGGGGATTTTTCCCCTTCGGCCACCATTTTTTGGGCGGTTTGAGGTCTTTTCTGATTCTTTTTTCTTCTGTATTTTTCTTGACATTTTTGCACATTTGTTGGCCTGATTTCTCTATTGAAAACTTGATGAGAATCCTTGCATTTTGGAGTGCAAAGTTTCCAATTTTTCAGTAAAGTCGAAGACTTTGTCGCATAAAGCTGCCGATTTTCCGTCAGAAGTTGAAACTAGGCCAAACGATGTCGGAATGACCGAAAACTTGAGGTGAAGCCTCCTGAGCAATAAATAAGACCAACCATAGGATTTTGTTTGAGTTTGGAAGCCATGTGGGGTCCTGTCGCTAGTAGACTTGATTTTGTTATGAGGAAGATGTCGCGGCTTGATATTTGATCAACCGATGTCCGATTGACTTGAAAATTGATAGGAAATCTATTGGAGTCATTTTGAGATGATCCACAGGCTCTGTCTTGGAAACCATGGTCCTGGGGAGCTTCGCCGCTGAGAGGCCTGTTTTGGCTTCTGAGAGTTAAAGCCTGATCAATTGTTGTCGAAATGACCTGAAACTTGATTTGTATCCCTTTGTAAGCATCTTAAAGCCAGCCATGTGCTCTGTCGGATGAGTGATGGCCTCGGTGGTTCTCACAACCTAGAGGCTTGATTTAGCTGTTTGAGGGTTGATATTGGTGAAACGTTGTCGGTTTGGCTTGGAACTTGACGTGGAGCCTTTTGGATGTATTTTGGGACTATCCATAGGCTCTGATTGAAGATTTATTATCTTCGACACTATCGCCGCCGAGAGCTCCTGTTCAGCTATCGGAGAAGCGAAGTTAGGCTAAATGATTTTGAAATGGCCCGATAACTTCTTGTGTACTCCTTTCTTGTCTTTCTTGAAGGATCTTGCAGTTTTTATTTGATTCTGACAAGATTTGATTTTTTGGGAAGTAGCATTGCCCATTTGTGGTAGGCTGCAACTTCATATAGCTTTCTTGATGTTGAAAAGGCAAAGTGACATTTTTGGTGTCAACAAATGCCCCCTCGAGGTACAACGACGAGTTGCTTAACTTTTGTAGTCGATGTGCCTCGAAGAGATTTTTGAAGGAGAGCATGTGACTTGACCAAGAGTCTTAGAGCAGTCTTTCTTTGGTATTGTAGCCTTTTGAGCTTCCAGGGGAATTTTATGGTAGTGAAAGGAATAACGTACCATCTCGAGGCAAAGTTTTGAAGATGACATCAGGGATGTGGATTTGGGTTTTTGGTTTTGACCTTGTGACCTAACAAGCTGTATGTGGCAGGTTAGGGGGTCGGGTTTGGTTTTGACTGTGTGACCCAACAAGTTGTATGTGGCAAGTTGGGAGGTCGATCTTGGTTTTGGTCTTTTGACCTAACAAGCTATATGTGGCAAGTTAAGGGATCAGGATTTGGTTTTTGGTCACTCTTTGGGACTGTGTGGGTCCATTGGAGTGGTTTGGATTTTTGTGGAATGTAAATTTCAAGATTTTGGCTCAATTTGGTATATAAGGCTGGATGGTTTGAAATTTGGAAGCTTATGGGGCTTGGGATTCTTTTTTGTATGGTCCAATCAACTCAAAAGAGGCATGGAACCATTTTTATCTACCCTTGGTAAGAGGGATTTCTCTTTGACTAAAAGCCTTTTTTTTAGTGCCTAGGTTGTCAAACCTGACTCATATGGGCTAACCCATGGGACCTTAAGCTTTTGAAATGGCTTAGATCTCATATGGTGTCACTTTTGCAAAGAATATCTAAAAATATCTCTTTTGGATAGAGAATATCTAAGAATATCTTTACTTGGAGAGAATCTCTCATGTTCCCTTTATATTGGGAAAGAATATCTGAAGATATCTTTCTTTGGGAGAGAATATCTCAAATCTCCCATCTTTTGGGAGAAAGTCTCACATTGCTTTCTTTTGGGGAGAGAATCCCTCAAGATATCTTTCTTTTGGGAAAGAACTTTTTTAATTTCTTTCTTTTGGTAAGGTTACTAATTAGTAACACTTACCTCTTTCTTATTTCCTTCTTTGGTTTGCTCTCTTCTATAAAAGCAAGGGGAGGTTGGATCTCTTTCTCTTATTTCTTTCTTTTGCAAAAATCTCAAGAGTGCTTCAATACCAAGAGTTCTTCTTCTTCAAAGATCTTCAAGCTTTTCTCCCCTTCTCCATCAATGGCTTTAAGTAAGTTTTCTTTCTCAAGAAAACTCCTTTCTAAAAAATAAGAAGGTAAAAAAAAGTTTCTTTTTTTTTGTTTCTTTTCTTTTCTTCTTTTTTTTTAACGTGTTTTCTTTTTTTTTACATGTTTTATGTTTTCTTTTTCGTGCTTTTTCCTCTTTTTTTTCTTTTTTTTTTGTTCTTTTTTTAGGCCATACGGACAGATCCGTATGGGTCTGGTCCGTATGGCCACGTGGCCCGCAGGCCAGTCCTCTTTCTTTTCTTTGATCTATTTTTCTTTTTAAAGAAAGTTTCTCTTTTTTTTGTTCTTTTCTTTCTTTTTTTTTTGAGAAAGTTTCTTTTTTTTTTGCTCATCATGATAATGCATTTTTTGGCAAACCAATATGTTCACACATGTATTTTTTGTAAATTGAATTGGTAGCATGATGTGATAACATACCTAAAAGTTTTTGCAAATTCGGGAATTTGGAGCTTGCAGTGATGTTGATGAAAGTGCAACTAGGTTCAATGAATAAGTCCTAGAGGGGGGTGAATAAGACAAAAGGAGTTCTAATGCCAATTTTAAACTTATTAGCCCAATTTTAATATCAACTTGGAATAATAATCACACATAACAAAATAACTTGTTTGAATTATAAGTTCAATGTGTGTGTGCTTAAATAATCAGAGACACTCTAATTTGAAACAAGATAGTAAGCACAAGATATTTATAGTGGTTCAGTCACACAGACCTACATCCCCTCTCAAGGGTCACATAGTCCCTTGGTTCCACTATAAAGAATCAAACTACACAAGTACTGATTCTAACTCAATTTTGTTACTGAGGTTCGATCACACAGATCTAATCCCCACACACAATTTTTTAGAGTGGTTGACACACACAGATTCAATCCACTGTCACAAAGATATAAATTTGAACGGAGGGTGAACACTTGCCTTTGATGAAGATCGAAAGTGTACGAGGAAGCTTTTGACCGTGATCGAAGCTTTTTACCTCTTGCAGCTAGCTTGGTGTTGATGATGAAACTCCATTGAGATGCACAACCAAGTTGTAGAGGTTTGATTTCTAGGGCAGAAATGAGAGATAGCTTTAGGGATTAGAATACCCTAGATTTGGCTTCTCAAAGCACACTCCTTAGAGCTAAGTAAGCCCTTGGATTTTTCAAGATAGAATCTAAGTGTGTTTGGAAAAAGCTTTGAGAGCTTGGGAAAGGTTTACAAGAATTTAGAACAAAGGCTCTTCAAAAACTGGAGTACTTGATGTTGGCTGGCCGAAATATGGGGTCATTTTTGAGTTTTAAACAAGCTCAAAAAAATCTTCTAAAAACCTATCAAAATAACAATTTAACCTAGGGTTTTTAGGGTCACTAAGGCGTATGGTTTCGGTCCCAATTACCTGATCTTGGTTGGCACATCTTGATATTGATCTTTGACGAAACCTGGCCTTTCCAAAAAGCTTTGACAGACCTTTTGAACTGAATCTTCTTTGAAGTACTTAAGAGACAATGTCTTCGGAACTCTTTGGCACAGAATTGACAATAAAAACCGTGCACATGAAAATGTGGCACTAACAGTTGAGCCCTTCCTGATTTTGTGGAGACTTTGAGGTTTCGAAAGTTTGGAGTTTTGGAGCTCGCAGCGATGTTGAGCCATCTTCAAGCTTCTATATCTTTCGGGACATTTCCTTTTTCTTCGGAATTGCCCCGGGATCATGCCAAAATTTCACCAGATTCTTTTTAGCAAAATCTTGTTATTTTGATGATTGATCTTTTTTTCTTTTCCAACCTTTGCAAGTGGTTCCTCCAGAATGAACAAGGGTAAAGAGCCTGCTACAAGCGTACCTCGTCGATCTGCTAGATCTTCCAATCCGGCCATTCAGCAGGCTTGGGAGAAGGTCCAGTATGTTGAGAGAAACCTTGAAGAGTGTGACTCCTTCAACAGAGATGAGATAAGGCAACGACTGATCGCTCTCAAGAATGAAGAATTCTATAAGATCATGGTAAGCAACCATCCTTTGGTGATGGACGATCAGAGGGTTTTGCCCAAGCCTACCTTCTTCTTTGATGATGCAGTCCCTGACGACGTGACATACCAGAGGATATGTTTTCATTTCTCTTACACAGCTGATGGTGGGGAGAGAACTATTGTTACCCGGTCGACGTTTGATCGCACCATTTTGATCATGAGCCTTTCTCCCACGTGCCCTAAGAGGGAAGATCCTCCAAGTTGGGTGAAGAGGACTAACGTGATCAAGACCGGGGGTTTTGTTGGCGGTCCTCCTGAATATATGGAGAAGTCGCCTGCCGACATTGATATATTGATGCCGGCTAGTGGCTACCAGGGCTATGATTATCTGTCGGTCAATTTGGGACCGGTGGGCCTTGGTATTTTCAGCGGTGGCGGCAACAATTGGGTGAAGCCTTTTCGACTTCGTGGCCGTTTCAGTGCTGACTCCGAGTGGAAGTCGTGGACTAATCGTGCCTTGCCGATTGGTGGTGCCGTTTTGAAGGAACCCGGGATTTTAGATGCGGTCCGTGACTTTAGGGAGACCGTGATCCTTTCCGACAAGGCCTTCATGGCTTTGTTTGAGTCACTCCTTCCACAAACCAATACCTTCGTTGTCACGAATGGTGAGATTGGTTTTTCTTTGAAGGAGTTGAGTGCCATTCCGGGTTGCCTATCCTTGGCAAACTCTATGAAGAGTTCATGCCGATCGACAGCGTCCTTAAGGAGCAGTTAGAGGAGTTCAGGCTCTATACTTCCAGCTTGTCACCTTTTATGATTTTTTGAAGGAGAAGGCTCAAAAGTCAGGTCAAGCAGTTGGAAGAGTTTTGGCTCTTCATTCCCTAACTTCTTTGACAGTAGGGAAATTTTTTGATAGCATGACCCCGGAAGCAAGTGCTCAGGATCTGGGTTCAAAGAAGACTTCGGCCATGCAAGAAGAGTTGAGGGGTTTCTTCGCAAGTACAAATGCCATTTGTTATGACATTGCACTACGGAGACATCTCGTTGTTTACCTCACTTATTGGCTAGGTGAGGCTATTTTTGTTGGAGGAGAAAAATGCACATCAGGCCGCATTATATTTTTTCGGCTTGTCAGATGGCGTTTAGAGAGCGGCTTGCTTTAGTGCCTGCTCTTTACTCCTACTTGTGCACCGAGCTACAGGTTGCTGCTTTTTTTGTTCGGCTTGGGCTCCCCATGAATAGGTTATTTTCAGCCCACATCTTTTACTTGTGGTTTGTATACCACTATCCTGGCTTCCACTGGCTGGATGCTGTACAGGATGATGATCCACTCATGATTCAATTGGCTAAGGGTAAAGCCGTGCTGGAATCACTTTTGTTTGCCCGCATGAGGATCCGCCGGTTTAGGACGTCGAGATGGGGCAGTCTTCAGTGAAGCTTTCCCGGAGTTGCGGAAGAAGGCTTTTGACTTTTGGTGCCTCCCGAGACTCTACCAGGGCAGGGTCGGGAAGGCATTATTCCTTGACTAATGTAGAGAATGAGTGCATTTTCAGCATACGTGTCGGCATGATGGTGTACCGCAGACATCTTTTCATCAACATCAAACCGTATGTACCTTCTCGCTTTGCTCTGCAGTTTGGCTTTTCTTAAGGCGTTGTTGGAGCGCCTTCAAGCATGGTGAAGTGCTTTGGAGGTTTACAGGACGGGAGAAACGCATGAGCTTTCTATAGTGCTGAAGACACTACTGCCACGATTTCTTATCCCGTGTTGTCCAATTTTCGGACTGCCGGCTTCGCGAAGTGGTTCGCGGAGACTTTTTGGTATATCAGGGGCTTTCCAAGAAAGAGCTAGATGTGAAGCTGTCGTCTGGAAAAGGCCTTGGAAAGTCGGATGGTGTCCGGCGAGAGGAGGATTGGGCCTTCCTTTCTGGAGAGAAGCACAAGATAGGCTTTCTCGGTGACCAGGGCGTCATTAGTTCTGAAGCTGTTCAAGAAATACCTGATGAGGCTTTAGAGCAGCTAGAATGGGAAGAAGCTGAACTTGACACTTGGATGCAAGTGGCACAGAGGCGAGCTTCCGTGGAGTCTACTGACAAGGGTAGACCATCTAGTGAGAAGTCAGTGGGAAACCTGACTTTGACAGCGGGGCAGGTTCCTCCAGGAAGCAAACCCGTAGAAGTAAGAGGAAGAGAAGTCAACATCGCAGCAAGGGGCAACACGAAGACTCTCCTAATATGGAAGTTCCTCTTACTATTAATGAGGAGGTGCCAAAGAATGCTGATGAGCCTCCAGAAAAGAGGAGCCGAGAAAAAGAGACCGTGGATGAAGGTATGATTTTTCCTCTTTTTAGTTCCGTTCCTTTCATGGGATTTTTCCATGTTCTGATTTGTTTTCTGTTTCTGCTTTTCCTTTTTTTTTAGCAGAAGAGTAAGACTTGGTGATGCCTGAGGTTCTGACCGATGAGGCGGTGACAGATCCTGTGGAGGCATCTGAAGAACTGAGGGACTCTTGAGTGATTCTGGAATCTCCAATTTGTATAACTTCTTTTGCTTTCTTTTTTTTTTCTTTTTTGTGTCTGTGACTTGATTTGCTAACATTTTTCTTGTCAGCTAACTTGCCACAGGTTTCTGATGACTTTGAACCATCGATGGAAGCAAATGTTGATGATGCTTCCGATGAGTTCATGGAGGAAGAGAGTATTCCGCCAGTCGTCGAAGAAGGTACTTTGTAATGATAACCCTGATAATGATTTTTTTTAACATGATCATATTCATACCTTTTTGTATTTCTTTGGCAGGTTTTGGAGTGACAGAAGAGAGTTCATCGCTTTCTTTAGAACTAGAGCAAGAGATGCAAGAGGTTGATCCGGAGGTAGAGACTCCTACAACCAGTTCTGACACAGTAGAGACGAGAACTCGTGATGAGATTCCTTCCCCAGTGGCTCCAATCGGAAAGAGTTCTTTTGTTACTCTTCCATTGGGGCATGACATGAGCAGCCGACCGACGGAGCGGGGCGAATCTTCATCTGGGCCACCTCTTTTATTTACGAAAAAGGTGCTGGCACAAGTTTTGAGCTCTTGGATCGAGACTCCTTTCTTGACACTTGGACGCCGGATTTGGTATGATCCAGCACGTGCAAGAGATTCTCACTTATGCCGAAGAAGTTGGTTTGGACGTCACAGGTACCAGGGCGATCGTTGATAGGATCATTGCGCTGGGCGACAAGTGGTTTGAGACCATGGCTTTCCCTAATGGTGACTTCTTCAAAGAGATGTTTCAGGATCCTGCTAACAAGGCTAAGTCTGACCTGAATGAGGCTACGCAGAGCAGGAAATAGGCAGTCCAGGAGAGAACTTAGAAGAGCTAGCCATCATCGGGCTGAGGCATGACCATAACATCCTTGATAGGGAGGTCGATGAGGCAAGGAAACGTCTTGAGCATTTGAAGGCATAAGTCGCGGCCAAGTGGGCTGCTATAACAGAGGCTCGCGATGGGGAGAGTGCTCTGATTCGCCGGGTTGCAGATGCCGATCGAGTTCTCAAAAGGAAGATTCAAGAAAACAAACAATGGCAAACTGCTCGGGATAAGCTTCCCGATATAAAAGATGGGTTACAGCCTTCTCCAACATCTCATGGCAAGTTCCTGAAGGAGCGTGCCTTGGAAACTAAGACGGCTGGGGCCAGGAGTTTGCTTGAGGAGCTGAAACTTTGGTTAGAGGCCATTTTTGGCTGAGCTCCTGATTTTTTGTAGCATAAACTATCCTTTTTTCTTCTTTTTTTGGCACCACATGTATTTTTTGGTACTCACTTTTTTTTGTAGTGCTTGTAAACACTTTTTTTTTGGTACCACATGCATTTTTTGGTACTCTTTTTTTTTTGTTTTCTCTACGCTTACTTAAATCTTTTTGTGATGAAAGTAATTGCTAAATGGGATTTGATCAAAAGTTTGTCATTTTGTGAAAATCTTTTGTCAAATGATTGTTTTGGCATGGGAGCCAGTTTTTGTTTGTGGCATGAAAGCCGATTTTGGCATGAGAGCCAATCTTTTTGGCATTGATAGCCGGTTTGTGGCATTGATAGCCGGTTTTTTTGATGGCATTTTATAGCTAGCTTTTGGTGGCATTTATAGCCGGTTTTGGTTTTCAAAAATGCAAGTATCGACTAAAAGTCGCCTCCCTACTGAATGGTCTTGCAAGTTTCTATTGAATGTCACATCCTTGCTCATTCGGTTGTGAGTATCGATGGAATGTCACATCCTCATAGATTTGGGTGCAAGTATTGACTAAGCGACGATTCCTCCCTTTTCAAAAATTTTATTTTGTGGGTACTGATTCGATGTCGTTTCTCCATAATTTTTGAAATTTGCAGTTTCCTCAAACCTTTGGGTTGTGGATATCAACTACAATGTTGCATCTCCATGATTTCAAGGTTTTTTCAAACCTTTGAAATTTGGGTTTTGGATATCAACTGAAATATTGCGTCTCCACGATTTTTTTATTTTGTAAGTATCGATGAAATGTCGCTTCGCTACGATTTTGGAAGTGTCGAACTTGGTTCGCATTTTTCCAATTTGTACGAGTATCGACTAAGTGTGGTTTCCTCGCGGTTTTTTGAAAAACCATTTTTTTTAAGACACAAGGGTTATGAGTTTTGACCTAAAACAATTTTGGCGGTAAAAGGCATGGTGGACTAGGGTGGAAATCCATGAATCCGGATTTTGTTTCAAACCATGAATTTTGGGTTCAAGGATTGAAAATTTTGGTCAAGTTAGGGAGAGATTCCTAAACTTGGAATTTTTTGAACAATGAAATGATGAAAGTGAGCATTGATTGAATTTTTAGAAATTTCAACATTTGATATGAAAATTCTAAAAAGGGTGGGTTTGACAAGCGAGTACCTAGAAATAGGTTTTGGCCGTATAGCATTGCTCGGACCCAGTTGGGTAAGTCTTTAAGGGTACTACCGCTTTAAGAACTTGTCGTTGATGGGCAACATACATCTGTCACCTTCCATGTTTAGGAGGGCGTATGCGCCGTTGGAGAAGACCTTGTCGATGACATATGGTCCCTCCCACTTTGGTTCAAACTTGCCTTTGGACTTATGAGCAAAGACCATTGGTCTTTTTACCGTAAGAACTAAGTCACTCTTTTTGTAGGCGCGTTGCCTGGCCTTCTTATCGAAAGACCCTGCCATGCGTGCTTGGTAAAGTTCAATGCTTTGTCGAGCTTCGAGTCATCTCTCATCTAGATTGTCTAGCTCATGGAGTCGTGATTTGACATTGCTTTCTTGAGTCATGTCATTTTGCATAGATACCCTCAAGAAGGAATTTGTACTTCCAAGGGTACAACAACTTTGCATCCATTGACCAAGGAGAATGGTGCACTATGGGTTGGTCCTTGAACGGTGGTTCGATAGGCCCATAAAGCTTTAGACAGTTTGTCGTTACAGTCTTTTTTTTTACTAGAGACCATTTTCTTAAGGATTTTGCAGAGTGTCTTACTGAAGGCTTCTGCTAACCTGTTTGCTGCCGGATTGTATGTAGTCGAAGGACAGCTTTGGATTTTGTATTTGTCTCAGAACCTGTAGAATCGATGATCCCAGAATTGTGGTCCGATATCATGGATGAATCTTTTGGGTATGCCGAAACGACAAATGATGTTGGTGCACAGGAAGTGAAGGACTGATGAGGTCTTCATTTCGTTGAGCGCAAATGCTTCCGACCACTTGGAGAAATAATCCGTAGTGGCAAAGATGAAGCGATGACCTTTTCTTGAAGGGAGAGAAATAGGACCTATGATGTCCATACCACAGGCTTCGAAAGGCCATGAGATTGCTGTAGAATGCAGCCATTCTGGAGGCATGTGAACGTAATCTCCATGAACTTGGCATTGTTGGCAGCGCTTAGCAAATTGCATTGCGTCAGCTACCATGGTAGGCCAGTAATAACCTAACCTTTTTATCTGATCGTAGAACTTTGGACCAGCCTGATGGGCTCCACAAAGACCAGCATGAATTTCTTCGAGTGTTTCTTCAGCCTCTTGTTGTGACAAGCAGCGTAGAAGTACTCCGTTAAAGGATTTCTTGTAAAGGAATTTTGAAGAAATATCCAAATGAAAGTTTGGGGCTCGCCTTTGGATGCTTACCCTTTATTTTGGATCTTAGGGTAGGTATCTAAACATAGGATAATCAATGAACGGATCCCTCCAGTCGCCGATTGAAGGTTGAAGGATAGAGACCCGACTTCCAACCACTCGGTGGCATTCAGCAACTGCTTGGTGTGTCTAAAGAGGAGGGAGGACTCTTCTCTTGCACACTGTGATTTGCATGTTTTCCCTTTCTTGGATCGCCATAGATGCGGCAAGTCCGGCCAGGGCATCTACATGGATGTTTTCACCTCTACGAATATGGGTGATGTGACAGATGTCAAACTTCTGCAGAAGCGATTGTGCCTTATTGTAGTAAGGCAGCAGATCAGGCTTTCTGACTTCAAATTTCTGATTCATCTTGTTGACGATCAGTTGAGAGTCTCTAGAGACTTCTAGCATGGTGATGTAAGATTTGACGGCGAGTTCCAATCCTAAGATCAGAGCTTGGTATTCAACTGCATTGTTTGTGCATGGTTCCAGTAGCAAGAAAGCGTGTGGAATCATGTATTTGTCGGGGCTAACAAGGGGGATGAATGCCAACCCTCGAGATCAGCTGTCTTTTTTCATTTGTCCTGGTTGTACCGTCAAAGTACATGTCCCAGGAGGCATTTTGTGACGAAGTCTCCACGTTATAGATGGGTTCGTCTAGGAGATCATCTCTGAATGGAGAATCTTTAGGCAATGGATGCTCTGCGAGAAAGTCCGCTAGAGCTTGGCCTTTGATTGCTTTTTACAGTACATAACTAATATCAAATTATGACAGAAGGATGGAACATTTTGCTAGTTGGGCATTGAGATAACCTGTTTTTTTGACAAGGACCTTCAAGAGGTTGATCCTAGAGACCAGGTAGACTGTGTTGAAAAGAAAATAGTGACGTAGCTTTTGTACGATGAAAATCACTGCAAGACATTCTTATTCGACTGAAGAGTAGCGATGCTCTGCACCTACTAGCATGCGACTGAGGTAGTATAGAGCAGCTTCTTTTCTTTCATCATTTTCTTGTGTAAGTAGAGCACCCAGAGAGTGGCAAGGGCTCTTGTGTACAAGATGAATGGTTTTCGAGTGGTAGGAGCAGCTAACACTGGAGGTCTGGTCAGGTATGACTTAATATCTTGAAATGCAGCTTTACAGTCAGCATCCCAGACAAAGTCTACACCTTTCTTCATCAACCGAGAGAATGGACGGCATTTTCCCGAAAGATTGGAGATGAACCGTCTGATGTAGGCCAATCTTCCTTGAAGTCCTTTCTGTTAGGTGTGTGTTAAGAGGAGGAAGGATTCTTCTCTCGCACACTGTGATTTGCATGTTTTCCCTTTCTTGGATCGCCATAGATGTAGCAAGTCCGGCCAGGGCATCTGCACGGATGCTTTCACCTCTACGAATGTGGGTGATGTGACAAATGTCAAACTTTTGCAGAAGCGATTGTGCCTAATTATAGTAAGGCAGCAGATCAGGCTTCTTGACTTCAAATTTCTGATTCATCTGGTTGACGATTAGTTGAGAGTCTTTAAAGAGTTCCAACATGGTGACGCCGGATTCAATGGCGAGTTCTGTAAGATCCCGACCCCCAGTCCTTTTGTTTAGTATTGTTTTAATCGTGGTTTAGCTTTTTAAGTGAGATTTGATTTAGTTTGACCTTGTTTTTAAGTTTGACTAGATTTTTCCATAACCTTGGAGATTTTGAGACCGTTGATGACTTTGGTTTGACCCGGTCCATATGATATGTATTTTTATGAGAAATTACTTTTGATTTCTAAAAATTCTGATTTTGGTGCATTTAGACTCATTTTATGAAGTTTAACAACTTTCATGTTTTGACCATTTTGAGTCGATGATCAGAAAATGCGTTTTTCGAGAAAAAAGGGCAAAAATGGCTTTTCACACCAAATCTGAACTCAAATTTCGAAATTTCAAAATTATGTCAAATTTATACTTTTTAGAAACTAGATTTTTCAAGGATCATTTTACTCTTCTTCGTCGATCTCATCCGGGGCCCACAAAATAAGGTTTTAGCCATTTTAAAATTCAGCAGTCATGGGCCCACTTTTGAGTCACTTAAGTTAGACCTCTTCCCCCTCCCATCGTTCATTTCATCCTGCAACCAAAAAAAAATTCTTGCAACAGAGCTGAGAGGAGAGCTCTTCTTCTCCAAACTTCCCCCTCTTGCATGCCTTAGCTAGGAAGCTCCAAATCAAGATCTGATTTCACCATTTTTTTCCTCTCTTCTCAAGCTTCAGCTGGGTAACTCTTTTGAAAGATTTTCTGCAACTCTTCTTCTTCTCCCAGCTGGTCCCTTCCTGTTCAGCAAGCTACAGGTTAGAGCTTCATTTCCCCTCTTCCATGGAGTTCTTTTAGCTCATGTAGGGCTTGTTTTTCATACATGCAAACCCATTTTCGAAATGGGGGTTTTGTTTGTTCAAAATGATGATTTTTGAATGGATTTCTCGGTGCTTTTTGTAGAGCTCGGTTCAGCTGTAGGAAGAGATCCTTGAGGAGATTTTTGGTTTGACATTGGGCTAAGGCAAGTGAATAAACTGGTTTGAATGCAAGTTAATGAAATAATGTTTCTTCTTTAAAGCTTAATTTGAAAACTAAAGGCACCACTAGGCTTAGGTCAACTTGTCGGGCTGATCACCCGGCTTGGGATCTTTAATTTGTTCGCCAGTTGCAGCTTGGATTCTGTCTGTACCGACCATGGCAACGGTTTTATCTGCCGGTCCCATTTGTATGGCTACGGTTCTGATTTTTGATCTGCCGGTCCCATTTGTATGGCTACGGTTCTGATCCTATTTTTAGTACCACGTTCAGTGGCTACGTTCTGTCTGCTCTTATTACTTCGGTAATAGGAGGATTTAGCTATTTGTGGTTGCCAATGTTTTATCTGCATATTACTTTATTTTATGATTCTTGTTGTTATACTTTTTATGCTTTGATTTGTTTAATGTTTACGATATCGATCTTTATTGTATTGTCTCTACTATTCAGTTTTAAATGTATTTCCAATTATTAAATGTTTTGCTTAGGTGGTTATCTTTTCGAGATATTTATGCTTTAGAGACTGTTCGTTTATTTGTCTTGATATTTATGTTCGGACTTTCGATCGTTTTAGCATCTTTTATTGTCATTATTGTTTAGACTATTTATCCGGTTTTACGATGATTTCATCAAGTTTTATATATGTTCTTTGGTTTCATATTACTTGATTATTTGCTTGCCAGACCGTCGTGTCTGACCCTTGTTTGTTTGGTGCCAGATTCCGCTCTTTCTGGTTTTAGGTGTTTGATCAGAGGAGGCGGTAGGACCGCCGGTCTGACGTGAGAGGCTGCCCATTGATATCATCTAGATGTCAAGTTTGGCACCGGAGTTCGCATCAAATCTTTGAGGGTAGTATTTCTATTAGTTGGATATATTGTTGTATGGCTTTATTAGCCTTTTTATTGGGTTGTAATTAAGACACTTGTTAATTGTAATCTGAATATGTGGGAATTAATTAGTCTGTTACTACCAGCTCAGTGTGCTCTGATGTATGATTTATGCCAGTCTGTTTATTTGATGGCTTTTTGATATTGGTTGCGTGCGACACGGAACCCGATGGCCACGGATTCCGAGTCGTAACACCATGTTTAGCTTCCGCGAAAATATACTCTGATCGTGAAGGAATTTGATTATCCTCATTCACGCGGATCTTGGGAACATAACAAAAGTTTCAAATTTATCCCAAAATTTCGCACTCCGGGATCGGATCACTGCAGGGCCCGGTTTCGGGGTGTGACAGGTTTGGTATCAGAGCTGGTTAGTTTCTAGGAAATAAAATACTCTAGAGACATTAAGACGTGTGGTGAGGATTCGTTAGATTGTGTCGATTTGTTTACTCGTGTCTTTGTTTCTTTGGATTTGAGTCGGCTTTTCTTTCAGTTCAGGAGATTTTGCTTGTCTTTTCTTTTAGTTCTGTTGTTAGGAGATTTGGATGACCAAATTTCCTCCTTAGTGGTGGAGAATTTAAAGTCTCCATACTCTTGTTCAGTGTCTTTTGTCTGTGCTTGTGTCGGAGACTGAGAACCCTCTGGACTTGGTATGTTGTTTTCGGAGAACATCAGCAGACTTCCAGTCTTCAGCATCTTCATTGTGGTTAATGAGAGAAGACATGTGCGTTTGCCCGCCAGAGTTGAACTTGAGCATTATTCGAAGACCCCCTTTCAGCTAATCAAGGATCGTCATGTAGCGTACCAAGGTAAGTAAATGTAGATTTTGGGTGAACCCAGACCATCTTTCCAGGATGAAGGACTGCAAAAAGGCATATCAGCTATTGATTCTATGAAGAGAGAAGTGATTCTTAGTTAGTAAGACTAGAAGTTAGTGCCAGAAACTCAGGGATTTCCCGAATTCAATGAGCCTTGTCATGGATTTGGTTGAGAATTTCTATAACTTGCAGCTTAGCTGGTGTATTTGATTCAGCAGGGATACCAAGTGGATGGTTCGTTGTGGTCAAGATAATTTTTGGCAGCAGAGGAAACCTTGTGGATTTCACCGACTTACGGGGTATTGGATTGGCCAACGTACAGATGCAAGTGTATACCTCAGTTTGGTGATGTCTCTTTTCTTGGTGAGAATGATTTTCGTGATGTTTTCATCTTTTGTTACATTTTTCTTAATGTCTATGACTTATTATTGCAGTGTTTAAACAATGGATTTATGTTTCCTCTTTAAGGCTTATTTTGAAATAAACTATGTCATTATACTCTTTTTATGAGTCACATGATTTTGTCTTCATAAGGATTTGTGTTTCGAATTTTTGTTTAATCTTCTTAAGATATTGTTTTACAATGATCTTGGAATTTTGCTCTCGTTTTAGTTTTCTTAAATGTTGACATCTACATCTCGAAACCTTAGTGATTTCAAAATTTTGTATATGTTTGGTTGGAAATGGACGGATGTTTTTAATGATGGAATGTAGAGACTAGTGGATAAATTGGTATTTAAAAGCATGTGACTCAAAATCGTGTTTCTTTTCAATGAACAATGTGAAATTTCTATTTCATTGATTCATTTTCTTTGGCTATGCAAAATGAATTTCCTAAGGGTTTTGTGTTTAGATTATATGCAGATTTCCTACATTTGTTTTAACTCTATTTAGATTTGTTTAGATTTCCGCAAGATTTTCATGAACAAATGAGTTCAGATTTCAACAAGGTTTAGTGTTTAACTAACACTCAGATTTTCGCAGATTTTTGCAAAGTTTAATGTATGGTCATACTACATGAATTAGATTTATTTTTGAAATCCTAATTTGAGATTGTTGAGTATTTCAATGATTTGTTGGGTTATAAAAATATGAGTTTCAAAACGAATAATGTTGTTTCATGTTCAAGCTTTGATAAACTTTATTTATTAATCTTTATTTGATGATTTGGAAGTTCAATTTCTATTATGTTTTAAAAATGGTAAAATTCAACTAAGTAATTGTTTTAGTCACTATGTTTAAGATTTTACGATTTGTTTTGCATCGAATGGAATGAGTTGTAGTAGCTTATGGTTGGAGTTTGGAGGTGTATGGATTGAAGGGTTGATGGATGTCAGGAAGTGTACTGGTTCAGTTGGAAACAAAGTTGGATCTATGAGAGAGTAAACATCATTCAAGACTTGGATTGAAAGTTTCAACTTATCAGGGAATGATGCCAGCTTGGCAGGCCTATTTTGTTGATAACACAGTATCAAGCAGAAGATCAAGAGCAGCAAGTAGATAGAATCAGATGTGGGCAAGAATTCTGAGTACAGCATAGAAAGATTTGGATTATGGAGTTGTGAACACAGATTGGATTTTCAAGGTCGGCTTTACATGTCAAGGGTAGAAGACTCGAAGAGTGAAACCTGAAGAGGAAAGCTATGCGAAGTTTCGACACAACAGCTCAGCAAGTTATGGCAGTTTGACATCTGGCTTATGGTAGTGTGACATCTGGGTTGTAGCAGACCAAGTCAGAGACAGTACATCTGTAGAATTTGGAGTTTGTGATTTCAGAACAAAGAAAGATTGTCGGCATACTTGGAGGCCAGAAGCTGATGATGCATTAGAGGAACATAGTTAGAGCGAACATATGGAAATTTCAGAATTTTTCGGGTTGAAGATTTATTTCAGAGAAAACATGTCTATGATCACATCTTCGTACAAGCATCGGGAGCACCGTGTACAGCTTTGTAGGACTTAAGGCACAGAATTCCAAGCTGATAGAAAGAGACAGAACTTGCAGTTTCTTGAACCGACAGTGACTGACGAGATAAGCAAAAGAAATGATCCGGTACGAGAACTACAGATGACACCAAGGATGATTAGAAGAATCGTTGAACACTAGTTTGGTCAGAGGAGTATGTTTTGAGCAGATATGTAGAATAGTTTGAAGCCTTCAACCGAATCAGAGTGTTGTTGACCGTGCATCTCGACGTCAGGTTTGATCAGAGGGTCTCTCAGTTGCCGAGGTTTAGAGTAGGGTGCCAGTATTTTCGTTTGTCTTTTGGGTTTTTGATTTTGATTTGGTTTAAACCATTTGGAGGACCAAATGGGTTCTAAGGGGGGGAGGATGTAAGATCCCGACCCCCAGTCCTTTTGTTTAGTATTGTTTTAATCGTGGTTTAGCTTTTTAAGTGAGATTTGATTTAGTTTGACCTTGTTTTTAAGTTTGACTAGATTTTTCCATAACCTTGGAGATTTTGAGACCGTTGATGACTTTGGTTTGACCCGGTCCATATGATATGTATTTTTATGAGAAATTACTTTTGATTTCTAAAAATTCTGATTTTGGTGCATTTCGACTCATTTTATGAAGTTTAACAACTTTCATGTTTTGACCATTTTGAGTCGATGATCAGAAAATGCATTTTTCGAGAAAAAAGGGCAAAAATGGCTTTTCACACCAAATCTGAACTCAAATTTCGAAATTTCAAAATTATGTCAAATTTATACTTTTTAGAAACTAGATTTTTCAAGGATCATTTTACTCTTCTTCGTCGATCTCATCCGGGGCCCACAAAATAAGGTTTTAGCCATTTTAAAATTCAGCAGTCATGGGCCCACTTTTGAGTCACTTAAGTTAGACCTCTTCCCCCTCCCATCGTTCATTTCATCCTGCAACCAAAAAAAAATTTCTGCAACAGAGCTGAGAGGAGAGCTCTTCTTCTCCAAACTTCCCCCTCTTGCATGCCTTAGCTAGGAAGCTCCAAATCAAGATCTGATTTCACCATTTTTTTCCTCTCTTCTCAAGCTTCAGCTGGGTAACTCTTTTGAAAGATTTTCTGCAACTCTTCTTCTTCTCCCAGCTGGTCCCTTCCTGTTCAGCAAGCTACAGGTTAGAGCTTCATTTCCCCTCTTCCATGGAGTTCTTTTAGCTCATGTAGGGCTTGTTTTTCATACATGCAAACCCATTTTCGAAATGGGGGTTTTGTTTGTTCAAAATGATGATTTTTGAATGGATTTCTCGGTGCTTTTTGTAGAGCTCGGTTCAGCTGTAGGAAGAGATCCTTGAGGAGATTTTTGGTTTGACATTGGGCTAAGGCAAGTGAATAAACTGGTTTGAATGCAAGTTAATGAAATAATGTTTCTTCTTTAAAGCTTAATTTGAAAACTAAAGGCACCACTAGGCTTAGGTCAACTTGTCGGGCTGATCACCCGGCTTGGGATCTTTAATTTGTTCGCCAGCTGCAGCTTGGATTCTATCTGTACCGACCATGGCAACGGTTTTATCTGCCGGTCCCATTTGTATGGCTACGGTTCTGATTTTTTATCTGCCGGTCCCATTTGTATGGCTACGGTTCTGATCCTATTTTTAGTACCACGTTCAGTGGCTACGTTCTGTCTGCTCTTATTACTTCGGTAATAGGAGGATTTAGCTATTTGTGGTTGCCAATGTTTTATCTGCATATTACTTTATTTTATGATTCTTGTTGTTATACTTTTTATGCTTTGATTTGTTTAATGTTTACGATATCGATCTTTATTGTATTGTCTCTACTATTCAGTTTTAAATGTATTTCCAATTATTAAATGTTTTGCTTAGGTGGTTATCTTTTCGAGATATTTATGCTTTAGAGACTGTTCGTTTATTTGTCTTGATATTTATGTTCGGACTTTCGATCGTTTTAGCATCTTTTATTGTCATTATTGTTTAGACTATTTATCCGGTTTTACGATGATTTCATCAAGTTTTATATATGTTCTTTGGTTTCATATTACTTGATTATTTGCTTGCCAGACCGTCGTGTCTGACCCTTGTTTGTTTGGTGCCAGATTCCGCTCTTTCTGGTTTTAGGTGTTTGATCAGAGGAGGCGGTAGGACCGCCGGTCTGACGTGAGAGGCTGCCCATTGATATCATCTAGATGTCAAGTTTGGCACCGGAGTTCGCATCAAATCTTTGAGGGTAGTATTTCTATTAGTTGGATATATTGTTGTATGGCTTTATTAGCCTTTTTATTGGGTTGTAATTAAGACACTTGTTAATTGTAATCTGAATATGTGGGAATTAATTAGTCTGTTACTACCAGCTCAGTGTGCTCTGATGTATGATTTATGCCAGTCTGTTTATTTGATGGCTTTTTGATATTGGTTGCGTGCGACACGGAACCCGATGGCCACGGATTCCGAGTCGTAACACCATGTTTAGCTTCCGCGAAAATATACTCTGATCGTGAAGGAATTTGATTATCCTCATTCACGCGGATCTTGGGAACATAACAAAAGTTTCAAATTTATCCCAAAATTTCGCACTCCGGGATCGGATCACTGAAGGGCCCGATTTCGGGGTGTGACAAGTTCCAATCTTAGGATCAGAGCTTGGTATTCAGCTGCAATGTTTGAGTATGGTTCTAGTAGCGAGAAAGTGTGTGGAATCATGTATTTTTCGGGGCTAACAAAGAGGATGCCAACTCCCGAGATTAGCTATCTTTTTTCATTTGTCCTGGTTGCATCGTCAAAGTACATGTCCTAGGAGACATTTTGTGAGAAAGTCTCCACAGTGTAGACTGGTTCGTCTAGGAGATCATCTCTGAGTGAAGAATCTTTAGGCAACGGATGTTCTGCAAGAAAGTCTGCTAGAGCTTGGCCTTTGATTGCTTTTTGCGGTACATAACTAATATCAAATTGTGATAGAAGAATGGACCATTTTGCCAGTCGGGCATTGAGAGAACCTGCTTTTGTGACAAGGACCTTCAAGAGGTTGATCCTCAAGACCAGGTAGACTGTGTTGGAAAGCAAGTAGTGATGGAGCTTTTGTACGGCGAACATCACTACAAGGCATTCTTTTTCGACTGGAGAGTAACGATGCTCTGCACCTACTTGCATGCGGCTAAGGTAGTATAGAGCAGCTTCTTTTCTTTCATCATTTTCTTGTACAAGTAGAACGCCTAGAGAGTGTCAAGGGCTCTTGTGTACAAGATGAATGGTTTTCCAGTGGTAGGGGCAGATAACACTGGAGGTTTGGTCAGGTATGACTTGATATCTTGAAATGCAGCTTCATAGTCAGCATCCCAGACAAAGTTTACACCCTTTTTCATCAGCCGGGTGAATGAACGGCATTTCCCTAAAAGATTGGAGATGAATCGTCTGATGTAGGCCAATCTCCTTTGAAGCCCTTTGAGTTCTCTCAAGGTTCTTGGAGAGGGCATTTCTAGAATGGTCATGACTTTGATGTGGTCAAACTCTATTCCAGCTTTCCAAACTAGGAATCCGAGGAACTTACCCGACGAGATGCCGAAGAAGCACTTCAGAGGATTCATTCGCAGTTTGTGTTTGCGAAGCTGGAGGAAGACTTCTCGAAGATCTTTGAGATGGTCTTCTTTTCTTTTGCTTTTGACAGCGAGATCATCAACGTAACATTCGACCGTCTTATGCTGCATATCTTGGAATATTTTCATTATAGCCCTTTGATATGTGGCACCAGCATTTTTCAGACCAAATGGCATGACAATGTAGCAATACACGCTAAATGGGGCCCAAAATGAAGTGTGTTTTTTGTTGACACCAAAAAAATGTGTCACTTAGCTTCTTCAAAATCCAGAAAGCTACATGAAGTCGCAGCTGCCATAAATAGGCAATGCTACTTCCAAAAATCAAATCTTGTCAGAATCAAACAAAAACTACAAGATCCTTCAAGACAGCCAAAAGAGGAGTGCACAAGAAGTTTTGGGCCATTTCAAAATCATTTGGCCTAACTTTGCTTCTCCAACAGCTGAAAAGGAGCTCCCGGCGGCGAAAGCATCGGAGACACCAAATCTTTGATCAAAGTAGATGGATGATCTCAAAATACATTCAAAAGGATCCACGTCAAGTTCCGAGCCAAACCGACAACGTTTAACCCTACATCAACCCTCGAACAGCTAAATCAAGCCTCTCGGCGGCAAGAACCACGGAGTCCATCACTCATCAAATAGAGCACATGGACGGCTTCAAAATGCTTACAAAGGGCTACACGTCAAATTTCAGGTCATTTCGACAACATTTGACCAGACTTTGACGCTCGGAAGCCAAATCAGGCCTCTCGGCGGCAAAGCTCCCCGGGACAATGGTTTCCAAGACAGAGCCTATGGATCATCTTAAAATGACTCCAATAGGTTCCCTATCAAATTTCAAGTCAATCAGACATCGGTTGACCGCACATCAAGCCACGACATCTTCATCGCGACAAAAATAAGTCTACTGGTGATAGGACCCCAAACAGCTTCAAAACCCAAACAAAAGCCTATGGTTGGTCTTATTTATTGCTCAGGAGGCTTCACCCCAAATTTCAGGTCATTCCGACATCATTTGACCCAGTTTCAGCTTCTGACGGAAAATCAGCAGCTCTGCGCGACAAAGTTTTCGGCTTTCTCGGAAAATCGGAAACTTTGCAAACCAACATGCAAGGATTCTCATCAGGTTTTCTACAAGCTAATTAGGCCAATAAATGATCAAAAAAGTCAAGGAAAAATACAGAAGAAAAAAGAATTGAAAAACAACAAAAATGGACGCAAAACCGGACAAAAGGGGGGGCCTGCGACCCTGGCCCAGGGTCGCAGACGACCCTAGAACCCGGGATCGCCGGGTGGGCCCTGGAAACACCATTTTTCGTCACTTTTTCATGATTCGAAGCATCCGACCCCTGAGATTTCCAAATTTCATACTTTTGAGACACCAAATCCTTTGACATCCGTCAAAATCACGGGTCAATCATCAAGAGTATCAAAATCAACATTGATCGCCAACCAATCAACCAAAAAAGTGTGCTTTCTACTCGACCGATCAAGAAATCAACAGGACAGATGGCACCGACCCGCTGTTGGCAACCAATACCTGAAGTTACATGGTCATCCGATGTCGATCTACATGAAGATCCATCGATGATCATCGCCAGAAGAATCCCAAAAGACGCGGCACGGCCCGCGACTCTTCAACTGCTCAGCGACCACTTAATGCGATTAATTGACTAGCTTTATTACAGTCATTAATCCACTTCTTTGGACGGCCCAATTTGAAGCAAACATCCGGGAGTTACAAGTCAATTGATTCATGGCATTGAACCCATGGAACTCCTCCCATCATGGCGATTAAAGGCGATTAAATGCCCTCAATTTCCTCGGGCCAATCAGAAGCCAAGAAAAAGGAGTTACAAAATAAAGGAATTAAATCCCGTAACTCCTCCCATTATGTGGCTTAATGACAATAAAAGCCCATAAACCCTCCTAAATGGCTACCAAAAAGCCTATAAATAGGATAGCATTCGAAGAAGAAAAAATAGCACGACAGACTGCAGAAAATCCAGAAATTCAGACAAAAAAAGGCATCAGAAATCTAAGAGAAAGAAAGAGAGAAAACTCTGCGGAAGTTCTACACCAACCACCGCTACAAGGTGACAAAAGTCCCTTAGGGGGGTACCCCCCCCCCAAGGTCCTTACCTTCTCTTTCTGCCTCCAATGGCTTAGACGTGGCTTTTCAGCTCGTCTACTTAGTTTTTTATTGGACATAGGACCCCCTTTTGGTCTTTGTCCTCTAAAAACCTGAGGTTATAGCCAAGCCAAGCGAATGAAGAGCATCCTTTGTTCTCATCTGCATGGATGACGGCGAAGTCCACATATGGCTTGCGACCGTCAATCTGAACGAGTCCCCCACAATCTCCTGAGAAGTTAGATCCTCTTTTTCTTCCTTTTCATTGTAGTTTGTATTTTTCCAAAAGAGACAAAAGTCACAACTCCCGTCTTTCATTATTGATAAGAATTGTAAACCGGCTATAAACGCCAAAAAATCGGCTATAAACGCCAAAATCGGCTATAAATGCCAAAAAATCGCCTTTCACGGCAAACCAAGAAAATGTCTCTTTTCTTAAATATATGTGCAATGGAAAACTTGAAAGAAGTTGATTTCCGTTTTACTTGAGAAGGTTGGTCTCCGGATCACCACTTGCAATTCCAAGTAAAATAGAAAATCTGGCACACCCATACAAAAAATGTTGATGCACGCCTCTGCCACCCAGTTACGAAAGGGTCGGACCCAAACGGACTCCACGTCTGCCGACCTCAGTAGAACCGAGCGATAGAAGCATTGTCCATCAGGCTGGCACACCCGGTGGGACACGTTCATTTGAGAACACGATGCTAGAAATAAAATATTTGCATATCATATCTTCTGCTCTATGCTTTCTTTTGTCGATTCCTTGGCTATTTTCTAATTGGTGGCCTATGTTGGATTCCACATCTAAAAAAAATGAGATGATATTTTTTGGAAATTTCTAATTCTTTGAGTTTATTTCCACTCTTTCTCTTTTAAAAAAAATGAAAAAAAATCAGATTTCTTAGTTTGGATTCAAAATTGAGAAACTTTGATCCTTTTCGTTTCGTCTCTGTACTCGTGGAAATCGTTGAGCTGGTTCGAATTGTGGAAATGGGCAATGTTTTTCTTCGATGAGTTCATTAGAAATTAGAAAAAAATCAGATTTCTCATTTTGGATTCAAAATTGAGAAACTTTGATCCTTTCCTTTCGTTCGTGTGCTCGCAGAAATTGTTGAGCCTGTTCGAATTAGGATTTGGGCCATCGTTTCTCTTCGATGAGTTCATTAAAGATCTAAAAAAACAAAAAAAAAAAGACATAGACCACTAAGGTTAAACCAACTGCGTTCTTTGATCACGGTTGATTCAAGAAAAGCCTTGTCCAGATTGTGGAGACAGCTTGACTGTTCTGGGCAAGGGTCCTCCAAACGGGTTCATTAAGTAATCCTACCCTTACCTGGGGGCAATTCTATCAATCGAGATTTCATAAGACCGGGTTATGAGGCCTATGTGTACTCTCTCGTCTTTTAAATAAGAAAAAAATTTCAAAAAAAAAAAATTTAAATAAATATTTTAAAATAAAAAATAAAAAATAAAAAAAAAATTCAAAAAAAAATCTTAAAAAAATTAATAAATAAATAAAAAAAAGAATATAAAAAAATAAAAAAATATTTTTCAAAAAAAAAAGTCTTTAAAAAAAAGTTTTTTTCAAAAAAAAAATCTTCTAAAAAAAAACCTTCCGTCATTTTGGGTTCAGATTGGAGAAATTTTGGTCTCCTCCTTTCTGAGCACTTTCGATCGCGGAAATCGCTGAGCCCGTGTTCAGATTGGAATGCCTTTTGCTCTCTTTGATGAACCTGATCTTGGCCTTTTAAAAAAAATCATCATTTTTGGATTCAGATCCGAGAAATTATGGTTCATTTCCTTTTGAGTACTGGCGCTCGCGGAAATCGCTGAGACCGTATTTGGATCGGAATACCATTTGCTCTCTTTGATGAATCCAATCTTGACCTTTCAAAACAGAGAATCTCATCTCATGGATGCGGTCTCAAAACATTTGTGTCTAGCGGTACTAGTACGCCCTTTCAGCATCTACTGTATTCGCGACCGGCACATTTGTAACTCCAAACTTATATTCTTCTTACATCGAGCAAGCTCTGCTTCTCGATAAGTCGAATTTAGGTTCACAATTGCTTCTAGCAGTCATACCTGCGATAAGAACAATTGTACCCTCTATGGCGTTTTGCCTTTTTTATATTGCTTGGGTCATCTCCCTCGAGCGATCTGAAAAGACAAAACCATAGAACTTCCCATTTATGATCATTATATTCTTGTGATTACTAATGGATGTGGTCTTGTTTCATAAATTTTTCGAAATAACTAACAATGGCAGTATCGCTTACCATTACTTTCGATGAGAGCAAGCACCAGCTCATGCTTTAACAGAAGCAAACCACGCGCACCTACGAGCGCCCCATCAGCTGTCGAAGCGTCAACTCCCTCGGCAACTCTCTGAACTCCGGGTCGACCTCGACTCCCCGGACTATTGTCTTTGGGACGCTGGGACCATTCCCACTTCCCGAAGAAGAAACTGCTCCTTCCAAGAAGGCCCTCAACGTGTCACTACCGTGAGACCAAAGGCGAACACCAGAAGGCCGGAAGCCCGTGGCACCCCCACGAAGCCTCGACCAGCAAACGACCAGGTCTATCCAAAGACTTGGTCCCCAAGACCTTTACCAAAACATAGAAGGTCTCAAACATCCACAAAGCCAGCATACCTGGCCCCACTCAAGGAGAACCAGTTCTACCCACTTGCCTACATGAAAGAGGAGAGACCCATCTCCAACCTGACTCCCAAGTCAACCCAGCATGAGCCGGCTTTTTCCTTAAGGCCTACAATCCTGCAGTTAGACCCTTCATATCTACAGGGGCCGAACTCGAAAATTTCAAAGCTTCGCTGCAACAGGCGAAGGACCGGGTTCGCATCCTGCCCTTGCCCAGCTACAAAGAAGACAGGCTCGACTGCTGCGCCCGAGGGAGCACATCCTGAAAGAAACTGCGATTCATATCTGAATTAGCGGAAGACATTCATGGCTAATTTGTAACATGACAGATTTTAAAAAATCTGATTTGGGCAACATAAATCAGCCATATAGATTGCATGAGAACTCCATGAATTCATGACCAACAAGTGTATAATTAAAGGAGAAAGAAGAAGACTATTACCTCGAAGATTTGTAGACTTCAAATCTCTGAAAAATTAGATCCAAAGGCCCGAACTCAGACTTGCAATTAGCAAACAAGTTGCTGGAATTTTCTGCAGTAGTGTTCCCTTTGATCTTCTCCTCTATCTCACTTCCAAATCTGATTGGCTAAGATGGTGGGATCTTAATCTAGGAATTGAGAACTATTTTCCCAAGGAAAAATCTCAGACCTACAACTTTCTTCAATGAAGAATGAAAGCACCCAAGGCTGGACGTGTGTGAGCATTAATTTTTCCTATGTTGGACGTCCAAGAGCTTTGTGGTTTCTTTTATAGAAACTTTGAGGAAACCTTTGCTAAAAGTTTATTTCTTCTAATTCTCATAGATGTCCTAAAAGGAAACTGTAATCTAAAGATTTATTTCCTTTAAGAAACACTCCAATTAGAAAAGGAAACTAAAGGAACTTCCCATGCAATTAGTAATCCTAGTTGTACAACACTTACTAATTTTAAGTTCCTAATCCAAAAAGGAAACTTTCTCATAGGAATACTAATCCAAAGAGGAGTCCAACCTTCCAAGTAGAGAGACCTACTTAAAATAGGAAACCTTATCCATGGAAATCCCATTATGGACGTCCCTTATGATAATGCACACCATGGCCCACATATAATTTACATATAATTTATCTAAAATTAAATTCATGTATGCCATCAAAGGCCTATTTGAATTTAAACTCAAAATTATTTTTCCACTAAAATAATTCATCCAAATGTTATCTAAACATTTTAGGAAACTGTCACGCCCCGAAACCGGGACCTGCAGCGAACCGATCTCGGGGTGCGAAATTTTGGAATAAATTTGAAACTTTTTGTTATAGTTCCCAAGATCCGCGTGAATGAGGATAAACAAATCTCATCACAATCAGAGTATATTTTTCGCGGAAGCTAACCAAGGTGTTACGACTCGGAATCCGTGGCCATCGGGTTCCGTGTCGTACGCAACCAATGTCATAAAGCCATCTCGTAATAAGACTGGCATAAATCATAAATCACAACACACTGAGCTGGTAGTAACAAATTTATTATTTCCCAAATATTCAAGTTACAATTAACAGATGTCTTAATTACAAACCCAAAAGAAAAAGGCTGATAAAGCCATACAAAAATATACAACTAAGTAGAAATACTACCCCAACATTTCAATACGAACTCTGGTGCCAAACTTGACATCTAGATGATATCAACGGGCAGCCTCTCACGTCAGACCGGCGGTCCCACCGCCTCCTCTGATCAAACACCTACAAACAGAAAAGAGAAGAAACTGGCACCAAACAAAAAGGGTCAGACACGACGGTCTGGCAAGCAAATAAACAAATAATATGAATAAAAGGAGCATACATAAAACCAGACGAGATCATCGTAAAACCGGATAAACAGTCTAAACAATAATGACAATAAAACATGCTAAAACAATCGAAAGTCCAAACATAAATATCAAGACGAATAAACGAGCAGTCTCTAAAGCATAAATGTCTCGAAAAGATAACCACCGAAGCAAGGCATTTAATAATTAGAAATACATTTAAAAACTGAACAGTAGAAACAATACGATAAAGGTCGATGTCGTAAACATTAAACAAATCAAAGCATAGAAAGCATAACCGACAAGAATCATAAACTAAAGTAATATGCAGATAAAACCTAGGCGACCACAAATAGCTAAATCCTCCTAATACCGAAGTAATAAGAGCAGACAGAGCGTAGCCACTGAACGTGGTACTAAACAGAGGATCAGAACCGTAGCCATACAAATGGGACCGGCAGATCATTACCGTTGCCATGGTCGGTACAGACGGAATCCAAGCTGCAGCTGGCGGACAGAGTAAAGATCCCAAGCCGGGTGATCAGCCCGACAAGGTGACCTAAGCCTAGTGGTGCCTTTAGTTTTCAAACTCAAACAGATACAAATCTAACATAATACTAATCCCTTTGGCTCAGGGGCTCGCACCACATAGCTCTGGCCCCGTCTTGCCTCGGGGTTTTGTTTTCGAAGTCATAGTCTCTTTGGCTCATGGGCTCGCACCACATAGCTCTGGCCCAATCTTGCCTCGAGGTTTCATTTTCAAAATACTAATCTTAACAAATCATGGTCTCATCGAAGAAATCCCGAATGTGACAAACATACTCCAAATCTCCTTTCAAATCGAATCGGAGAAAACGTACGAATTTCGATGGTGAACCGTTCAAATACACATCAAAGTGATTTGTATAAAATCATACGATCAACCCATTCGAACATGGGAAGACACATGATTTTATAACAAATCACCGATGCTATTTAGATTAGTTCACCAAAGAAAACAAATACAAATGCAAATACAAATGCAAATACATTTACATGATCTGACTTGAAATGGAATGGATAGTGGAGAATGACCTAATGACCTTCCAAGGAACCATCTCAATGCACATTTAACCTTTAAACATTAATTAATAAAAAGTGCGTTTGATGCCAATGAAAATCCATAATATTTAAATGATAAAGTGCGCATTAAGACCCGAACGGTTCCCGGGTAATTTCACATGCACTCATTCTCACATCATTCCCATTTCACACATTTCCGAGTATCACAAATAATCTCAAATCTCATTAAAACAGGCCCATAGTTGGCCTTAAACCGAGTCCAAAATAATCCTTGATAACAAACCAAAAACCAACCTTAACCATGCCCACAAAACAAGTTCTTTAAACGGTCCAAAACTAATCCTTGAAGGGTCCAAGGAACAAGTTTTAAAACAAGCCCAAACCAAACCTTTAATGGTCCACAAAAATGAGTTATGAAGCAACCCAAGACTGACCATGAAACAGGCCCACCAACAGATTTCAAAACAGCCCCAAAACCAACTTAAATGGCCCACAAACATACTCTAAAACCGCCCCAAAACTAAACATTTATTGGCCCACAAAACCAACTTTAAAGACAGCCCAAAACAAATCTTTTAATGGACAAGAAACAAGTTCTTAAAACAAACCCAAAACTAAACCTGAACCAGGCCCACAAACAGATCTTAAAACAACCCAAAGCTAGACCTGAACCAGGCCCACAAACAGATCTTAAAACAACCCAACACTAAACCTGAACCAGGCCCACAAACAGAATTTAAAACAGCCCAAAACTCAGCCTTTATTGGCCCACAAACAAACTTTGAAATAGTCCAAAACTAAACCTTGAATGGCCCATAAAACAAACCTTAAAACAGCCCAAAACTAATCTTTGAATGGCCCACCAAATAGGTTTTAAATCAGCCCAAAACTGAACCTTAGATGATCCAATATCAGGTTTTAAAAACAGCCCAAGCAGGCCTTGAAACAGGCCCACAAAACAGGTCTTAAAATAGTCCAATATCAGGCCCTAAGATGACCCAATATCAGGTCTTGAAATGGCCCAAAAACTGACTTGAATGGTCCAAGAAATAGGCCCAAAGAACACCCCAAAAACAGGCCCAAAACAGATTTAAAACGGGCCCAGAAAATCCTTGAAACAGACCCAGTTTCGGACCTGAACCAGGCCCCAGGCAGAACTGGGCCTCGCTCGAGCGACCCAGGGTCCGCTCGAGCGAAGCCCAGACAGAACCTGGTCCGCTCGAGCGGCCCACTGGGTCGCTCGAGCGGACTGGGCTCTGTCCCAGTCCGGGCTGAGTGCAGAATGCACTCTTTTTCATTTTTTTCTGATTTTCTTTCTTCATTTTTGATTCTTTTTCATTCCCAAACCTTCATACAAATTTCCTAGATCATTTGGGCCCTTCCTTGACCTTCCAAACTCATCAAATCCCCAATCAATAGCAATCTAATTAACCAAACAAACACTTTTAAAATCAAAGTTTTTTCCCCATTTCTTTGAACACCAACTCTTAACACAAAGAAAGCAAAATTTTCAAATTAACTAAAGTGAAACCAAACCTCCAATACATTATAAGGCAATAGCATAAGAGGAAATCAACAAAACATTGCTTCATTTATTCAAAGTAAATCCATAAATCATGAAGAGATGAGAACTTAACCATGAAATGCCATGAAACCAAACAAGAGAAATGAAACCATCATACTAATTGAAAATTCCACTTGCCTTGGTCAAGAGAAGATGTAAAAACACTCCATGAAGTCCACTTATGGCCTCAAGCTCCACAAATCATAAAATCCCCAAAATGGCTCAAGAAGAAACCCTAGAAATCCATCATTTTCCAAGCTCCATGAAAACCCATTGCATGAATGATTAAAACACTCCAAATGAGAAGGAAAACAAAGATTTAAAGAAAAGAAAACCAATGCTAACCTTAGGGTGTTCCAAATAAGAAGAAGGGCTTGAAGAGGAGGGTTGTCCTAGCCCAATGCTCTTGAAAATGGGGTCTTTGGAAAGCCAAGAGGGAGGAGAAGAAGGGGGTGAGATCAAATCTCCATGAAAGCTCCAAGAGAGAGGTGTTTCAGATGAGAGAGAAAGAGTGGGAAGAGAGGGAAAGAGCCCTAGCTCCACCCTTGCTGGAAACGAATGAAGGAGAAGAAGAGAGGGGTTCCCCTCTTATAGAATGGGTCTTGTGGGCCCCGGTCTTCATCAAGCTAAAAATGGTATATGCGGGCCCCGAATGAAAACGACGAAGAAGACAAAAACGATCGGCGAAATATCTAGTTTCCGAAAAGTATATTTTCCCCAATTTCTGAAATTTTCGAAATTCATGGACAGATTTCATGTGAAAGGTCAGTTTTGCCCTTTTTCCTCGAAAAACGTGATTTCTGAGTATCAAACCAAAATGATCAAAACATGAAAGTTGTTAAACTTCATAAAATGAGTCGAAATATGTCAAATCCAGAATTTTTAGAAATCCGAAGTAATTTCCCATAAAAATACAAATCATAAGGACCGGGTCAAACTAAAGTCAACGGTCTACAAAATCTCCAAGGCAAGGAAAAAAAATCCGGTCAAACTCAAATACGCGGTCAAACTAAATCAAATCTCGCTTAAAAAACTAAACCACGATTAAAACAATGCTAAACAAAAGGATTGGGGTCGGGATCTTACATCCTCCCCCCCTTAGAATCCATTTGGTCCTCCAAATGGCTTAAACCAAATCGAAATCAAAAACTCAAAAGACAAACGAAAACACTGACACCCTATGCTAGACCTTGGTGACTGAGAGACAACCTCTGACCAAACCTGACGCTGAGATGCACGGTCAATCACGTCCTGATTCGGTTGAAGGCTTCACACTGTTCCACATATCTGCTCAAAAACATACTTCTCTGCCCAAACTAGAATTTAACAATTCTTCTAAGTATCCTTGGAGTCATCTGTCGTTCTCGCACCGGATTAATTCTTCTACTTAATTCGTCAGTCACTGATGGTTCAAGAAACTGTGAGTTCTATATCTTTCTATCACTTGGAATTTCTGTGCCTTAAGTCCCTCAAAGCTGTACACGGTGCTCCCGATGCTTGCCTCTTCAGATTTCACTCTTCAAATCTCCTACCCTTGACCTGTAAAGCCGACCTTGGAAATCCAATCTGATGTCAATCCCTGAAGAACTGAAACTGTCAATTCGAGTCTTGAATGACGTTTACTCTCTCATAAATCCAACTTTACCTCCAACTGAACTAGTACACAACTTGACATCCATCATCCCTCCAATTCTTATACTTCCAAGCTCCAACTATACTAATACAACTCCTTCCATTCGATGCCAAACAACCCTTTAAATTTTAAACATAATGACCAAAATAATTACTTAGCTAAATTTTATCATTTCAAATCATAGTAAAAATTGAACTTCCAAATCATCAAATAAAGCTTAATAAATGAGGTTTTTCAAAGTTTGGACCTGAAATAACATTATTCATTTGAAATTCATATTTTTAGTATAACTATACATCAAACTTCGCTGAAATCTGAGTGTTAATTGAATACGAAACCTTGTTGAAAACTAACTCATTTGTTTATAAACATCTTGCGAAAATCTAAACAAAGTTGAGCGTTAAAACAAATGTAGGAAATCTACATAAAATCTAGACACAAAAAACCTTTAAGAAGTTTCATTTTACATAACCATAGAAAACAACTCAATAAAATAGAAATCTCACACTACTCCTTGAGGAAGAAACACAATTTTGAGTTACATGCTTTTAAAGACCAATCTTGAAAACAAAATCATGTGACTCATGAAAAGAGTATAGTAACATAGTTTTTAATTCAAAATAAGCCTCAAAGAAGAAACATAAATCCATTTTTAAACACTACAAGGATAAATCGTAGATGTTAATGAAAACATACCAAAGATGAAAACACCAAGAAAATCATTTTAAATAAGAAATGGACATCCACATTACTGAGGTACTCCCTTGCATCTGCACGTTGTCCAATCCAACACCCTATAAGTCGGTAAAGCCCACAAGGTTCCTTCTGCTGCCAAAAATTATCTTAACTACTACTAACCATCCATTTGGTATTGCCTCTGGAAACTACACTGGCTGCACTACAAGTCACCAAAATTCTCAACCAAAACCATCCTTTTGCAGTCCTTCATCTCGGAAAGATAGTCTGAGTTCGCCCAAAATCCACATTCACTTACCTTGGTATGCTCCATGACGATCCTTGATTAGCTGAAAGGGGATCTTCAACTACTGCTCGAGTCCAACTCTGACGGGCAATTGCACAAATCTTCTCTCAATAACCACATTGAAGATGCTGAAGGCTGAAAGTCTGCTGATGTTCTCCGAAAACAACATACTAACTCCACGAGGTTCTCAGTCTCCGACACAAACATAGACAAAAGACACTAGACAAGAGTATGGAGATTTTAAATTCTCCACCACTAAGGAGGAAATTTGGCCGTCCAAATCTCCTAACAACACGAACTAAAAGAAAAGACAAGCAAAATCTCCCGAACTGAAAGAAAAGCCGACTCAAATCCAACGAAACAAAGACACGGGAAAACAAATCGACACAATCTAACGAGTCCTCACCACACGTCTTAATGTCTCTAGAGTATTTTATTTCCTAGAAACTAACCAGCTCTGATACCAAACCTGTCACGCCCCGAAACCGGGACCTGCAGCGAACCGATCTCGGGGTGCGAAATTTTGGAATAAATTTGAAACTTTTTGTTATGTTCCCAAGATCCGCGTGAATGAGGATAAACAAATCTCATCACAATCAGAGTATATTTTTCGCGGAAGCTAACCAAGGTGTTACGACTCGGAATCCGTGGCCATCGGGTTCCGTGTCGTACGCAACCAATGTCATAAAGCCATCTCGTAATAAGACTGGCATAAATCATAAATCACAACACACTGAGCTGGTAGTAACAAATCTATTATTTCCCAAATATTCAAGTTACAATTAACAGATGTCTTAATTACAAACCCAAAAGAAAAAGGCTGATAAAGCCATACAAAAATATACAACTAAGTAGAAATACTACCCCAACATTTCAATACGAACTCTGGTGCCAAACTTGACATCTAGATGATATCAACGGGCAGCCTCTCACGTCAGACCGGCGGTCCCACCGCCTCCTCTGATCAAACACCTACAAACAGAAAAGAGAAGAAACTGGCACCAAACAAAAAGGGTCAGACACGACGGTCTGGCAAGCAAATAAACAAATAATATGAATAAAAGGAGCATACATAAAACCAGACGAGATCATCGTAAAACCGGATAAA
Organism: Litsea cubeba; assembly: GCA_012931725.1. NCBI lineage: Eukaryota > Viridiplantae > Streptophyta > Magnoliopsida > Laurales > Lauraceae > Litsea > Litsea cubeba. The sequence continues at coordinate 48,478,347 of CM022952.1, forward strand.
CAGTCTAAACAATAATGACAATAAAACATGCTAAAACAATCGAAAGTCCAAACATAAATATCAAGACGAATAAACGAGCAGTCTCTAAAGCATAAATGTCTCGAAAAGATAACCACCGAAGCAAGGCATTTAATAATTAGAAATACATTTAAAAACTGAACAGTAGAAACAATACGATAAAGGTCGATGTCGTAAACATTAAACAAATCAAAGCATAGAAAGCATAACCGACAAGAATCATAAACTAAAGTAATATGCAGATAAAACCTAGGCGACCACAAATAGCTAAATCCTCCTAATACCGAAGTAATAAGAGCAGACAGAGCGTAGCCACTGAACGTGGTACTAAACAGAGGATCAGAACCGTAGCCATACAAATGGGACCGGCAGATCATTACCGTTGCCATGGTCGGTACAGACGGAATCCAAGCTGCAGCTGGCGGACAGAGTAAAGATCCCAAGCCGGGTGATCAGCCCGACAAGGTGACCTAAGCCTAGTGGTGCCTTTAGTTTTCAAACTCAAACAGATACAAATCTAACATAATACTAATCCCTTTGGCTCAGGGGCTCGCACCACATAGCTCTGGCCCCGTCTTGCCTCGGGGTTTTGTTTTCGAAGTCATAGTCTCTTTGGCTCATGGGCTCGCACCACATAGCTCTGGCCCAATCTTGCCTCGAGGTTTCATTTTCAAAATACTAATCTTAACAAATCATGGTCTCATCGAAGAAATCCCGAATGTGACAAACATACTCCAAATCTCCTTTCAAATCGAATCGGAGAAAACGTACGAATTTCGATGGTGAACCGTTCAAATACACATCAAAGTGATTTGTATAAAATCATACGATCAACCCATTCGAACATGGGAAGACACATGATTTTATAACAAATCACCGATGCTATTTAGATTAGTTCACCAAAGAAAACAAATACAAATGCAAATACAAATGCAAATACATTTACATAATCTGACTTGAAATGGAATGGATAGTGGAGAATGACCTAATGACCTTCCAAGGAACCATCTCAATGCACATTTAACCTTTAAACATTAATTAATAAAAAGTGCGTTTGATGCCAATGAAAATCCATAATATTTAAATGATAAAGTGCGCATTAAGACCCGAACGGTTCCCGGGTAATTTCACATGCACTCATTCTCACATCATTCCCATTTCACACATTTCCGAGTATCACAAATAATCTCAAATCTCATTAAAACAGGCCCATAGTTGGCCTTAAACCGAGTCCAAAATAATCCTTGATAACAAACCAAAAACCAACCTTAACCATGCCCACAAAACAAGTTCTTTAAACGGTCCAAAACTAATCCTTGAAGGGTCCAAGGAACAAGTTTTAAAACAAGCCCAAACCAAACCTTTAATGGTCCACAAAAATGAGTTATGAAGCAACCCAAGACTGACCATGAAACAGGCCCACCAACAGATTTCAAAACAGCCCCAAAACCAACTTAAATGGCCCACAAACATACTCTAAAACCGCCCCAAAACTAAACATTTATTGGCCCACAAAACCAACTTTAAAGACAGCCCAAAACAAATCTTTTAATGGACAAGAAACAAGTTCTTAAAACAAACCCAAAACTAAACCTGAACCAGGCCCACAAACAGATCTTAAAACAACCCAAAGCTAGACCTGAACCAGGCCCACAAACAGATCTTAAAACAACCCAACACTAAACCTGAACCAGGCCCACAAACAGAATTTAAAACAGCCCAAAACTCAGCCTTTATTGGCCCACAAACAAACTTTGAAATAGTCCAAAACTAAACCTTGAATGGCCCATAAAACAAACCTTAAAACAGCCCAAAACTAATCTTTGAATGGCCCACCAAATAGGTTTTAAATCAGCCCAAAACTGAACCTTAGATGATCCAATATCAGGTTTTAAAAACAGCCCAAGCAGGCCTTGAAACAGGCCCACAAAACAGGTCTTAAAATAGTCCAATATCAGGCCCTAAGATGACCCAATATCAGGTCTTGAAATGGCCCAAAAACTGACTTGAATGGTCCAAGAAATAGGCCCAAAGAACACCCCAAAAACAGGCCCAAAACAGATTTAAAACGGGCCCAGAAAATCCTTGAAACAGACCCAGTTTCGGACCTGAACCAGGCCCCAGGCAGAACTGGGCCTCGCTCGAGCGACCCAGGGTCCGCTCGAGCGAAGCCCAGACAGAACCTGGTCCGCTCGAGCGGCCCACTGGGTCGCTCGAGCGGACTGGGCTCTGTCCCAGTCCGGGCTGAGTGCAGAATGCACTCTTTTTCATTTTTTTCTGATTTTCTTTCTTCATTTTTGATTCTTTTTCATTCCCAAACCTTCATACAAATTTCCTAGATCATTTGGGCCCTTCCTTGACCTTCCAAACTCATCAAATCCCCAATCAATAGCAATCTAATTAACCAAACAAACACTTTTAAAATCAAAGTTTTTTCCCCATTTCTTTGAACACCAACTCTTAACACAAAGAAAGCAAAATTTTCAAATTAACTAAAGTGAAACCAAACCTCCAATACATTATAAGGCAATAGCATAAGAGGAAATCAACAAAACATTGCTTCATTTATTCAAAGTAAATCCATAAATCATGAAGAGATGAGAACTTAACCATGAAATGCCATGAAACCAAACAAGAGAAATGAAACCATCATACTAATTGAAAATTCCACTTGCCTTGGTCAAGAGAAGATGTAAAAACACTCCATGAAGTCCACTTATGGCCTCAAGCTCCACAAATCATAAAATCCCCAAAATGGCTCAAGAAGAAACCCTAGAAATCCATCATTTTCCAAGCTCCATGAAAACCCATTGCATGAATGATTAAAACACTCCAAATGAGAAGGAAAACAAAGATTTAAAGAAAAGAAAACCAATGCTAACCTTAGGGTGTTCCAAATAAGAAGAAGGGCTTGAAGAGGAGGGTTGTCCTAGCCCAATGCTCTTGAAAATGGGGTCTTTGGAAAGCCAAGAGGGAGGAGAAGAAGGGGGTGAGATCAAATCTCCATGAAAGCTCCAAGAGAGAGGTGTTTCAGATGAGAGAGAAAGAGTGGGAAGAGAGGGAAAGAGCCCTAGCTCCACCCTTGCTGGAAACGAATGAAGGAGAAGAAGAGAGGGGTTCCCCTCTTATAGAATGGGTCTTGTGGGCCCCGGTCTTCATCAAGCTAAAAATGGTATATGCGGGCCCCGAATGAAAACGACGAAGAAGACAAAAACGATCGGCGAAATATCTAGTTTCCGAAAAGTATATTTTCCCCAATTTCTGAAATTTTCGAAATTCATGGACAGATTTCATGTGAAAGGTCAGTTTTGCCCTTTTTCCTCGAAAAACGTGATTTCTGAGTATCAAACCAAAATGATCAAAACATGAAAGTTGTTAAACTTCATAAAATGAGTCGAAATATGTCAAATCCAGAATTTTTAGAAATCCGAAGTAATTTCCCATAAAAATACAAATCATAAGGACCGGGTCAAACTAAAGTCAACGGTCTACAAAATCTCCAAGGCAAGGAAAAAAAATCCGGTCAAACTCAAATACGCGGTCAAACTAAATCAAATCTCGCTTAAAAAACTAAACCACGATTAAAACAATGCTAAACAAAAGGATTGGGGTCGGGATCTTACAGAAACCATGCCAATCTTGGTAAGTAACTAGAGAAGGGACCAAAAGACATATTTGCCATTGGCTCCCAAAATGACCAAAATGTCCATGCTAAACCCATAGCAACATTAAGACCATTTTAACCTTAACTCATTCCACTAAAGAGTTATAGTTGAACTCCAAGGAAAAATTTATAATATAATAAGCTCGTCATAAAGTGACGGTTGTCTTCGACCTACTAAGTGTAATGACCTGAATGCCCCTCTATGTAACATCCATAATCGAGTCAGGTAATCACATGTACTATCAACCTTCCCAATTACATCTAAACCTTAGAACTTCATATCATTAACATAATCATCATTCAGATATCTTTCTCTTGGTCCAGGGAGCGACCCACAAGTTCAATATCCATATGGAACATCCATATACTAAGATCTTAGATTTTGATGATTAATCGGATAATTCTAAGGGCACGATCATTCGATCATTAGATGGCATAGATTCTATATTGCATCTGCACATCCCAACTAATCAAGTCCGAGTACCCAAAACACAGAGCTGTTGACCCATGAAAAGAATATCACCCATAGTGAATTAAAGCACAAGAACTTGACTTCGTCAGTTCATCCAAAAATGCTCAAGATTAAGAGCACCGGTCACTCAGTAGCATGAGGTGACTTGATCTCTCTCTGTGATAGTACTATTTTAGAGATCACACCTACCATGGTCCTGTTCAATGCATTGCGTATGCACTAATGAGATGAATCCGGGAAAGCCCTCCCATGACTTAGGTAAGTCACCCTGAATACAGGAGAGTCTCTCATTATGACTTATACCAAGATAAAGTGCCCAGCTCCATCTCTCAGTTATGAACAAATATGACGTTTCCAGTGTCCAGGAATTAGACCTAACTGTGTGTAGACACTACACACCTAATTCATTTACTAGAAACAATGGGCCTTACACAACCATACATATATACATGTTTAAGCATAAAAGAGTCATTCCATTAAATAACCAGTAAATATCTAGTAACAAAGAATGAGAGTGCAGCTAGTGGGCTTTAGGGCATACACCAATCCCAACAAACTCCCACTTGCACTAAAGATCACTACTTCCTAACCTAACACCCATAGACTCAACATGAGAAGTGAAGACTTTCTCAGTAAGAGTCTTAGTGAATGGGTCAGCTAAGTTATTTGCCGAAGCAATATGCTCCACCACTATCTCTCCATCCTGAATGAATTCCCGGATCAAGTGGTACTTTCTCTGAATGTGCTTGCCTTTCTTGTGATTCCTGGGCTCTTTGCACTGTGCTACAGCACCAGTGTTATCGCAGTACATGACAATCGGTCTATGCACTGCAGGAACAACTCCCAATTCCAACAGGAATTTTCTGAGCCATACCACTTCCTTCGCAGCTTCCGATGCCGCCACATACTCTGCATCCATGGTAGAATCAGCAGTACAGGATTGCTTGACACTTCTTCATGATATAGCCCCTCCTGATAGAGTAAAGACGTACCCTGAGGTAGACTTTCTGGCATCACTATCAGATTGGAAATCAGAGTCTGTATACGCCAATGGCGTTAGATCATCTGCTCGAAAGGTTAGCATATAATCTTTCGTTCTCCGAAGATACTTGAATATATGCTTAACTTGAATATATGCTTAACTGCTGTCCAATGCATAGGTCCAGGGTTTGACTGATATCTACTAACCATGCCAATGGCAAAGCAAATATCTGGTCTAGTACATAACATAGCATACATGAGGCTTCCAACAGCGGATGCATATGGAACTCTCCTCATGTTCTCTATCTCTTCAGATGTCTTTGGACATTGATCTTGGGACAGTGGTATTCCATGTCTAGAAGGTAGCAAACCCTTCTTGGAGTCATGCATGTTAAACTTGACCAATATCTTCTCAATATATGAAGATTGGGATAAGGCTAACATCTTATTCTTGCGATCACGCAAAAGCTTGATCCCTAAGATATAGCTGGCCTCACCCAAATCCTTCATCTGAAATTGAGAGGATAACCAAACTTTTGTGGATAACAATAAACCTACATCATTTCCTATGAGTAATATGTCATCTACATACAGAACCAAAAATGCAACTGCTTTTCCACTTCCTTTCTTATACACACATGGTTCATCAGTGTTTTGATCAAAGCCAAAAGATTTGACTGCCTGATTAAACTTGATGTTCCATGCTCTAGATGCTTGCTTAAGTCCATAAATGGACTTCTTAAGTTTACAAACCATGTTATCTTGGCCACTAGCAATGAAGCCCTCTGGTTGCATCATATAGATGCATTCGTCAAGACTTCCATTAAGAAAAGCTGTCTTGACATCCATCTGCCATATCTCGTAGTCATAATGACATGCGATGGCTAAGAGAATCCTTATGGATTTAAGCATAGCTACTGGTGAAAAGGTTTCCTCATAATCGATACCCTCTTTCTGAGTGTATCCTTTCGCCACCAATCTTGCTTTGAAGGTCTCCGCCTTCCCATCCACTCCTCTCTTCCTCTTGTAGATCCACTTGCACCCTATGGGTTTAATCCCTTCAGGTGCATCTACAAGTTCCCAGACTTGATTGGAATACAAAGAATCCATTTCAGATTTCATCGCTTGCTGCCACATGTCAGCACCTAAATCCGTTACTGCTTCATCATAACTAGTAGGATCCTCAAACAGATCTTCAGAGTCTGTCTTAAAAGACACTCCTAGATATCTTTCTGGCTGTCTAGAAATTCTCCCACTACGACGAGGCTCCGGAGTGTTCAAAGGAATATCTTGTTCATCTACTGTCTCAGGATCTGGTACAGATGTTATAGGAGATCCCGGAAGAATCTCCTCAAGGGTTTCTTTACAACTAAGCACTTGGTGTATCATACAATCATCCTCCAAGTACCTAGCATGAGTGCTGATGAGCACTTTTTGCTCCTTTGGATTATAAAAGATGCCACCTCTTGTTCCCTTAGGATAATTTCAGATCTGGGTTCTAGCTTGGTAGCTTTATCATTCAGTACATAAGCCGGACAACCCCAAATGTGGATATGTCTTAAACTAGGTTTTCGACTTGTCCACATTTCTTGGGGTGTCCTAGGTACTGATTTAGAAGGTACCAGATTTAAAATGTATGCTGCTGCTTCTAGGGCATATCCCCAAAAACATATAGGTAGGGTTGCATGACTCATCATGGACCTTACCATATCAAGAAGGGTACGGTTTCTTCTCTCTGCTACACCATTTTGCTGGGGTGTACCCGGTGCAGGCAACTGAGACACAATCCCATGTTGTGTGAGGTACTCTTTGAACTCACCTAGGAGGTACTCGCCACCTCGATCAGATCGAAGGGCTTTGATATGTTTCCCTAGTTGTAGCTCCGCCTCAGCCTTGAATTGCTTGAACTTATCAAACGCTTCAGACTTGCATCGCATCAAGTATACATATCCATACCTAGAGTAATCATCGGTAAAGGTGATGTAATACTCATACCCTCCTCGAGCCGGTTTGTTCATAGGACCACACACATCAGTGTGAATCAATTCTAACAACTCCTTTGACCTTAGTCCCTTTCCAGAGAATGACCTTTTGGTCATCTTTCCCTTGAGACAAGATTCGCACTGAGGAAAAGGTTCGGAATCTAATGAGCTCAAAGGCCCATCTTCTACCAACATCTGAATCCGTTTTAGGTTAATGTGACCCAAACGTAAGTGCTAAAGATATGTGTCATTGATTGAAGATACCTTCATCTTAAGGGAAGTTGAGTTTTCTTGTTGTACATTATGCAGTGTGGGAGCAATAGGATATATATAAAATAAGTTGTCATGTATTCTACCGGAACATATAATATTTTCATCTCTACTGATATCAATACCAGAATGAAAAGAAACTGAATAATTAAATTCAATTAATCTGGAAACTGAAATTAAATTCTTCCTCATGTCCGGAACATAGAAAACATTATTTAAAACTAATATCCTATTACATGGAAAATGTAAGGTAACATCTCCTACTGCAACTGCCCAAACTTTAGCTCCAGTTCCGACTCTAAAGGCAAACTCTCCTTTCTCAATTCTCTGCATTATCTGAAACCCCTGCAATGAATTACAGATATGATTAGTGGCTCCTGAGTCTACTATCCATGAGTCAGTAGAATCAACCACTAGACAAGTTTCAATGTAGTATGAAAAAGATGTACCTTTCTTAACTGAGGCCAGGAACTTGGGACAATCTTTCTTCCAATGACCTTTGAGGCCACACTTGAAGCGTTTCCCTTTGGGCTTTTCATCTGTACCCTTGTCCTTCTTATTACCAGTGTTGTCCTTTTTCTGCCCTTTTCCCTTATTCTGCTTCTTCTTGAACTTCTTCCCTTTCGGGTTTAGTTTAGAGGAAGACTGGAAAAAATGAGCTTGGGCTTTGGGCTTCATGATGGCCTCTGCCGCCTGGAGTTCTTTCATTAACTCAGGTAGAGTCATGTCCATCTTGCTCATATTGAAATTGAGCTTGAACTGATTGAAAGAGTCCGGCAGAGTTTCGAGAATCATATCAGTTTGACTCCCTGCATCAATCTCAGCCCCTAGAATCTCAGCTTCATTGAAACAATCCATCAGCTTGAGCATATGCTCTCTGACAGGTGTTCCCTCAGCCATCCTAGCATTCATGATAGTCCTCATAGCAGCTTGCCTAGCGGCCTGCTTTTGTCTACGAACATCTCAGACAAGGACATCATGATTTCATAGGCTGTGTCCATATGCTCGTGCTGTGTTTGCAACACGTTGGACATGGAAGCGAGCATGTAGCATTTAGCCATGCTGTTCGCTTTCTTCCATTTCCTCTCAGCCTCTAACTGGTCATTAGTAGGATTAGCATCAATATCCGGATAGGTTTCTACCAAGACATACTTGTACTCCTCAGCAGTGAGTACTATGTCAAGATTTCTCTTCCAATCTACGTAGTTAGGGCCAGTCAGTTTGTTTTCACGAAGAATGCACATCAGCGGACTAAAAGAATCTTTACCCATCTCTCTCTGGATATGAAATGGTTTATAATTAGACATGCAGTATATATGTAATATGCATATGGTGCTTGTTATAAGAGGAAAAACAAAGCACAAAACTTTTTACATTATTTAACCCTAATCATAATGTATCAGTGTTTCAACCTCCTCATAGACCCTCCATCGAAGGGATGGCCGAGCCTACAGTCACGTTCAATTAAGGCAGACTTATTTGGATTATCACTGTCTGGACACATATCCAGTGGTAGTCCAATCACTGATTGGTTTGGCCTCATATGACAAATAACCTTAAACTCCTAGGGAGAGGTCATTACCGTCTTATGTCAAGTGTATAACCATCTCTTGTGAAATTTCCCAGAATGTCTATGATTAAGTTTTCCGAAGGGAAGAGACTTTTATCCATCCTAGAAGTGACCTTTAATAAAGAGCTCCACCGAAGGGATGGCCGCTCCCACCAACACTTCATTGACATTCTATAGAAGTGATCTTTAGTAAAGAACTCCACCGAAGGGATGGCCGCTCCTACCAACACCTCATTATGAATATTCACATTAGTTCACCCATTAACCCATTAAAGCGGTCTTTAGTAAAGAACTCCACCGAAGGGGTGGCCGCTCCTACTAACACCTTAATGAGATAACATGAACCGAAAATGGAAGGCCGTGGGGTCTTTCCTAAAACCCCTCTCCCACTTGATTATTTATCACTAGGGTTTATACTTTTTGACCTTTACATTGTTTTACTCAAAAGCTCTTTTTAAATCTAGCAAACTTGGTTAATTAAATTCATGACTTAATGACTTAAGTCACCTTAAAAATAAATAACCTTTGCTTTAAAACATTTGAGAAAATCCCTTTAAAGAATCAAAAACCTATCTTGGGTTACGAAAACCCATAGGTAGCATCTAATTAGATTTTAGTTTAGCCTTCTTTGGAAACCAAGGGTACCAAGATAAACTAAACCCTATCCAATTTTAAACCTTAGACAAAATAGAAGGTGCTGGTCTAAGTCCCGTTTAAAGCAATTTGCCAAACTAAAAACAATCTAATACAAAAAGATGCCAATTTTAGAACCTAATGGTGGCCATGTTTCTAGGTGACAATTATAGCAATTATATAAAGCATTTATCCATGCATTCCATATATAAAAGCAAATAAAAGTATGCAATCCTTGATGGCTCCCTGCTCTTCGGACTTATAGTCCTTATCGAACTAGGACATCAAAAATAGATCTCATCTTGCACCAAGAAGTCTTGTCTCCTCCACCACTAAGGAATCCGGTTACTTGCAACCTTTCTTGAAACTTTCTTCTTCTTGCTTGTTCCAATAAATTAAATTTATACAAGCGAACCCATAAAAAACAAAACCCCAAATTACATTGGAGATACCTATGCTTTTCAAGAAAGCTTACATCAAGACTAGTTGGAATAAAAGTAAAGAAAGAATTACAACTTCCTATGATTGCTAAACGCGCAATCGTACACTTTCCAACTATTGAAAAAACATCCAAATCCACATAACAATCATGCGAACCATCAAGGATGTAATACATGGCTGCAAACAAAGAGGTTAGTGCATGCAAACACACTATGTGCATCATTAAACAAATCTGGAAAATAAATTCCAGCAATGTTAATGAAACTTGCACACCACATGCATCACAACATAACTTTAATAGGGTGCCACCATGCCCATAATCAATCAAGGATTAATTATACACAACATGGGATCATGATTTCACATGGAGTGGCTCTGATACCACTGAAAGAAACTGCGATTCAGATCTGAATTAGCGGAAGACATTCATGGCTAATTTGTAACATGACAGATTTTAAAAAATCTGATTTGGGCAACATAAATCAGCTATATAGATCGCATGAGAACTCCATGAATTCATGACCAACAAGTGTATAATTAAATGAGAAAGAAGAAGACTATTACCTCGAAGATTTGTAGACTTCAAATCTCTGAAAAAATAGATCCAAAGGCCCGAACTCAGACTTGCAATTAGCAAACAAGTTGCTGGAATTTTCTGCAGTAGTGTTGCCTTTGATCTTCTCCTCTATCTCACTTCCAAATCTGATTGGCTAAGATGGTGGGATCTTAATCTAGGAATTGAGAACTATTTTTCCAAGGAAAAATCTCAGACCTATGTTAAATTGGACATGTTTTTAAGGAATCACTGATTCACCCCCCCTCTCAGTGATCGCGATATCTAACAATTGGTATCAGAGCGCCAAGGTTCCCTTGATAAGTTTAACACTCTAAGGGTGATCTCTTGTCAAATCACATGGCATCCAATACAGGGAATAAGAAAGCACCTTTGTTTGATGGTTCTAATTACTCCTTCTGGAAGATCAGAATGCAGGCCTTCATCAAATCACTTGGCTATGATGTCTGGGAGACTGTCAGAGTCGGTTACAATACTGCCATCGTACCCATTGATGCTGCAACGAAGAAGTTAGCAGACAACGACTCCGAGGCGCAGAATGCACTCTTTAGTGGCCTTGTGGACAGCGAGCTGGTCAAAGTAATTGCATGCAAAACAGCCAAGGAAATATGGGACAAGTTGAAAAGCATTCATGAAGGAGATGAGAAGATCAAAGAAGCGAAATTGCAAACTCATCGCTCTCAATTCGAGTCTCTTCGCATGGAGGAAAGCGAGAATGTTGACTTGTATATGCAACGAGTGAATGAAGTCATGAATGACATTCGTGGACTAGGGGAGGAGATTAAAGAACCAGTTATCGTCAAAAAGGTTCTAAGATCTCTTCTTCCCCGGTTTGATTCAAAAGTCTCAGCCATAGAAGAAGCCAAGAATCTGAATGAATTTAACATGGATGAGTTGCATGGTTCACTCACTGCCTATGAGATGCGCATAGGTAAGACGTCTTCATCTGATAGAGAAGCGGCCTTCAAAGTTCAGAAAAAGGGAAAAGAGACTGCTGGTCATGATGCTGATACTGATGATGATGAGCTTGAGGCTCAATTAGTTAGAAAGCTGAAGAAAGGAAGCAATGGAAAGTACAAAGGGAAGCTACTCTTTAAATGCTTCAATTGTGGCGGTGTTGGTCACTTTGCTGCGAAGTGTCCGCTGAAAGAAAACAATGATGATGACTCTTATGTTGATAAGAGTAAATGGAAGAAAAATTTCAGAAAGAGGGGCAAAGCAAAAAGCTTCATCAGTCAATATAATGACAGCACGTCTGAAACTTCAGACGATGATGAATCAGCCGAGGCAACTGAAGCTCTCTTCATGGTTACTGTTGAAGAAGAAGAGGAGCATGAACCGGAAGAGGAAGAGGAGGCTGAGGTCAATCTTGAAGAAGAACTCATTGCCGCACTTGAGGAGCTTAGCATGGAACGAAAAACAAGTAAGAAAAATCTAAAACTTCTTCATGAATATGAAAGTTCAATTATTGCTTTGAAAACTCAAGTTGAAGAATATAAAAGAATGGTGGAAGTCCTTGAAAATCAAATAAGTATCAAAAAGGAAGAGGCTATTAAACTTGAAACTGAAATCGCTAGAGCAAAGGCTGAAAACTTGGAAAGTAGCTGAAAATTCAAAGCGCTCCAAGCAATTGAAGGGACAATGAAACTCAATGAAATTCTGAAAGTTCAAATGCCCTTCCACAATAAATTTGGTATTGAATTTGAGACCGGAGAGTCCTCTAAAGCTGCACCTTGTATGTTTATGAAACAAAGTGCCATACCTCTCAAGGCTACAAAGCTTCAAATTCAGCCTAGTATTGAGATGGTCAATAAGAAAAGGTTTGTGGAGTTTAACCAGCCACCTAAGAAAGGAAGAATGTTCAGATTCTATGGTTATTGCAATCATTGTAATAGATATGGACATAAAAGAGCTGATTGTAGATTCTATGTTAGAAACAGTCCATTAGTGACTTGGAACCCTTTCTCAATCCTAAACATCCACAAAATTGAGTGCCATAAGTGTTATAAATATGGACACTTGGCTAGGGATTGTAGGTTGCCTATTGCTAACCAATTTCAGGTTGAAAAGAAATCCAAGTTAGTTAAGGCATGGAGGGCAAAGAAAAGGGAAGATAATTCCAAGGAATCTCTCATTGTGCAAATGGCATTCAATGCACAAAAGAAGGTAGCACCATGGGTCCTCGATAGTGGCTGTTCAAGCCATATGACAGGTGATAAGGAAAAATTCGTCAAATTACAGCACTATGAAGGCAGATCAGTGAAGTTTGGTAACAATTATGGTGCCAAAATCTGTGGAAAAGGTGTTGTTCAGCTAAAGGCAAACAAGATAAGATCAGACGAGGTCTTATATGTGTCTGGACTGAGACACAACTTGCTTAGTGTGAGCCAGATCTGTGACAAAGGCCACGAAGTTATCTTCACTAAGAATGGGTTTGCTATCAAGAAGTGTAGCAACGGCAAAACAGTGGCTACTGGATCTAGGACTGCTGGAAATCTCTATACATTGACAGATGGAGCTGAAAAGACTTGCTTGATGAGTCGGACAGAGGAAAGTTGGTTGTGGCACAAACGCCTTGGGCATCTAAACTTTGATAACATGTCAAAGATTTGCAATTCAAAGGCTGTCAGAGGTATGTCTACAATTGAAAAGCCTTCCAACCCCATTTGCGATTCTTGCCAAAAGGGAAAGCAAACGAGGGTAATGTTCAAGCCAAAGGAGCATCATTCAAAGAAACCTCTTGAGCTAGTGCACACTGATCTCTGTGGACCGATGCGAACTCAAAGCACGAATGGAGATAAGTATTTTATGTTATGCATTGATGATTATACTCGTATGACATGGGTATTGTTTCTTAAGCATAAACATCAAGAACTTGATCCTTTTAAAGTGTTTAAAGCACAGGTTGAAAATATGCTTGAAAAACGTATCAAGATTTTAAGGTCTGATCGAGGAGGTGAATTCACATCTGAAGAGTTCACTAACTATTGTGAGCACCATGGCATTCAAAGACAATATTCAGCCCCTAGAACTCCACAGCAAAATGGAGTTGTGGAACGGAAAAATCGCACCGTGCAAGAGATGAGAGCAAGCTAGCTGACAAATACTGGAAGGAGGCAATCCATACAGCTGTATACATTCAGAATCGATGCTTGATCAGGCCACATGAAGACAAAACTCCTTATAAGCTATGGTTTGGGAGAAAAGCAACAGTCAAGCACTTCAAAGTCTTCGGTAGCAAGTGTTACATCAAGCGTCTTGAACAAAATCCGGGCAAATTTGAAGAAAGAGCTGATGAAGGTATTTTCTGGGTTACTCCTCCTCTAGTAAGGCTTACAGATGTCTTAACAAAAGGACCAGAAAAATCATAGAAAGTGCCGATGTTAGAATTGATGAAAACCGTGAATCAAAGAATGTAACTCATAATTACAGTCCAGTTTATGAGGACTCGAGTGAGATTGATGATGAAGTGGCTGAACCTAATGATTCTAAGAAATCAAAGGATGACTCAGAGGATGCTACACCTAGAAAGAAAAGCACTTGGGTAGAGCAACACCCTAAGGATCAAATCATTGGAGATCCTGAGGCCGGTATTAAAACAAGACAAAGTGTAGTTAGCAATTACTCACTTATGTCCACCATTGAACCCAAGACTGTGGCTGAAGCCAGTTTCGATGAAAGTTGGTTGAAAGCTATGCATGAGGAGTTGGAGCAAATTGAGAAGAACTCCACATGGGAACTAGTTTCTAGACCTACCGATAAGAATGTTATTGGTACTAAATGGGTCTTTCGGAATAAGCTGAATGAAGATGGTCAGGTCATACAAAACAAAGCAAGGTTGGTTTGTAAAGGCTATGCTCAAGTTGAAGGCATACATTTTGAAGAGACCTTTGCACCGGTGGCTCGTCTGGAAGCCATTCGTATGTTTCTTGCATTGGCTGCATACAAAACCTTCAAGGTATTTCAGATGGATGTAAAGTCAGCCTTCTTGAATGGATTACTTGAAGAAGAGGTCTACATTGAGCAACCGAATGGTTTTCTCATTAGCAAAAATTCAGACCTAGTGTGCAAGTTGAAAAAGGCTCTTTATGGGCTGAAACAAGTGCCAAGGGCGTGGTATGCAAGGCTGGACCTCTATCTCCGCAAGATCGGCTTTGGAAAAGGACTGGTTGATAGCAATCTTTATGTCAAAACAGAGTTGAGCAAACAGCTGGTTGTCATTGTTTATGTCGATGACATAATCTTTGGTGGCAATGATGAGGAAATGTGCAGGAATTTTGCTGAAGAGATGAAGAAAGAATTTGAGATGTCAATGCTTGGAGAACTAAAGTTCTTCCTTGGTTTACAAGTTCAGCAGCTGAAACATGGTATCTTCATATCACAGATGAAATACATCAAGGAAATGCTGAAGCGTTTTAACATGGAAGACAGCAAGCCAGTGAGCACACCAATGATAACGAACACAAAGCTAAGCAAGGATGATAAGGGTTCGTCCGTTGATCACACCACTTATCGTTCTATGATAGGAAGCTTGCTTTATTTGACTGCTATAAGACCGGATCTATTGCAAGCAGTATGTATGGTGGCTCGATTTCAAGCATCACCAACTGAGACGCACCTTACAGTAGTAAAAAGGATATTTCGATATCTGAAAGGTACCATGGAGCTTGGCATTTGGTATCCTAAAGGCAAATCCTTCACTCTTGTTGCATACTCTGACGCCGATTGGGCTGGATGTATAGATGATCGCAAGAGTACAAGTGGTGGTGCATTCTATCTCGGTGAAAGGTTGGTGGCATGGCACAGTAAGAAACAAGATTCAGTATCCCTTTCTACAGTGGAAGCGGAATATATTGCAGCGGCAACTTGTTGTACGCAAGTGTTATGGATGCGGCAAATGCTCTCTGATCTAGGAGTTCCGACAACGGATCCTACGCCGATCCTCTGTGACAACACAAGTGCAATCCACATCTCTAAGAATCCTGTTCAGCATTCTAGAATGAAGCATGTTGCAATCCGCTATCACTTTCTCAAGGAAAAGGTTGCAGACGGTGAGGTAAAGTTGGAATATGTTCCAACTACTGAGCAAGTTGCTGATATCTTCACAAAACCTTTGCCAAAGGAAGTCTTCGAGTATCTCCGAAAAAAATTAGGAGTTACTCACTCTCCTAATCCTTAGGAGTTGTGCTTGAAAGGGGGAGCAATGTATTCCTTGAATATCCTATTCGCTCCTTGGTTGGTCCCTTTGGACTTGTTGTCAAAGGGGGAGAAAGTTATGCTAGGAGAAAGCTATGGTAGAAGAAGTTATGCTATGATAGCTTGGGGAGATTGGTATCAAGAATGTGAATGTGAAGACCTTGATTCTGTTGTTTTTTTTTAAGACAGCAACAAAAGCAAATCAAATCACACAAGGACACCAGATTTAACGTGGTTCACCAAAAGGCTACGTCCACGGTTCAAAGACTGTCCGAACACCGATCCGGAATAGGTCTGAATCTATTTAGTCGCACCAACGACAAAGAGCACCAACCCTTAAGTTTCAGATAGCACCAACTATCTAGGAAGCACCTACTCCCTTTACAATTTATCTGCACCAACAGATAGGATCACCAAACCCCTAACACCAAGCACCAACTTGATGTTCTACAGAATTAAAGTAGAGAACTTTTCTACAGCCTTTCCCCTCTACAATCTCTCTCTCTCAATCCCTTACAAATTGAAATTTAAAGCATAAACAGAGAGACACTTATCTTATGGACAAATCACCATCTTCATGAGCACATTCTCATCCACACTTGCTGTAGAAACTTGCAGCACAACAGCACACCGCAACAGCTTCTTCTCCAATCACTCTTCTCTCCAAAACACCTTTGTTTTGTTCTCTCTTCTCTTCTGTACACTTGAAAACGAACCAATCAAGCCTTTATATAGGTTATGGTAACCCTAAAGAGTGTTCAAATTAGGCTAGAATTCGTTTAGAAAGAGTCCCAAACGAAATACATAAGTTTCCTGAATTTTCATGCAAAACTTCTATTTCTGCGCAATTCTGTTTCCCGTGCTCGCTCGACCGGATGGGGTCCTCGGTCGACCGGAGACACACTCTGGCAACAAATAGCTTTAGACTGTCTTGTACAGACTTCTCTCCCGGTCGACCGGATGGGGTCCTGGGTCGACCGGAGACACTGCTACAGGAATTCTGATTTCCTGTACTGTTTCAGCTCTGTTTTCTCTTTGAAGCTCTATCAACACCACACTTGTGACATTGTGTTGACAATAATTCCAACACAAAATGATACTTGAGATACTAAATACTTCAATGCTTCATAAGACTTCTCAAGGCATCTCAAATTCCAACAACCTACAACTTTCTTCAATGAAGAATGAAAGCACCCAAGGCTGGACGTGTGGGAGCATTAACTTTTCCTATGTTGGACGTCCAAGAGCTTTGTGGTTTCTTTTATAGAAACTTTGAGGAAACTTTTCCTAAAAGTTTATCTCTTCTAATTCTCATAGATGTCCTAAAAGGAAACTATAATCTAAAGATTTATTTCCTTTAAGAAACACTCCAATTAGAAAAGGAAACTAAAGGAACTTCCCATGCAATTAGTAATCCTAGTTGTACAACACTTACTAATTTTAAGTTCCTAATCCAAAAAGGAAACTTTCTCATAGGAATACTAATCCAAAGAGGAGTCCAACCTTCCAAGTAGAGAGATCTACTTAAAAAAGGAAACCTTATCCATGGAAATCCCATTACAGACATCCCTTATGATAATGCACACCATGGCCCACATATAATTTATCTAGAATTAAATTCATGTATGCCATCAAAGGCCTATTTGAATTTAAACTCAAAATTATTTTTCCACTAAAATAATTCATCCAAATGTTATCTAAACATTTTAGGAAACCATGCCAATCTTGGTAAGTGACTAGAGAAGGGACCAAAAGACATATTTGCCATTGGCTTCCAAAATGACCAAAATGTCCATGCTAAACCCATAGCAACATTAAGACCATTTTAACCTTAACTCATTCCACTAAAGAGTTATAGTTGAACTCCAAGGACAAATATATAATATAATAAGCTCGTCATAAAATGACGGTTGTCTTCGACCTACTAAGTGTAATGACCTGAATGCCCCTCTATGTAACATCCATAATCGAGTCAGGTTATCACATGTACTATCAACCTTCCCGATTACATCTAAACCTTAGAACTTCATATCCTTAACATAATCATCATTCAGATATCATTCTCTTGGTCCAGGGAGCGACCCACAAGTTCAATATCCATATGGAACATCCATATACTAAGATCTTAGATTTTGATGATTAATCGGATAATTCTAAGGGGACAATCATTCCATCATTAGATGGCATAGATTCTATATTGCATCTGCACGTCCCAACTAATCAAGTCCGAGTACCCAAAACACAGAGCTGTTGACCCAAGAAAAGAATGTCACCCATAGTGAATTAAAGCACAAGAACTTGACTTCATCAGTTCATCCACAAATGCTCAAGATTAAGAGCACCGGTCACTCAGTAGCATGAGGTGACTTGATCTCTCTCTCTGTGATAGTACTATTTTAAAGATCACACCTACCATGGTCCTGTTCAATGCATTGCATATGCACTAATGAGATGAATCCGGGAAAGTCCTCCCATGACTTAGGTAAGTCACCCTGAATACAGGAGAGTCTCTCATTATAACTTATAGCAAGATAAAGTGCCCAGCTCCATCTCTCAGTTATGAACAAATATGACGTTTTCAGTGTCTATGAATTAGACCTATCTGTATGTTGACACTACACACCTAATTCATTTACTAGAAAAAATGGGCCTTACACAACCATACATATATATATATATGTTTAAGCATAAAAGAGTCATTCAACTAAATAACCAGTAAATATCCAGTAACAAAGAATGAGAGTGCAGCTAGTGGGCTTTAGGGCATACACTAATCCCAACACATCCTTCGTTGTCAAAGCCCAGCCAGAGCTGACCGAATCTCAAATTGCTCGTCGTATACACCGCCGCGCGTCGTATCGACAAAAGAGACTAGAGAAGCAAAGGACCCAGCCTCCTACACTGCAAGTCTCTCCCAAATGAGTCGAAAAAGAAAGACCCAACCAAATTGCTACCGTCCATATGGTTGGAAAAACCAGAAGACGCCAAAAGTCCGTAACAAAAATCCATGTCCGACGTCTGGTGACCCGCAGCGTCTCCAGGACAAGAAGACACTCAGAAGAATTCCCTGCTCCTTCAAGCGAAGGACGGCAGAGTGATCCTTCTTCAAGCTCTTCATCAAAAAGAATGAGCCCTAGCTCAGTCACCAGGACAGTTTCTTCGTTCGAATCTCGAGGGATGAACGTCCTGGCTACAAATTTTGAGCCACCACCCCGCAATCCACCTCAAGACAATGCGATCACACACATCCAGCATTTGGAACAAGGACAGCATAGGATTGAAACTCTGATGGAAAACCTTCTCATCGCCTTCCAAAATCAGGTGAACAATGAACCTCCTCCGAATCATCAAGACGATGAGGTAAATGGAGAAGAAAGTGAGTCACGTGCCCTTACCAAAAAGGACGTAGACAGTATCCTCGCAAAAGCAAAAGAAGAGGATATACTCAAGGAGCATAGGATCAAGCCACCATATCCCTTATGGATGGACTCAGTCCCGTTCCCCACAAAATTCAAGCATCCTACTCTCCAAACATATACGGGGAAAGGATCAGCCAGACAGCACGTCATCCGCTTCAAGTCTTGACGGGAGCTATCGTGGATCAAGATGCTCTCAAGATCCGCCTCTTTGCAAGTACCCTAAAAGGTACGACCTTCGATTGGTACTCCACTCTGTCGGAGGACTCCAAACAAAATTGGGCCATCATAGAGACACGCTTCCTGACTCACTTCAAAGGTGAGGATCATCCCGCTACTATGGCTCAGTTGTGCAGGCTAAAACAGGAGGAGAATGAGTCAACATATGACTTCATTCATAAGTCGAAAGCAATGGCATACAAATGCTCTGATGTATTGCCACAAGCGTCGCTAGTCGACATCTGCCGAAACAACATGAGAGCTAGAATCTGCTCCATGATCATCGGCAACAAATCGAAGAACCTGGGAGAACTCCTTGAAGCTTCCATGGAAGCTGAAACGGTGATTAAAGACCTCATCAGTCAGAAATCATCAAGAAAAGAGCCAACCGCCATTGCAACCTCTAAACCAAAGAAGAAAGAGGTCCTCAATGTGCTGACCAAGTCAGCTCCTCAGCCACCAAAGAAAGCTGAAAACAAAGCTGCTGGTAAGAGACCTGAACTCTCAGATGCCTTCAAAGAACGAGTAGAGAAGAAATACCCGTTTGATGAAGATGTTGATGAAATCTTCGGGGCTCTTGTGGCGAATGGCAAGCTCACTTTGCCTGAACCCAAAAGACCGAGTGATGTTGGCAAAACCAATGATCCTTGGTAATATCCATACCACCAGATGATCTCGCATCCTCTCAATCAATGCTTCGTTGTGAGAGAGAAAATAAATGAGATGTGGAAAAATGGAGTCATCACCTTTGACAAAAACTATGGGTCTGCCTCCGTCAACATGGTGACATGTGGACAAACATCAAATCACTGAAGAAGAAGATTACTACTTCCTTCAAGGTGATAAACACAATCCAAGCGTCCGAGGAACGGTTCCTTACCCGACACCAGACGGACAACCTATATGGGTACATCCTGATCTCCTGGAAGATGAAAACTGGGAGGTCGTAAAAACAAAGCCTACAGCTCAACAACGAAGGCAGACTAGGAAACATCTCCTCAAGCTAAAACGGTAAGAGAAGACCCAGCCAAAACAAGAAGTCCAAGAAAAGGTAGAGTCCTCCTCTACCGCTTCATTGGAGGCAACAAAAATGTCCCTTCCAGAGACTTCAAAGGGGGTAAGAAAATTCACTCTCAGTGATTTCATGCCACATCAATTCAAAGAAGCCACGCAGGGGGCGTCATACTCTTGCAATTCGGTAGTTGGATTCTCCATTGATGGATACGAGTCCAGCGACACCGATGATGGATTCGAATCCAACTACACCGATGAGTGGGAGGAGTCCCTTGAAACAGGAGAAAATCTCTCCGATGAAGAATGGGTTCCTAAGACTCATCTTATGCCAGTAATCTGGTATAACCCCCTGCAGCCTTAAGGATCCTGGTCTGATGATGAAGAAGACCAAGAGGCTGTACAAGAAAATGCTGCTGACCAAGCACCCATCATTGCTCCAGTGGAAATCAACTATGTTAAGCCACAAAGAGTTGATGAAGAAGAAGATTTGGCTCCCATGCCTAATCTTGAAGAATATGTAAGGATCTTACAGCGTCTCACTCTAGAACAAGAACACGACCGCGTCAACGAGCCTCCTCACAATCCAGAGCCTGAAGTCCCTGAAGACCATCAGGTACATCCTCCCTTAACTCCTGAAAATGGAGAAAATTGTTGGATAGACGATCCTCTTACATCCGAGGATGAGCCTGACCCCGATCAGGCAACGTCTCCAGTCAGAGGTTCCTGTAATTTGATAATTTGGGATTATAGCTCTTCCGAAGCATCGTCTGATGAGAGCACTTACACTCCGGCGACGCCTAGCAATGTATCTTCTGGAGCCACCTCATCTCACGTGACTTTCACTGAGATGACACTGTTGGAATTTGAGATGCCTTGAGAAGTCTTATGAAGCATTGAAGTGTTTAGTATCTCAAGTATCATTTTGTGTTGGAATTATTGTCAACATAATGTCACAAGTGTGGTGTTGATAGAGCTTCAGAGAGAAAACAGAGCTGAAACAGTACAGGAAATCAGAATTCCTGAAGCAGTGTGGCCGGTCGACCGGGGACCCCACGCGGTCGACCGGGCAAGAGAAGTCTGCAGAAGACAGTCTCAGTTAGCTCCCAGTTATTTGTTGCCATAGTGTGTCGCCGGTCGACCGAGGACCCCACGCGGTCGACCGAGCACGGGAAACCAGAATTGCGCAGAAATAGAAGTTTTGCACGAAAATTCAGGAAACTTATGTATTTCGTTTGGGACTCTTTCTAAACGAATTCTAGCCTAATTTGAACACTCTTTAGGGTTACCATAACCTATATAAAGGCTTGCTAAGTTCGTTTTCATTAGGAGAGAAGAGAGAACAAAAGAGAGGGTTTAGGAGAGAAGAGTGATTGGAGAAGAAGGTGCTGCTGTGTGCTGTTGTGCTGCAAGTTTCTACAGCAAGTTGGACGAAAATATGCTCATGAAGATGGTGATTCGTCCATAGATAAGTGTCTCTCTTTTTATGCTTTAAATTTCAATTTGTAAGGGATTGAGAGAGAGAGATTGTAGAGGGGAAGTGCTGTAGAAAAGTTCTCTACTTTAATTCTGTAGAACATCAAGTTGGTGCTTGGTGTTTGGGGTTTGGTGATCCTATCTGTTGGTGCAGATAAATTGTAAAGGGGGTAGGTGCTTTCTAGATAGTTGGTGCTATCTGAAACTTAAGGGTTGGTGCTCTTTGTCGTTGGTGCGACTAAATAGATTCAGACCTGTTCCGGATCGGTGTTCGGACAGTCTTTGAACCGTGGACGTAACCTTTTGGTGAACCACGTTAAATCTGGTGTCCTTGTGTGGTTTGATTTGCTTTTGTTGTTAAATTGGACCTGTTTTTAAGGGATCACTGATTCACCCCCCCCCCCTCTTAGTGATCGCGATATCTAACAATTGGTATCAGAGTGCCAAGGCTCCCTTGATAAGCTTAACACGCTAAGGGTGATCTCTTGTCAAATCACATGGCATCCAATACAGGGAATATGAAAGCACCTTTGTTTCATGGTTCTAATTACTCCTTCTGGAAGATCAGAATGGAGGCTTTCATCAAATCACTTGGCTATGATGTCTGGGAGACTGTAAGAGTCGGTTACAATACTGCCATCGTACCCACTGATGCTGCAACGAAGAAGTTAGCAGACAACGACTCCAAGGCGCAGAATGCACTCTTTAGTGGCCTTGTGGACAGCGAGCTGGTCAAAGTAATTGCATACAAAACAGCCAAGGAAATGTGGGACAAGTTGAAAAGCATTCATGAAGGAGATGAGAAGATCAAAGAAGCGAAATTGCAAACTCATCGCTCTCAATTCGAGTCTCTTCGCATGGAGGAAAGCGAGAATGTTGACTTGTATATGCAATGAGTGAATGAAGTCACGAATGACATTCATGGACTAGGGGAGGAGATTAAAGAACTAGTCATCGTCAAAAAGGTTCTAAGATCTCTTCTTCCCCGGTTTGATTCGAAAGTCTCAGCCATAGAAGAAGGCAAGGATCTGAATGAATTTACCATGGATGAGTTGCATGGTTCACTCACTGCCTATGAGATGCGCATAGGTAAGACGTCATCATCTGATAGAGAAGCGGCCTTCAAAGTTCAGAAAAAGGGAAAAGAGACTGCTGGTCATGATGCTGATACTGATGATGATGAGCTTGAGGCTCAATTAGTTAGAAAGCTGAAGAAAGGAAGTAATGGAAAGTACAAAGGGAAACTACCCTTTAAATGCTTCAATTGTGGCGGTGTTGGTCACTTTGCTGCGAAGTGTCCGCTGAAAGAAAACAATGATGATGACTCTTATGTTGATAAGAGTAAATGGAAGAAAAATTTCAGAAAGAGGGGCAAAGCAAAAAGCTTCATCAGTCAATATAATGACAGCACGTCTGAAACTTCAGACGATGATGAATCAGCCAAGGCAACTGAAGCTCTCTTCATGGTTACTGTTGAAGAAGAAGAGGAGCAAGAGCCGGAAGAGGAAGAGGAGGCTGAGGTCAATCTTGAAGAAGAACTCATTGCCGCACTTGAGGAGCTTAGCATGGAAAGAAAAACAAGTAAGAAAAATCTGAAACTTCTTCATGAGTCTGAAAGTTCAGTTATTGCTTTGAAAACTCAAGTTGAAGAATATAAAAGAATGGTAGAAGTCCTAGAAATACAAATCAGTACCAAAACTGAGGAAGTGGCAAAACTTGAGAATGAAATCCTTGGAGCAAGGACTGAAAATATACAAATGAATCAGAAGCTCAAGGAATTCCAAGCAATCAATGGAACATTGAAGCTAAATGAAATACTGAAAGTTCAAAGGCCTCCTCACTTCAAATTTGGTCTAGGATTTGAGAATGGAGAATCCTCTAAGATTACACCTCCTGAAAAGACAAAACCTGTGAAGCCCACCCAGCCTAGAAAAGAGTCCATTCATGTGAGAAAGGAAATGAAGTCTAACCAGCCACAAAGAAGATTCAAATTTTATGGTTACTGTTATCATTGCAATAGATATGGACATAAAAGGGCTGAATGCAAATTCTATGTTAGAAACAGCCCATTTGTGACTAGGAACCCTTTTTCAATCCTAAATAGCCACAAAATTGAGTGCTATAAGTGTCATAATTATGGACACTTGACTAGGGATTGTAGGTTGCCTATTGCTAACCAATTTCAGGTTGAAAAGAAACCCAAGTTAGTTAAGGCATGGAGGGCAGAGAAAAGGGAAGATAATTCCAAGGAATCTCTCATTGTGTAAATGGCATTCAATGCACAAAAGAAGGCAGCACCATGGGTCCTTGATAGTGGCTGTTCAAGCCATATGACAGGTGATAAGGAAAAATTCGTCAAATTACAGCACTATGAAGGCGGATCAGTGAAGTTTGGTAACAATGATGGTGCCAAAATCTGCGGAAAAGGTGTTGTTCAGCTAAAGGCAAACAAGATCAGATCAGAAGAGGTCTTATATGTGTCTGGAATGAGACACAACTTGCTTAGTGTGAGCCAGATCTGTGACAAAGGCCACGAAGTTGTCTTCACTAAGAATGGGGTTGCTATCAAGAAGTGTAGCAACGGCAAAACAGTGGCTACTGGATCTAGGACTGCTGGAAATCTCTATACATTGTCAGATGCAGCTGAAAAGACTTGCTTGATGAGTCGGACAGAGGAAAGTTGGTTGTGGCACAAACGCCTTGGGCATCTAAACTTTGATAACATGTCAAAGATTTGCAATTCAAAGGCTGTCAGAGGCATGTCTACAGTTGAAAAGCCTTCCAACCCCATTTGCGATTCTTGCCAAAAGGGAAAGCAAACGAGGGTAATGTTCAAGTCAAAGGAGCATCATTCAAAGAAACCTCTTGAGCTAGTGCACACTGATCTCTGTGGACCGATGCGAACTCAAAGCACCAATGGAGATAAGTATTTTATGTTATGCATTGATGATTATACTCGTATGACATGGGTATTGTTTCTTAAGCATAAACATCAAGCACTTGATCATTTTAAAGTATTTAAAGCACATGTTGAAAATATGCTTGGAAAACGTATCAAGATTTTAAGGTCTGATCGAGGAGGTGAATTCACATCTAAAGAGTTCACTAACTATTGTGAGCACCATGGCATTCAAAGACAATATTCAGCCCCTAGAACTCCACAGCAAAATGGAGTTGTGGAATGGAAAAATCGCACCGTGCAAGAGATGGCTCGCACAATGCTAACTGAGAGCAAGCTAGCTGACAAATACTGGAAGGAGGCAATCCATACGGCTGTATACATTCAGAATCGATGCCTTATCAGGCCACATGAAGACAAAACTCCTTATGAGTTATGGTTTGGGAGAAAAGCAACAGTCAAGCACTTCAGAGTCTTCGGTAGCAAGTGTTACATCAAGCGTCTTGAACAAAATCCAGGCAAATTTGAAGAAAGAGCTGATGAATGTATATTTCTGGGTTACTCCTCCTCTAGTAAGGCTTACAGATGTCTAAATAAAAGGACCAGAAAATCATAGAAAGTGCCGATGTTAGAATTGATGAAAACCGTGAATCAAAGAATGTAACTCATAATGACAGTCCATTTTATGAGGACTCGAGTGAGATTGATGATGAAGTGGCTGAACCTAATGATTCTGAGAAGTCAAAGGATGACTCAGAGGATGCTACACCTAGAAAGAAAAGCACTTGGGTAGAGCAACACCCTAAGGATCAAATCATTGGAGATCCTGAGGCTGGTGTTAAAACAAGACAAAGTGTAGTTAGCAATTACTCACTTGTGTCCACCATTGAACCCAAGACTGTGGCTGAAGCCAGTCTCGATGAAAGTTGGTTGAAAGCTATGCATGAGGAGTTGGAGCAAATTGAGAAGAACTCCACATGGGAACTAGTTTCTAGACCTACCGATAAGAATGTTATTGGTACTAGATGGGTCTTTCGGAATAAGCTGAATGAAGATGGTCAGGTCATATGAAACAAAGCAAGGTTGGTTTGTAAAGGCTATGCTCAAGTTGAAGGCATAGATTTTGAAGAGACCTTTGCACCGGTGGCTCGTCTGGAAGCCATTCGTATGTTTCTTGCATTGGCTGCATACAAAACCTTCAAGGTATTTCAGATGGATGTAAAGTCAGCCTTCTTGAATGGATTACTTGAAGAAGATGTCTACATTGAGCAACCTGATGGTTTTCTCATTAGCAAAAATTCAGACCTAGTGTGCAAGTTGAAAAAGGCTCTTTATGGGCTGAAACAAGCGCCAAGGGCGTGGTATGCAAGGCTGGACCTCTATCTCCGCAAGATCAGCTTTGGAAAAGGACTGGTTGATAGCAATCTTTATGTCAAAACAGAGTTGAGCAAACAGCTGGTTGTCATTGTTTATGTCGATGACATAATCTTTGGTGGCAATGATGAGGAAATGTGCAGGAATTTTGCTGAAGAGATGAAGAAAGAATTTGAGATGTCAATGCTTGGAGAACTAAAGTTCTTCCTTGGTTTACAAGTTCAGCAGCTGAAACATGGTATCTTCATTTCACAGATGAAATACATCAAGGAAATGCTGAAGCGTTTTAACATGGAAGACAGCAAGCCAGTGAGCACACCAATGACAACGAACACAAAGCTAAGCAAAGATGATAAGGGTTCGTCCGTTGATCACACCACTTATCGTTGTATGATAGGAAGCTTGCTTTATTTGACTGCTACAAGACCGGATCTTTTGCAAGCAGTATGTATGGTGGCTCGATTTCAAGCATCACCAACTGAGACGCACCTTACAGCAGTAAAAAGGATATTTCGATATCTGAAAGGTACCATGGAGCTTGGCATTTGGTATCCTAAAGGCAAATCCTTCACTCTTGTTGCATACTCTGACGCCGATTGGGCTGGATGTATAGATGATCGCAAGAATACAAGCGGTGGTGCATTCTATCTCGGTGAAAGGTTGGTGGCATGGTACAGTAAGAAACAAGATTCAGTATCCCTTTCTACAGCGGAAGCGGAATATATTGCAACGGCAACTTGTTGTACGCAAGTGTTATGGATGCGGCAAATGCTCTCTGATCTAGGAGTTCCGACAATGGATCCTACACCGATCCTCTGTGACAACACAAGTGCAATTCACATCTCTAAGAATCCTGTTCAGCATTCTAGAACGAAGCATGTTGCAATCCGCTATCACTTTCTCAAGGAAAAGGTTGCAGATGGTGAGGTAAAGTTGGAATATGTTCCAACTACTGAGCAAGTTGCTGATATCTTCCCAAAACCTCTGCCAAAGGAAGTCTTCGAGTATCTCCAGAAAAAATTAGGAGTTACTCACTCTCCTAATCCTTAGGAGTTGTGCTTGAAAGGGGGAGCAATGTATTCCTTGAATATCCTATTCGCTCCTTGGTTGGTCCCTTTGGACTTGTTGTCAAAGGGGGAGAAAGCTATGCTAGGAGAAGTTATGCGAAGAAGTTATGCTATGATAGCTTGGGGGAGATTGGTATCAAGAATGTGAATGTGAAGATCTTGATTTTGTTATTTTTTTTTAAGACAGGGGGAGTCTATGGTTCTGAAGAAGCTTCATGGAGGTCAACTGGTTCAAAGTGTTCCAAGTGTTGAAGTTCCAAGTGTTGCCAACAATTCCAAAGGGGGAGATTGTTGGAATTTGAGATGTACTGAGAAGTCTTATGAAGCATTGAAGTGTTTAGTATCTCAAGTATCATTTTGTGTTGGAATTATTGTCAACACAATGTCACAAGTGTGGTGTTGATAGTGTGGTGTTGATAGAGCTTCAAAGAGAAAACAGAGCTGAAACAGTACAGGAAATCAGAATTCCTGAAGCAGTGTGGCCGGTCGACCGGGGACCCCACGCGGTCGACCGGGCAAGAGAAGTCTGCAGAAGACAGTCTCAGTTAGCTCCCAGTTATTTGTTGCCACAGTGTATCGCCGGTCTACCGAGGACCCCACGCGGTCGACCGAGCACGGGAAACCAGAATTGCGCAGAAATAGAAGTTTTGCACGAAAATTCAGGAAACTTATGTATTTCGTTTGGGACTCTTTCTAAACGAATTCTAGCCTAATTTGAACACTCTTTAGGGTTACCATAACCTATATAAAGGCTTGCTAAGTTCGTTTTCATTAGGAGAGAAGAGAAGAGAGAACAAAAGAGAGGGTTTAGGAGAGAAGAGTGATTGGAGAAGAAGGTGCTGCTGTGTGCTGTTGTGCTGCAAGTTTCTACAGCAAGTTGGACGAAAATATGCTCATGAAGATGGTGATTCGTCCATAGATAAGTGTCTCTCTTTTTATGCTTTAAATTTCAATTTGTAAGGGATTGAGAGAGAGAGATTGTGGAGGGGAAGTGCTGTAGGAAAGTTCTCTACTTTAATTCTGTAGAACATCAAGTTGGTGCTTGGTGTTAGGGGTTTGGTGATCCTATCTGTTGGTGCAGATAAATTGTAAAGGGGGTAGGTGCTTCCTAGATAGTTGGTGCTATCTGAAACTTAAGGGTTGGTGCTCTTTGTCGTTGGTGCGACTAAATAGATTCAGACCTATTCCGGATCGGTGTTCGGACAGTCTTTGAACCGTGGACGTAGCCTTTTGGTGAACCACGTTAAATCTGGTGTCCTTGTGTGGTTTGGTTTGCTTTTGTTGTTAAATTGGACCTGTTTTTAAGGGATCACTGATTCACCCCCCCCTCTCGGTGATCGCGATATCTAACAGACACCCTCTCAGGTTTCTTCTCCTGAGACTGTGACTTCAAAGTTCACACCCTTCCTGACTGAAGAATTCCCAGCCATTGATGCTTGGGACGATGAATTGGTCAATGAAGAAGAAAGGTTGCTGGATGTTGTTCAGGACTTGTTCCCGGAAAATGCTCCGTGCAACACAATCACTAAGGATGGCAACTCTGCTGCTGATATATCCTCAGCAAATGAAAAACGATAGCCTCTTGATCCTGAAGACA
Source organism: Litsea cubeba (assembly GCA_012931725.1). Classification (NCBI taxonomy): domain Eukaryota; kingdom Viridiplantae; phylum Streptophyta; class Magnoliopsida; order Laurales; family Lauraceae; genus Litsea; species Litsea cubeba. The sequence continues at coordinate 48,507,207 of CM022952.1, forward strand.
ATCTTCCAAACGAAGACCCTTCTCAAGAAGCTCTCGAAGTTGGTAGAGGCACCCGCTCCGGCCGGGACTACCACAAAAATTACAACCAATCTTCCTTTACATATGTAAATCCTCAGGAAAAGATGTTATAAGCGCCCCTAGTGGCAACAATGATGAACATGCAGGCCCTAAAGAGGCTTTCAAGTATGACTTGATTGAACACTTCAAGCTCATACCTGCACACTCGTGATAATGTCATTTCAGAATTACAAAAGCTGAATGAAGATGTCGACAAACATGCCCCGTAAGTCCTCAAAATTGAAATGAACTACCGGGTCAAAAACTCAGAAGCTTCCTCAAAGGGATAAAAGAAGAAAACTGAGGGATCATGCATTGAGTGCCTCTCGGTTCAAAAGGCGGCCAGTGCAACCATCGCCTTCACTAAGGATGACCTCCTACTTGGCGAAACAAGGCACAACCAACCCCTGTACTTCACAGGGTACATCAAGGAAATGCCTATGCACAGAGTTCAGATCGACCCAGGTTCTGCACTCAACCTCATCTCCACATCGGCTCTCGAAGAGTTGGGCATCCCACCCAGTAAGCTGGGCTACACATCTGTATCTATATTTGGATATGATGGGAGTACTCAAAGGCCTATCGGCAAAATCAGGTTCAAGTTGCGGATCGGTGATCTTATCTCTGAAGTCACTGTATATGCAATAAAAACCCCTTCATGCTACATCATCCTTCTCGGATGCCCCTGGATCCATGAGAATGGTGTCAGCCCTTCAACTTTACATCAATGCATCAAGTTTGCTGGCGAGAACGACATGATACATTGAGTCTTTACGGACAGAAAACCCTTCAAAGGAAAAGAAGCCCACTTTGCAGACTCACAGATGTATGAAGGTGAGAAAGAATAAGAGGAGAAGCAAACAACACCCTTTGCCGAAAATCTCCAGAAAGATAAAGGCAAGGCTCCTCAACAATCACCAGAAGAAAACAAACCATCCGGTAAATCCGAAGAGAGCATTCAAACTCCCTTCATCATCTCCCTCAAACCTTTAAAGCCTTTGGTCATCACAACTAAAGTGAAGAAGGCAAAGCAAAAGTCTAGGGGAAAATTTGTTGTCTCTTTCGTGTCTATCATGCAAGGCATGGATTCGGATTCCGAGCCAGAAGACGACACATCGTCAAGCCAAGCTGACACTCAGCAAGTTCAGCCTGCTCTTACTCCAATGGGGACAACTTCTAACATAGAAGATCCTACATCAGCTTCCTTCGTTGTTCCAGCAACTTCAGCAAAGGAAAAGCCGATCTTTTTCTATAGATCGGATGCTTTTTCATCAAACTCCATGCTTGAACCTTTCCAAAATGAAGGTATGCCTTAACTATCCTTATATAGTTCTGTGGCACAAGCTATTATGAAGAAAATGGGCTATGACGCTCAAAACCCAGTCGGTTTGGGAGAAAGACGTGGTATTCTCACACCATTGGGGCCCGTCTTGACCGAAAGCCAGTTGGAAGATTGGAGACTCTACGGCTATGTAGAAAAGTCTTCACACGGGCTAGGGTATGATCCCGACACTCCCCTGAGACAGTTGACACAAAGGCTTAAAAGTTAATTTACTGACGAAGCCTCAACATCTCAAGTCCATGAAGACATCGATCTCCCTGGATATCTCTTGATGAGTCACCTGACAAAGATCCAGGAAGCTTATCCAATTAGTACGATTTCTCTGACAATGAAGAGGAATCGTCCGATGGTACAGACGTGTGGTCTTCTGACTTAGAAGAATCCTCGTCTCCAAAAAAAGTACCCTACTTCGACCCGGTTTCAACAGGCGATTGGGATCATCTCATAGCAAACCTTGAGAAAATTGCCGATCAAGAAGACCCGTGGAAAGGAATAAAACCTTGGTCTGGAAATGCCCTTGAAACCCAGAAGGTTTCGTTGAGCTGGAAGCCTCCTAAAATATTATGGAGGAACCACCTTCGAGCCTTCCAACAAAAGATCCTGTTCAAAAGATAGACTTGGGAACACCTGATAACCCACGTCCTGTATTCATAAGCAAGAATATAAAGGATGACGAGTTACCTGAGTATATTGTCTTTCTTCGTAAGTTCGTTGATTGCTTTGCATGGTCTTATGTTGAAATGCCTGGCTTAGACCCCAAAATAGCAGTCCACAAACTCAATCTTCAAGAAAACATCAAGCCTGTCAAACAGGGCCAAAGAAGATTTCATCCAGATGTGATGGATAAAATTGAATAACAAGTTCAAAAACTCAAAAGCGTCGGCTTCATCCGTGAGGAACAACATCTTGAATGGTTGGCCAACATTGTCCCCGTGACAAAAAAAAACGGGCAGATTAGGGTCTGTATTGACTATATAGAGCTGAATGGCGCATGCCCTAAAGATGAATTTCCGCTCCCCATACCAGAGGTAATGATTGATAATACCTGTGGATTCGAGAGAATGACATTCATGGATGGTTTCTCTGGCTACAATCAGATAAAGATGCATCCTGAGGATGAAAAACATACATCCTTTCAGACCCCATTTGGAGTGTATTGCTACACTGTCATGCCATTTGGTCTGAAAAATGCTGGTGCCACATATCAGAGGGCTATGATGAAGATATTCCAAGATATGCAGCACAAGACGGTTGAATGTTACGTTGATGACCTCGTCGTTAAAAACAAAAGAAAAGAAGATCATCTCAAAAACCTTCGAGAAGCCTTCCTCCGACTTCGCAAACACAAACTGCGAATGAATCTTTTGAAATGCTTCTTCGGCATCTCATTGGGTAAGTTCCTCGGATTCTTAGTTCGGAAAGCTGGAATAGAGCTTGACCCCATAAAAGTCAAAGCCATTCTAGAAATGCCCTCTCCAAGAACCTTGAGAGAACTCAAAGGGCTTCAAGGGAGATTGGCCTACATCAGACGGTTCATCTCCAATCTTTCGGGGAAATGCCGTCCATTCTTCCGGTTGATGAAAAAATGTGTAAACTTTGTCTAGGATGCTGACTGTGAAGTTGCGTTCCAAGATATCAAGTCATACTTGACCAAACCTCCAGTGTTAGCTGCTCCTACCACTGGAAAACCATTCATCTTGTACACAAGAGCCCTTGATCACTCTCTCAGTGCTCTGCTTGCACAAGAAAATGATGAAAGAAAAGAAGCTGCTCTATACTACCTTAGCCGCATGCTAGCAGGTGCAGAGCATCGCTACTCTCCAGTTGAAAAAGAATGTCTCGCAGTGATGCTCGCCGTACAAAAGCTGCGTCACTACTTGCTTTCCAATACAGTCTACCTAGTCTCAAGGGTCAACCTCTTGAAGGTCCTTGTCACAAAAGCAGGTTCCCTGAGTGCCCGACTGGCAAAATGGTCCATCCTTCTGTCACAATTTGATATTAGGTATGTACCGCAAAAGGCAATCAAAGGACAAGCTCTAGCAGACTTTCTCGCAGAGCATCCATTGCCTAAAGATTCACCACTCAGAGATGATCTCCCAAACGAACCAGTCTACAATGTTGAGACTTTCTCACAAAGTGCCTCCTGGGACATGTACTTTGACGGTGCAACCAAGACAAATGAAAAAAGACAGCTGATCTCGGGAGTTGGCATCCTCTTTGTTAGCCCCGACAACTACATGATTCCACGCGCTTTCTCGCTACTGGAACCATGCACAAACAGTGCAGCTGAATATCAAGATCTGATCCTAGGATTGAGCTCGCCATCGAATCTGGTATCACCATGCTGGAAGTCTTTGGAGACTCTCAACTGATCGTCAACCAGATGAATCAGAAATTTGAAGTCAGGAAGCCTGATCTGCTGCCTTACTACAACAAGGCACAATCGCTTCTACAAAAGTTTGACATCTGTCACATCACCCACATTCGTAGAGGTGAAAATATACGTGCAGATGCCCTGGCTGGACTTGCCGCATCTATGGCAATCCAGGAAGGGGAAAACATGCAAATCACAATGTGCGAAAGAAGAATCCTTCCTCTTAACACACATAAAGCAGTTGCTGAATGCCACCAAGTGGTTGGAAGTCGGATTTCAATCCTTCAACCTTCAATCGGCGACCGGAGGGATCCGTTCATTGATTACACTATGTTCGGAATCCTACCTGAAGATCCAATAGAACGGTAAGCATTCAAAGGCGAACCCCAAGCTTTCATTTGGATATTCCTTCAAAAATCCTTTACAGGAAATCCTTCAACGGAGTACTTCTACTCTGCTTGTCATAACAAGAGGCTGAAGAAACACTCAAAGAAGTTCATGCTGGCCTTTGCGGAGCTCATCAGGCTGGTCCCAAGCTCTATGATAAGAGAAAAAGGTTAGGTTATTACTGGCCTACCATGGTAGCTGGCGCAATGCAATTTGCTAAGCGCTACCAACAATGTCAAGTTCATGGAGATTACGTTCACATGCCTCCAGAATGGCTGCATCCTACAGCGATCTCATGGCCTTTCGAAGCCTGGGGTATGGACATCATAGATCCTATTTCTCCCCCTTGAAGCAAAGGTCATCGCTTCATCTTCGCCGCTATGGATTATTTCTCCAAGTGGTTAGAAGCATTTGCGCTCAACGAAATGAAGACCTCATCAGTCCTTTAGTTCCTGTGCACCAACATTATTTGTCGTTTCGGCATACCCAAAAGATTCGTCCATGATAACGGACCACAATTCCGGGATCATCGATTCTACAGGTTCTGCGACAATTACAAAATCCAAAGCTATCCTTCGACTCCATACAATCCGGCAGCAAACGGATTAGCAGAAGCATTCAATAAGACACTCTGCAAAATCCTCAAAAAAATGGTCTCTAGTCACAAAAGAGACTGGAGCGACAAACTGTCTTAAGCTTTGTGGGCCTATCGAACCACCGTTCGAGGACCAACCCATAGCACACCATTTTCCTTGGTCTATGGATGCGAAGCTGTCGTACCCTTGGAAGTACAAATTCCTTCCTTGAGGGTATCCTTGCAAAATGACATGACTCAAGAAAGCAGTGTCAAATTGCGACTCCATGAGCTGGACAATCTCGATGAGAGACGGCTCGAAGCTCGACAAAGCATTGAACTTTACCAAGCATGCATGGCATGATCTTTCGACAAAAAGGTCAGGCAACGTGCCTACAAAAAGGGTGACTCGGTTCTTGCGGTAAAAAGACCAATGATCTTCGCTCACAAGTCCAAAGGCAAGTTTGAGCCAAAATGGGAGGGTCCCTACGTCATCGACAAAGTTTTCTCCCATGGCACATACGTACTCCTAAACATGGAGGGTGACAGATGTATGCTGCCCATCAACGACAAGTTCTTAAAGCGGTACTACCCTTGAAGACTTACCCAACTTGGTAAGAGCAATGCCTGTACGGCCAAGACCGGTTTCCAGGTACACGCTCGCTAAACCCACTATTTTTAGAATTTTCATATCAAATGTTGAAAATTCTAGAAATTTAAACAATACTTACTTTCATCGTTTCATTGTTCAAAAAAAAATTTAAGTTTAGGAACCTTTCCTCAACTTGACCAAAATTTTCAACCCTTGAACCCAAAATTCATGGTTTGAAGCAAAATCCGGATTCAGGGATTTCCACCCTAGTCCACCCTGCCTTTTACTGCCAAAATGGTTTTAGGTCAAAACTTATGACCCTCGTGTCTTTAAACAAAAAAATGGTTTTTTAAAAAATGCGGGGAAGCGACGCTTAGTCGATACTCACACAAATCGGAAGCATGCGAACCACGTTCGACACTTCCAAAATCGCAGGGAAGCAACATTTCGTCGATACTTGCAAAATCCAAAACCGTGGAGATGCAACATTTCAGTTGATATCCACAACCCAAATTTCAAAGGTTCGAAAAAACCTAAAAACCATGGAGACGCAACATTTCAATTGATATCCATAACCCAAAGGTTCGAGAAAACCACAAATTTCAAAAATCATGGGGAAACGGCATCAAGTCAGTACCCACAAAACTAAAATTTTTGAAAAGCAAGGATGCAACATTCCATCAATACTTGCACCCAAATCCGCGAGGATGCGACATTCCATCGATACTCGTAAGCGAATGAGCAAGGATGCGACATTCCATCGATACTTATGAGACCATTCAGCAGGGAGGCGACTTTTAGTCGATACTTGCATTTTTGAAAACCAAACCAGCTATAAACGCCACCAAAACAGGCTATAAATGTCACAAACCAGCTATAAATGCCACAAAACAAAACCAGCTATCAATGCCACAAAACAAAAAAAATTGGCTTTCAAAAAACCCGGCTATTAATGCCACAAACTCGGCTATCAATGCCACAAAAAAAACTGGCTCTCATGCCAAAAACAACTTCCATGCCACAAACAAAATCTGGCTACCATGCCAAAACAAACATTTGACAAAAGATTTTCACAAAATGACAAGCTTCTGATCAAATCCCATTTACCAATTGCTTTCATCACAAAAAGATTTAAGTGAGCATAGGGAAAACAAAACAAAAAAAAGGCATCCCATCTAGCAATTGCTTTCATCACAAAAAGATTTAAGTGAGCGTAGGGAAAACAAAAAAAAGGCATCCCATTTAGCAATTGCTTTCATCACAAAAAGATTTAAGTAAGCGTAGGGAAAACAAAAAAATAAAGAGTGCCAAAAAAAGAAAGTGTTCACAAACACTATAAAAAAAAGAGTACCAAAAAAATACATGTGGTACCAAAAAAAAGAAGGATAGTTTCTGCTAAAAAAATCAGAAACTCAGCCAAAAATGGTCTCCAGCCAAGATTTCAGCTCCTCAAGCAAACTTTTGGCCTCAGCCGTCAGGGATTCCAGGGCACGCTTCTTTAGGAACTTGCCATGAGATGCTGGGGTGAGCTGTAACCCTTCTTTCACACAGGAAAGCTTATCCCGAGAAGTTTGCCATTGTTTGTCCTCTTGAAACTTCCTTTCAAGGACTCGATCAGCGTCTGCAACCCGGCGAATCAGAGCACTCTCCCTGTCGCGAGCCTTTGTTATAGCAGCCCACTTGGCAGCGACTTGTGCCTTTAAATGCTCAAGACGTTTCCTGGCCTCATTGACCTCCCTATCAAGGATGTTAAGGTCATGTGTCAGCCTAATGATGACTGGCTCTTCTAAATTCTTCTCTCGGACTATCTGCTTCCTACTTTGTGTAACCTCATTCAGGTCAGACTTAGCCTTATCAGTAGGGTCCAGGAACATCTCCTTGAAGAACTGGTCGTCAGCAAAACCCATGGTCTCAAACCACTTGTCACCTAGTGCAATGATCCTATCAACGATCGCCCTGGCACCTGTGACATCCAGACCAGCCTCTTCGGCATCACTGAGAATCTCCTGCACATGCTGGATCATGCCAAATCCGGCATCCAGGTGCCCAGAAAGGAGAGTCTCAATCTAAGAGCTCAGAACCTGCACCACCACATTCTTCGCAAAAAAAAGAGATGGCCCAGCTGAAGATTCGCCCCGCTCTGTTGGTCGGCTGCTCATGTCATCACCCATTAGAAGAGTAATAAAAGAACTCTTTCCAGTTGGAGCTGCTCGGGAAGGAATTGTCGCGACCCCGGATCGGGTTAGGGGAAAAAGCCAAGTCCGGGATCAGGACGCTACTGTTGCCGCGCCATGTGCATCTCTTTGGCTAAACCGCACACGGAATTAAATGACATTTATCCGTGCACGTGATTTCCCACAGGGTTCCGTAGTGAGGATTATCTTTACACATCATCTCACATATAACCATATCAAACACATTCTCAAGAATGCGGAAGCGTGTAGCAAATCATAATAATGTTATTCCGTCCCATAAACAAGACTGACCTATGATTAATATGACAAGATATCAGAATGAGCAATGATCATAAGCATATTTTCCCCAAAAGTAAAGTTAAGTGTATTTACAAAAGATCAGTTGATTAATGCCCCAAAATAACGGTCAACAAAGACCATACAATCAAATGAAACCTAAAATAAAGTTATCACAAGTTCCCTAAAATGTGTTGTTCTCAAGGCAAGGCCGAATGTCTAAATGACATCGTCGGCTTGCCATTCAATCACTCGCTGCGGTTCACCGACCGCCTCCTCAGGCTCCTCCTCAATGGCAATAAGCTCGGGACCTGAGTACCAAAATAAATGGATCAGACGCGACGGTCTGGCAGGTGGGTGAAAAGATATAACAATAATTCAAAACAATGATGCCTTTAGAAACATAGGAGAACCTAGCTAAATAATGAGTTTCATAAAAGATAATGCATCATTTGTTAAATAGCAACATGAACGATATAAAACAATAGAGGTACCAAGGATAAGGAACTGTCAAGATGGCAACCACACAAAGCTACATCCTCTCTCACCGAAGTGAAGAGAGCGCATACCCTTACAGGATCATTGACCTCAGTCACACAAGGTGAGGAGGGACAACGATAAAAACTATAATATACATATATATATACTCTGCGGGACCACGGTAGCGAACCTGGTAAAAACTCTGCACATTCCAGACTGCAGCTGACTATTAGGAGGGGAAGGAACCCCAAGTCGGTGGATCAAACCGATGAGGTCGTCCAAGCTCAGTGGTGCCGACTCATAGGTCAAATACGATAAATCAAATCATATGCACAGTAAGAAACGGGGTGCCAAGAAGCACAAAATACACATTCATCTCAAGTCGACATATACAGGTTAGCAAAAGCTAAGCACATCTCTTCTAGTACTCTTGGGTACAGTCTAGTCATATCATGTGGGTTGAAAACCCAAAATAGGAGTTTGGTTGAAAATTGAATACAAATAATATCCCATACCTTTACAGGCTAACAATGGGGTTCCTAGAATTGAATCAGTGTGAATGGGGTCCCGTATGTCGATCATGATGTAATTTAGTACTCTTTAAGAGTTAGGGACATTCCGGGTCCTTATACATATTGGTCAATCTAGAAAATCTCATGAAATCTCCATGATGAGGTTCCTCCTTCCTCCGGACTTCATGCAATGCCTTACAAGTCCTTAAATAACATTGGGGCTCCAAACAATACCTCCCCACTACAACCTATCACAATTTACCCAATTCTTTCATGGGTTTAAATGAATCATTACAGGTTCAATGTCTTTAAATAAGAAGAGAAGGGATAGAGCTGAATTGGACTTGAGTATGGGCTCGAAATGAATCTGGAGAACAGTCCCACAATTCCCTTTATTTTGCAGTTCATCTCATTTCAGTCCGATCGATCGGACTCATTGGCCGATCGATCGGTCCTGAAACGTTCTCAGTTATTTACAGTCTGATCGATCGGACTTGATGGGCGATCGATCGGTTCTGAAAACACTCTCAGTTATTTACAGTCCGATCGATCGGACCTGATGGGCGATCGATCGGTTCTGAAAACACTCTCAGTTATTTACAGTCCGATCGATCGGACCTGATGGGCGATTGATCGGTTCTGAAAACACTCTCAGTTATTTACAGTCCGATCGATCGGACCTGATGGGCGATCGATCGGACAGCGACGAATCTCAACCCATTTGGTTGAATTCCTCTTTTGTCCAACTCCTTTCCATTTCCTTTCTTTCCCCTTCTTCCAAACATAACTTCATGAATATTTGGGCCCTTCCTTGACCTCCTCATCTCATCAAATCATCATTCAAAATCAATAATACCAAACTATCAAGCATGATAAACCATTAAAACTATTAATGAAGCTAAATCAAGATTTTGCATAAAACATGATAAACACATGAGAATCATTTCATCCACTTGCCTTGGGTCCAATGCAAGTCAAATTGAGCTCTAATCACCTCTTAAGCCCACAATCAAACACCTATACAAAATCCCCCAAATCCAACCCTAGAAAAATCAAAATCCAAGCAAAACATAACGAAATCTTCCAATAAATGAAATTGAGCTTCCTATGGCCAAACAAACAAGATTCTAAAACTTTTAGGAAGATCACTTACAAGGAAGTTCTTCAAAAGGCAAGGTGTTGTTCAAAGGAAGTCTTGGAGTGGGCGGTTTCTTCAAAAATGGTGTCAAGATGAAGCCCTTGAGATGAGGAAGAAGGTTGCAAGGTCCATTCTTGATTTAGCAAAGCTCTTGTGGTGATTTATGAGAAAGAAAGCAAGATGAACAAGGGAAAAACCTTTAGGGCTGGAACCTCCTTCTAGGGTTTTAGTAAGAAATGAGAGGATTAAGAGAAGAGCGCTCCTTATACAGTAAGTGGGGATGGGGCCCACAACTTAAAAGACTTCTCGGGCTCAAAACATGACTTTCGGGGCTTCAATCGGATTCGACGAAGAAGACAAAGTTGATCCGCGAAATTTCTAGTTTCCAAAAAGTATATATTTTGCACATTTTGGTGACATTGAAATCGGTGTCCAGATTTTGGATAAAAAGACCATTTTGCCCTCAATTTGTGAAAAGTCGGGTTTAGGGTCCTCGAATGGAAACGATGTCAACATGAAAGTTGTAGGAATTAACAAGATAAGTCTAATGGGGTTAAAAACACAATTCTTGGAAATCATCGGTAAACCCCCAATCTCACACATTTCGTAACAAGAACCCCCAAAGGGTCCCACAAGTAAAGAGGCTCTCCAAATTCCCCAAAGCTATTATAAAAGCTATTCTAATCCCCAACTAATCCAAAAACCACTAAACACACTTAAAACTAAAACACAACTTAATTAACTCTAATCGAGGTCTCTCGGGTCTGGGTCTTATATCCTCCACCCCTTAGGACATTTGGTCCTCCAAATGGAAATTAAAACTCGCCTCCGGTAGGAGATGTGGGTACTTCTTCTGAACTTGATCCCGTAATTCCCATGTTGCTTCTTCTGGTCCATGATTTTCCCAAAGTACCTTGACCCACTGAATAGTCCGAGTTCTCAACTCTTGTTCCTTGGTGTCAATAATCTGCTTAGGCTTCTCCACATAGGTCGCATCTTCTTGGATTTCCACTGGCTCATAACGGAGTATGTGTAGTCTGTCAGGAACGTACTTCTTCAACATAGACACATGGAAAACATTGTGTACGCCGGAAAGTTCAAGTGGTAGGGCTAATCTGTAAGCCACATCACCAATCTTACTCACAATGTCATACGGTCCAATGTATCTCCTAGACAATTTACCCTTCTGTCCAAACCTCACGGTTCCACGAGTAGGTGACACTTTCAAGAAAACCTTATCTCCTTCTTTGAATTGTAAATCCCTTCTGTGAGAGTCTGCATAACTCTTCTGTCTACTCTGAGCCACTTTTAGACGTTCTTGGATCAACTTGACCTTGTCACTTGTCTCACTAACAATGGTCGGTCCATGGAAAATGCGAGTACCAACTTCTTCCCAATAAACAATTGTCCTACACCTTCTGCCATACAAAGCCTCAAAAGGCGCCATACCAATACTCGAGTGGAAACTATTGTTGTAAGCGAATTCACACAACGATAAGGCTTCATCCCACTGAATCTTGAAATCTAACACATAAGCTCTGAGCATGTCCTCAAGTGTCTGAATTGTCCTCTCTGACTACCCATCAGTCTGTGGGTGCTAGGCTGTACTGAACTGTAACTTCGTACCCATAGACTCATGCAATGTCTTCCAAAATCTAGAGACAAATCTACCGTCTCTATCGGATGTGATGGAAACTGGCTGTCCATGTCGACTGACGATCTCTGTGACAAACAACTGAGCTAAAGGTAACATATGCATCTTCTTCCCAGTCTTCATCGGTAGGAAATGAGCTGACTTGGTGAGACGGTCCACTATGACCCAAATAGCATCATTGCCCTTGCTAGTCTTCGGTAATCCCAAGATGAAATCCATGGTAATGTGCTCCCATTTCCACTACGGAATCTTTAATGGCCGTAGTAACCCTGGAGGCTTCTGATGTTCCACCTTGACCAACTGACATGTCATACATCTAGAGACAAAAGCTGCTATCTCTCTTTTCATGTTATTCCACCAAAATCTGCCCTTCAAATTCTGGTACATCTTCGTACTGCCCGGGTGTATAGAATACTTGGTATTGTGAGCCTCAGTCATGATATCATTCCTCAAGTCCTCCAAGTTAGGCACACACAGGCGGTCTCGGTAGTATAAAACTCCATCTACAACACGAAAATCTAGGCGATCTGCTATATGTTCTGAAATCTTAGCCAACTCTGGGTCTTGTAACTGATTCTCTTTGATCTTTTGAATTAACGAAGGTTCTGACACTGACATATTTGCCAGCATGAAACCCTCCCTTAGAGGCTGGAAATCTACTCCCATCTCCTCTAACTGTTGTACAACATAAGTCCCCCGAAGACTTGCCATGCTCACTGACTTTCTGCTCAAGGCATCGGCAACTACATTCACTTTCCCCGGGTGATACTTGATTGGAAAATCATAGTCCTTGATATATTCCATCCATCTCCTCTGCCTCATGTTCAACTCCTTCTGAGAAAACAAGTACTGTAGACTACGGTGGTCGGAGTGAACCTCAAACTTCTCTCCATAGAGGTAGTGTCTCCACATCTTCAAAGCTAAAACAACTGCTGCCAATTCAAGGTCATGTGTTGCATAGTTCTTCTCATGATCTTTTAGCTGACGGGATCCATATGCAACTACCTTCCCATCTTGCATTAACAAGCATCCAAGTCCAACATTGGAAGCATCGGTAAAAATGGTGAAACCGCCGCTCCCAGATGGCAAAGTAAGGACTGGAGCTGTAGTCAATCTCTTATTCTGCTCTTGGAAACTAGCTTCACACTTGTCCGTCCAAACATATGGTGCATTCTTCCTTGTCAACTTCGTCAAAGGTGACGCAATCGACGAAAATCCTTGCACAAACCTCCGATAATACCCTGCCAATCCAAGAAAACTCCTGATCTCTGATGCATTTTTCGGTCTGTCCCAATTCATAACTGTAAGATCCCGACCCTAGTCCTTTTGTTTAGCATTGTTTTAATCGTGGTTTAGCTTGTTAAGTGAGATTTGATTTAGTTTGATCTTGTTTTTGAGTTTGACTAGATTTTTCCTTAGTCTTTGAGATTTTGTAGACCGTTGACTTTGGTTTGACCCGGTCCATATGATTTGTATTTTTATGAGAAATTACTTTTGATTTCTAAAAATTCTGGATTTGACGTATTTTGACTCATTTGATGAAGTTTAACAACTTTCATGTTTTGATCATTTTGATTTGATACTCAGAAATCACGTTTTTCGAGGAAAATGGCAAAAAATGACATTTTCACTAAATCTGTCCATGAATTTCGAAAATTTCAGAATTTGAGGAAAATATACTTTTTGGAAAGTAGAAATTTCGCTGATCATTTTTGTCTTCTTCGTCGTTTTCGTTCGGGGCCCGTAAATGTTAGTTTCAGCCTTGTGAAGTTTGGGGCCCATGGGGGGCCCAACCCATTTATCCCTTATAAAGCCAATGAGGCCCTTGTCTTCTCTCCCACTCTTCATTTCCTGCAACAAAGAGGAGGAGATAGGGTTCTTCTCCCAGGCCCTTCCTCTCTCCTCATGTGTCTCTTGTTCCTTGATGCTAAATGGAGGAATGATCTCCTCATCTTCTTCCCCATCTTCCAAAGTTCCATTAGATGCCATTTGTGAGAGATTTGAGCTAGAGAAGACCCATCTTTCAAGCTCTTCTTCCTTGTTTGAGCTTCAAAAAGGTTAGCAATGGTTTCTTTTCATGAGGTCTTGGTTTTCCAAACCCTTTGGAGTATTTTTCTCATATATGCAAAGACTTTCTTTGAGATTTGCAATGTATTGATTTTCTAGGGTTTCTTTTTGAGCTATTTTGGGGGTTTTGTAATTTTGGAGCTTGGGGCTTTAAGAGGACCATCATAGGGTGTTTTGCATCATCTCTTGACCCAAGGCAAGTAAACAATCAACTAATTTGATGGTTTTGTTTAATATGAATGATTTTATATTATGGTATCCTATTTCTTGTTCCTCCTTACTTCTTATGGATTTATTCATTTAATGCTTTAAGCTATGGGTATGTTATCTTTCCCTAAGAAATTGTCTTGCATGAAGCTAAATCTTCATTTTCTTTTAATCACCTTGGTTCAACCTTTGTTTTCAAATTCTAGTGGTTGCTAAATGAAGAAGACTTTGCTCTTATATGATTGATCTAGATTTAATTGGAAAATTTTGTGTATGGATGGGATCAAGAGGATTGTGGAAGTTAAGAGAGGCCATTAAATTTGTGTAATTATGTTGGAAAGGATGGAGGAGAAAGAAGGGTGAAAAAAGGGCTGAAAAGGTGCATTTCTGCACTTGGGTCGGGCTGGGACAGAACCCAGTCCGCTCGAGCGACCGAGTGGGCCGCTCGAGCGGACCAGGTTCTGGGAGGGCCTCGCTCGAGCGAGCCAAGGGTCGCTCGAGCGGACCCAGCCCAGTCTGGACCCCTTTTTCAGGGCTCGTTTTGAGGCAGAATTGAGACTCTTTCCTGACTTGTTTTGGACTGTTTTGTGGGCCATTTTAAAACCTGATATTGGGCCTGTTCAAGGCCAGCTTTTAGACCATTTTAAGACCTGTTTTTATGGGCCTGTTCATAGTTAGTTTTGGACTGATTAAAAACCTGTTTTGTGGACCATTGAAGGTTTAGTTTGGGCTTGTTTTAAAACGTGTTTCTTGGACCATTAAAGGTTTAGTTTGTGCTTGTTTTAAAACTTGTTTCTTGGACCATTAAAGGATTAGTTTTGGGCTGTTTTTTTTAAGGTTTGTTTTGTGGTCCATTCAAGCTTAGTTTTTGGACTGTTTTAAGAATTGTTTGGGCCTTGTTAAAAGGGGCTATTTTGGGTTAAATGAGTAGGCTATTTTGGACTTGGATTAAGGCCAGCTATGGGCCTGTTTTAAAGAGTTTTGGGACTACTTGTAATACTTGGAATTTGTGAAATGGGAATGGGACCAATGAGAGAATGAACGTATGTAAAATTATCCGGGAATCGTTTGAGTCTCAATGCGCACCTTATCATTTAAATGTTGGGGATTTTCATTGGCATCAAACTCACTCCTTAATGATCAATGTTTAAAGGATAGTTGTGCATTGAGATGGTTCCTTGGTAAGTCATTAAGTCATTCTACATAATTTCCATTCCATTTCAAGTTAGAGAATGTATTTGTACTAGTATTTGTGTCATTTGGTAAACTAATTCAAATAGCATCGGTGATTTATTATAAAATCATGGGGTCTTCCAGATTCGAAAGGATTGGTCGTATGATTTTATACAAATCACTTTGATGTGTATTTGAGCGGTTTACCATGGATATTCGTATGTTTTCTCCGAATTGATTTGAAAGGAGATTGGAGTGGTTTATCACATTCGGGATTTCTTCGATGAGACTATTATTTTGTTAAGATTAGTATTTTGAAAATGAAACCTCGAGGCAAGACGGGGCCAGAGCTATGTGGTGTGAGCCCCTGAGCCAAAGGGATTAGTATTATGGTTTGATTCGTATCGGTTCGAGATTTGAAAACTAAAGGCACCACTAGGCTTAGGTCACCTTGTCGGGCTGATCACCCGGCTTGGGATCTTTAATTTGTCCGCCAGCTGCAGCTTGGATTCTGTCTGTACCGACCATGGCAACGGTTTTATCTGCCGGTCCCATTTGTATGGCTACGGTTCTGATTTTGATCTGCCGGTCCCATTTGTATGGCTACGGTTCTGATCCTATTTCTAGTACCACGTTCAGTGGCTACGTTCTGTGTGCTCTTGTTACTTCGGTAATAGGAGAATTTAGCTATGTGTGGTTGCCAGTGTTTTATCTGCATATTACTTTGTTTTACGATTCTGGTGGGTTATAATTTTTATGATTTCGATTTGGTTAATGTTTACGATATCAATCATTTATCATATTGTCGCTATTATTCAGGATTTGAAATGTATTTCCGACGATTAAATGTTTTATGCAGGCTTTTATCTTTTCGAGATATTCGTACATCTGATATTGTTCTTTTACTCGTTTTGATATTTATGTTCGGTCTTTCGATCGTTTTAGCATGCTTTATTGTCATTATTATTTAGCCTATTTATTCGATTTTTCGATGATTTCATCAGGCTTTACGAGTGTGCTTTGCTTTCATATTATTTGTTTATTTGCTTGCCAGACCGTCGTGTCTGACCCTTTTTGTTTGGTGCCAGTCTCTTCTTTTCTGTTTGTAGGTGTTTGATCAGAGGAGGCGGTGGGACCGCCGGTCTGACGTGAGAGGCTGCCCGTTGATATCATCTAGATGTCAAGTTTGGCACCAGAGTTCGTATTGAAATGTTGGGGTAGTAGCTCTGTTTAGTTGGTTACATTTGTATGGCTTGCTAGCCTTTTTATTTGGGTTGTAATTAAGACACTTGTTAATTGAAATTTGAATATGGGAAATAATAGATTTGTTACTACCAGCTCAGTGTGTTGTGATTTATGGCTTGTGCCAGTCTTATTATGAGATGGCTTTATGACATTGGTGGCGTGCGACACGGAACCCGATGGCCACGGATTCCGAGTCGTAACACCATGTTTAGCTTCCGCAAAAATATACTCTGATTGTGATGAGATTTGACTAACCTCATTCACGCGGATCTTGGGAACTATAACAAAAAGTTTCAAATTATCCCAAAATTTCGCACCCCGAGGTCGGATCACTGCAGGGCCCGATTTCGGGGTGTGACAGGTTTGGTATCAGAGCTGGTTAGTTTCTAGGAAATAAAATACTCTAGAGACATTAAGACGTGTGGTGAGGATTCGTTAGATTGTGTCGATTTGTTTTCTCGTGTCTTTGTTTCTTTGGATTTGAGTCGGCTTTTCTTTCAGTTCAGGAGACCTTGCTTGTCTTTTCTTTTAGTTCGTGTTGTTAGGAGATTTGGATGGCCAAATTTCCTCCTTAGTGGTGGAGAATTTAAAGTCTCCATACTCTTGTTCAGTGTCTTTTGTCTGTGCTTGTGTCGGAGACTGAGAACCTCGTGGATTCAGTATGTTGTTTTCGGAGAACATCAGCAGACTTCCAGTCTTCAGCATCTTCATTGTGGTTAATAAGAGAAGACATGTGCGTTTGCCCGCCAGAGTTGAACTTGAGCAGTATTCGAAGATCTCCTTTCGGCTAATTGAAGATCATCATGCAGCGTACTAAGGCAAGTAAATGTGGATTTTTGGGCGAACTCAGACCATCTTTCCAAGATGAAGGACTGCAGGAGACATATTAGCTATTGATTTTATGAAGAGAGAAATGATTCTTAGTTAGTAAGGTTGGAAGTTAGTGCCAGAAACTCAGGGATTTCCCCGGATTCGACGAGCATGGTCATGGTTTTGGTTGAGAATTTTGGTAACTTGTAGCGTAGCCAGTGTAGTTGGTTCAGCAGGGATACCAATTGGATGGCTAGTTGTAGTCAAGATAACTTTTGGCAGTAGAGGAAACCTTGTGGATTTTACCAACTTATAGGTATTGGATTGGACAGCGTGCATATGCAAGGGAGTACCTCAGTGGTTTGGATGTTCATTTCTTATTTAAAATGATTTTCATGATATTTTCATCTTGTCATGTTTTCCTTAATGTCTATGATTTATCCATGTAGTGTTTAAACAATCGATTTACGTTCTTCTTTAAGGCTTATTTTGAAATAAACTATGTTATATACTCTTTTCATTAGTCGCATGATTTCATTTTCATGAGGATTTGTGTTATGAATTTTTATTTAATCTTCTTAAGACATGGTTACACAATGATCTTGAAATTTTGCTATTGTTTTAATTCTTTTAAATGTTGACATCTACATTTTTAAAACCTTAAAGATTCCAAAATATTGTATATATTTGGTTGGAAATGGATTCCAATAAAATTTGATGTATGGTCACACTACATGAATTTGATTTATTTTTGCAAATCCTAATTTAAGATCGTTGAGTATTTCAAGGATTTGTTGGGCTATGAAAACATGAATTTCAAAACGAATAATGTTGTTTCATGTTCAAACTTTGATAAACTTTCTTTATTAAGTTTTATTTGATAATTTGGAAGTTCAGCTTCTACTATGTTTTAAAATGATGAGATTTAACTAAGTAATTATTTTAGTCCCTATGTTTAAAATTTTAAGATTTGTTTTGCATCGAATGGAATGAGTTGTATTGGCTTGTGGTTGGAGTTAGGAAATGTACGGAATTAAGGGTTGATGGATGTCCAGATGTGTACTAGTTCAGTTGGAGGCAAAGCTGGATTCATGAGAGAGTAAACATCATTCAAGACTTGAATTGAAAGTTTCCATTCTTCAGGGATTGATGCCAGCTAGGCAGGTCTATTTTGTTGATAACACCGTATCAGGTAAGAGATCAAGAGCAGCAAGTAGATAGAATCAGATGTGGGCAAGAATTCAGAGTACATCACAGAAAGATTAGAATTTGGAGTTGTGATTTCGGAATGAAGAAGGATTGACGATATTCTTAGAAGCCAAAGTCTGAATGGTATAGTATAAGTAGGTATATGGAATTCCATAATTTTTCGGGATGAAGATTTTTCAGAGAAAACATGTCTACGATCACATCTTTGTACAAGCATCGGGAGCACCGTGTACAGCTTTGAAGGACTTAAGGCACAAAATTCCAAGTGATAGAAAGAGACAGAACTTGCAGTTTCTTGGACCGACAGTGACTGACAAGGTGAGTAAAAGAAATGATTCAGTGCAGGAACGACAGATGACACCGAGGATACTTAGGAGTGTTGGGCACCAGTTTAGTCAGAGAAGTATGTTTTCAAACAGATATGTGAAACAGTGTGAAGCCTTCAACCGAGTCAGAATGTGGTTGACCGCGCATCTCAATGTCAGGTTTGATAAGAGGATGTCTCAGTTGCCGAGGTCTAGCATAGGGTGTCAGTGTTTTCTTTTGTCTTTTGGATTTTTGATTTTTATTTGGTTTAGCCATTTGGAGGACCAAATGGGTTCTAAGGGGGGGAGGATGTAAGATCCCGACCCCAGTCCTTTTGTTTAGCATTATTTTAATCGTGGTTTAGCTTGTTAAGTGAGATTTGATTTAGTTTGATCTTGTTTTTGAGTTTGACTAGATTTTTCCTTAGTCTTTGAGATTTTGTAGACCGTTGACTTTGGTTTGACCCGGTCCATATGATTTGTATTTTTATGAGAAATTACTTTTGATTTCTAAAAATTCTGGATTTGACGTATTTTGACTCATTTGATGAAGTTTAACAACTTTCATGTTTTGATCATTTTGATTTGATACTCAGAAATCACGTTTTTCGAGGAAAATGGCAAAAAATGACATTTTCACTAAATCTGTCCATGAATTTCGAAAATTTCAGAATTTGGGGAAAATATACTTTTTGGAAAGTAGAGATTTCGCTGATCATTTTTGTCTTCTTCGTCGTTTTCGTTCGGGGCCCGCAAATGTTAGTTTCAGCCTTGTGAAGTTTGGGGCCCATGGGGGGCCCAACCCATTTATCCCTTATAAAGCCAATGAGGCCCTTGTCTTCTCTCCCACTCTTCATTTCCTGCAACAAAGAGGAGGAGATAGGGTTCTTTTCCCAGCCCCTTCCTCTCTCCTCATGTGTCTCTTGTTCCTTGATGCTAAATGGAGGAATGATCTCATCTTCTTCCCCATCTTCCAAACTTCCATTAGATGCCATTTGTGAGAGATTTGAGCTAGAGAAGACCCATCTTTCAAGCTCTTCTTCCTTGTTTGAGATTCAAAAAGGTTAGCAATGGTTTCTTTTCATGAGGTCTTGGTTTTCCAAACCCTTTGGTGTATTTTTCTCATATATGCAAAGACTTTCTTTGAGATTTGCAATGTATTGATTTTCCAGGGTTTCTTTTTGAGCTATTTTGGGGGTTTTGTAATTTTGGAGCTTGGGGCTTTAAGAGGACCATCATAGGGTGTTTTGCATCATCTCTTGACCCAAGGAAAGTAAACAATCAACTAATTTGATGGTTTTGTTTAATATGAATGATTTTATGTTATGGTATCCTATTTCTTGTTCCTCCTTACTTCTTATGGATTTATTCATTTAATGCTTTAAGCTATGGGTATGTTATCTTTCCCTAAGAAATTGTCTTGCATGAAGCTAAATCTTCATTTTCTTTTAATCACCTTGGTTCAACCTTTGTTTTCAAATTCTAGTGGTTGCTAAATGAAGAAGACTTTGCTCTTATATGATTGATCTTGATTTAATTGGAAAATTTTGTGTATGGATGGGATCAAGAGGATTGTGGAAGTTAAGAGAGGCCATTAAATTTGTGTAATTATGTTGGAAAGGATGGAGGAGAAAGAAGGGTGAAAAAAGGGCTGAAAAGGTGCATTTCTGCACTTGGGTCGGGCTGGGACAGAACCCAGTCCGCTCGAGCGACCGAGTGGGCCGCTCGAGCGGACCAGGTTCTGGGAGGGCCTCGCTCGAGCGAGCCAAGGGTCGCTCGAGCGGACCCAGCCCAGTCTGGACCCCTTTTTCAGGGCTCGTTTTGAGGCAGAATTGAGACTCTTTCCTGACTTGTTTTGGACTGTTTTGTGGGCCATTTTAAAACCTGATATTGGGCCTGTTCAAGGCCAGCTTTTAGACCATTTTAAGACCTGTTTTTATGGGCCTGTTCATAGTTAGTTTTGGACTGATTAAAAACCTGTTTTGTGGACCATTGAAGGTTTAGTTTGGGCTTGTTTTAAAACGTGTTTCTTGGACCATTAAAGGTTTAGTTTGTGCTTGTTTTAAAACTTGTTTCTTGGACCATTAAAGGATTAGTTTTGGGCTGTTTTTTTTAAGGTTTGTTTTGTGGTCCATTCAAGCTTAGTTTTTGGACTGTTTTAAGAATTGTTTGGGCCTTGTTAAAAGGGGCTATTTTGGGTTAAATGAGTAGGCTATTTTGGACTTGGATTAAGGCCAGCTATGGGCCTGTTTTAAAGAGTTTTGGGACTACTTGTAATACTTGGAATTTGTGAAATGGGAATGGGACCAATGAGAGAATGAACGTATGTAAAATTATCCGGGAATCGTTTGAGTCTCAATGCGCACCTTATCATTTAAATGTTGGGGATTTTCATTGGCATCAAACTCACTCCTTAATGATCAATGTTTAAAGGATAGTTGTGCATTGAGATGGTTCCTTGGTAAGTCATTAAGTCATTCTACATAATTTTCATTCCATTTCAAGTTAGAGAATGTATTTGTACTAGTATTTGTATCATTTGGTAAACTAATTCAAATAGCATCGGTGATTTATTATAAAATCATGGGGTCTTCCAGATTCGAAAGGATTGGTCGTATGATTTTATACAAATCACTTTGATGTGTATTTGAGCGGTTTACCATGGATATTCGTATGTTTTCTCCGAATTGATTTGAAAGGAGATTGGAGTGGTTTATCACATTCGGGATTTCTTCGATGAGACTATTATTTTGTTAAGATTAGTATTTTGAAAATGAAACCTCAAGGCAAGACGGGGCCAGAGCTATGTGGTGTGAGCCCCTGAGCCAAAGGGATTAGTATTATGGTTTGATTCGTATCGGTTCGAGATTTGAAAACTAAAGGCACCACTAGGCTTAGGTCACCTTGTCGGGCTGATCACCCAGCTTGGGATCTTTAGTTTGTCCGCCAGCTGCAGCTTGGATTCTGTCTGTACCGACCATGGCAACGGTTTTATCTGCCGGTCCCATTTGTATGGCTACGGTTCTGATTTTGATCTGCCGGTCCCATTTGTATGGCTACGGTTCTGATCCTATTTCTAGTACCACGTTCAGTGGCTACGTTCTGTGTGCTCTTGTTACTTCGGTAATAGGAGAATTTAGCTATGTGTGGTTGCCAGTGTTTTATCTGCATATTACTTTGTTTTACGATTCTGGTGGGTTATACTTTTTATGATTTTGATTTGGTTAATGTTTACGATATCAATCATTTATCATATTGTCGCTATTATTCAGGATTTGAAATGTATTTCCGACGATTAAATGTTTTATGCAGGCTTTTATCTTTTCGAGATATTCGTACATCTGATATTGTTCTTTTACTCGTTTTGATATTTATGTTCGGTCTTTCGATCGTTTTAGCATGCTTTATTGTCATTATTGTTTAGCCTATTTATTCGATTTTTCGATGATTTCATCAGGCTTTACGAGTGTGCTTTGCTTTCATATTATTTGTTTATTTGCTTGCCAGACTGTCGTGTCTGACCCTTTTTGTTTGGTGCCAGTCTCTTCTTTTCTGTTTGTAGGTGTTTGATCAGAGGAGGCGGTGGGACCGCCGGTCTGACGTGAGAGGCTGCCCGTTGATATCATCTAGATGTCAAGTTTGGCACCAGAGTTCGTATTGAAATGTTGGGGTAGTAGCTCTGTTTAGTTGGTTACATTTGTATGGCTTGCTAGCCTTTTTATTTGGGTTGTAATTAAGACACTTGTTAATTGAAATTTGAATATGGGAAATAATAGATTTGTTACTACCAGCTCAGTGTGTTGTGATTTATGGCTTGTGCCAGTCTTATTATGAGATGGCTTTATGACATTGGTGGCGTGCGACACGGAACCCGATGGCCACGGATTCCGAGTCGTAACACCATGTTTAGCTTCCGCAAAAATATACTCTGATTGTGATGAGATTTGACTAACCTCATTCACGCGGATCTTGGGAACTATAACAAAAAGTTTCAAATTATCCCAGAATTTCGCACCCCGAGGTCGGATCACTGCAGGGCCCGGTTTCGGGGTGTGACAATAACTGCCTCAATCTTGGACGGGTCCACTGATAATCCTTCCTTGGAGATGATATGACCCAAAAATGTGACTTGGTCCAACCAAAATTCACACTTACTAAGTTTTGCAAACAACTGATTCTCCCTCAAATGCTGGAGTGCAATCCTCAAATGTTCTTCGTGCTCTTCTTTGGTCTTGGAATACACTAAAATATCATCAATAAATACCACTGTAAACTGATCCAAATACTCCGCAAATATTTTGTTCATCAGTGCCATGAAAACTGCCGGTGCATTAGTCAAACCAAATGCCATCACTAGAAACTCATAGTGTCCATATCTTGTCCGAAAGGCTATTTTTGGTACATCCGAATCTTTGACTTTCAACTGATGGTAGCCTGACCTCAAATCAATCTTCGAAAAGTAAGCAGCTCCTTGCAACTGATCAAACAATTCATCTATCCTTGGCAATGGATATTTGTTTTTGATGGTCACTTGGTTCAATCTTCTATAGTCAATACACATTCTCATGGAACCGTCTTTCTTCTTCACAAACAAAACTGGTGGTCCCCACGGTGACACACTAGGTCTCACAAAATCTTTGTCCAAAAGTTCTTGCAATTGCATCTTCAACTCTCCCAATTCTGTCGGAGCCATTATGTAAGGTGCAATAGATATTGGAGCGGTCCCCGGTAACAACTCAATAGTGAAGTCTATCTCTCTAATGGGTGGCGATCCCGGTATCTCCTCCGGGAAAACATCCAGAAATTCACAAACAATTGGGATCTCCTCCACCCCTTAGGACCGTTTATCCTCCGTGATAAACGCCAAATAACCCTCACAACCACTTTTTAGAAGCCTATAAGCCTTTAACGCTCTGCACCAGAACTACTCCTCTCTCCCTGAAACAACACCCCTGCTTGGGTCTCCTCTAACTTAAAAGTTAGGGTTTTTATGGAAACAATCCATCGTAGCATGGTATCCTGCTAACCAATCCATCCCTAGGATGACATCAAAATCCTGCATCTCTAATAAAATGAGATCTGCCGGTAATACTACTTCTCCTATCATGACTGGACAACTAGGGTAAAAAGTTCTACATACAACTTCCTTACCTAAAGGGGTAGTCACAGTCAAAATGAAACTCAACTCTCTAGCATGCATATCAATCAACTTAGCAAATTTTGGAGATAGGAATGAGTGAGTAGAGCCAGGGTT
Source organism: Litsea cubeba (assembly GCA_012931725.1). Classification (NCBI taxonomy): domain Eukaryota; kingdom Viridiplantae; phylum Streptophyta; class Magnoliopsida; order Laurales; family Lauraceae; genus Litsea; species Litsea cubeba. The sequence continues at coordinate 48,531,058 of CM022952.1, forward strand.
AAACAAAACCCTAGCCTCAAAACCACAGACGAGAAGTGTACCTTCCACTACATTGCCTTTCGCCTCTGCATCCGCTCTATTGACAGCATAAAGCTGTGCCCTCTGTTGTGGCCTATTTTGCCTTGTTGTTGCCTGCCTTGCTGTGCATTCCTGTTTTGATTCTGAGGACGCTGATTCTGATTTTGATTCTGCCCCTGCTGACAGGCCTGTTGTTGCTGCTGTGGCCTATACTGCTGTTGTGGTGCCTGTTGCTGTAGTGGCTTTGCTTGATTCTGAACTACTAACGCATTCTGAGGTGGTGCCTGACGCTGTACTCCCTGCTGCTGTCTATTCTGTCTATCTTGCCTTGGGCAATCCCTCATATGGTGGTCCAATGAACCACATCTAAAACATGCCCCTGTGATAGAACGACATTGGGCATTCCCATGATGTTTTCCACAATGGATACAAATTCCTTGATTCTGTGCATTCTGCTCTTGTCTTGGCCTCTTATTCTGATTGTTTCTTTGTTGATAGTTCTGTTGCTGGCCTTGACCCTTTCCTTGGTTCTTGACGATCTTGTTGTGGAAGTTCTCAAATTTGTATGCTCTCTTGACAGCTTCTTCAAAGGTGGCGGGTGGTACAACCCCGGTAGCATCGTTCTCAATAATCGGGTAAAGTCCCTGAAGGAACTTGGTTATCTTTTTCTCCTCCGTGTCCACTAACTCCGGTGCATACCTTGACAATCTCTCGAATTTGGTGAGGTATTCGAGGACTGTCATGTTCCCTTGCACAAGTTGCTGAAATTCTGCTGCCTTTTGCCTCTTGACATGTGTAGGTACATATTTCTCCCCAAATTGTCTCTTGAAGTTAGCTCAAGCTTCTGCATCAGCCATTGTCCTGTATTCTGCCTTGATGGTCCTCCACCATATATTTGCTAAGCTCGCGAACATAGAGGCTGCCAGCTGTACTCGTTCTACACCCGTACATGTGAAGATCTCAAATATGTTCTCGGTGTGCTCAAGCCAGTCATCTGCTGCCATTGGATCCTCTGTCCCCAAGAATTCTTTCGGTCCTCTCTTCCTGAACCGCTCATACAACACATTAGGGTCATTCCCTCTAATGTTGACCGGACCAGGTGGTGCAACTGGAATTGGTTCCGGTCTCCTTTCTAGCACACCCAACAACTGTGCCCGCATTTGAGCCATCCCCCTAGCATGATCCTCGTCTTTCTTAAGCATCTGTTCTTGCAATTTGGTATGTGTCTCATGCGCTTGTGCTTGGAGTCTAGCCTGGTTCTCATTTGCCTGGCGTTGTTGGTCTAGCATAGCCTGCATCATCTGTTGGAATTGGTTCTGCATGTTGTTGTCCTGTGGTTCCTCTGTAATAGGCCCTGTATTCTCACTGTTACTAGCAACAAGATTACTATTTGCTGCTCGTTTGCGAGGTGGCATAACGCTGCAAAACAAATGGTTAGCACATATAAATCAAGTACAGGGGGGTCACACATTGCTCACACGATTCTATCTAACAAGAGTCTAACGAATCCTCGCCACGTACTTAAGATTTCTAGTTTTTTTTATTGCCTGAAACATGTCCCACTCTGATACCAGTCCTGTCGCAACCCCAGACCAGGTTAGGGGAAAAAGCCAAGTCCGGGATCGGGACGCTAATGATGCCGCGCCACGTGCATCTCTTTGGATAAACCGCACACGGAATTAAACGACATTTATCCGTGCACGTGATTTCCCATAGGGTTCCGCGGTGGGGATTATCTTTACACATCATCTCACATATAACCATATCAAACACATTCTCAAGATTGCGGAAGCATGTAGCAAATCATAATAATGTTATTCCATCCCATAAACAAGACTGACATATGATTAATATGACAAGATATCAGAATGAGCAATGATCATAAGCATATTTTCCCCAAAAGTAAAGTTAAGTGTATTTACAAAAGATCAGGTGATTAATGCCCCAAAATAACGGTCAACAGAGACCAAACAATCAAATGAAACCCAAAATAAAGTTATCACAAGTTCCCCAAAATGTGTAGTTTTCAAGGCAAGGCCGAATGTCTAAATGACATCGTCGGCTTGCCATTCAATCACTAGCTGCGATTCACCGACCGCCTCCTCAGGCTCCTCCTCACTGGCAATAAGCTCGGGACCTGAGTACCAAAATAAATGGATAAGACACGACGATCTGGCAGGTGGGTGAAAAGATATAATAATAATTCAAAACAATGATGCCTTTAGAAACATAGTAGAACCTAGCTAAATAATGAATTTCATAAAAGATAATGCATCATTTGTTAAATAGCAACATGAACGATATAAAACAATAGAGGTACCAAGGATAAGGAACTGTCAAGATGGCAACCACACAAAGCTACATCCTCTCTCACCGAAGTGAAGAGAGCGCATACCCTTACAGGATCATTGACCTCAGTCACACAAGGTGAGGAGGGACAATGATAAATACAATAATATACATATATATATATATATACTCTGCGGGACCACGGTAGTGAACCGGGTAAAACTCTGCACATTCCAGACTGCAGCTGACTATCAGGAGGGGAAGGAACCCCAAGTCGGTGGATCAAACCGACGAGGTCGTCCAAGCTCAGTGGTGCCAACTCATAGGTCAAATACGATAAATCAAATCATATGCACAGTAAGAAACGGGGTGCCAAGAGGCACAAAATACACATTCATCTCAAGTTGACATATACAGGTTAGCAAAAGCTAAGCACATCTCTTCTAGTACTCTTGGAACAGTCTAGTCATATCATGTGGGCTGAAATCCCAAAATAGGAGTTTGGTTGAAAATCGAATACAAATAATTTCCCATACCTTTACATGGGGTTCCTAGAATTGAATCAGTGTGAATAGGGTCCCCTATGTCGATCATGATGTAATTTGGTACTATTTAAGAGTTAGGGACATTCCGGGTCCTTATACACATTGGTCAATCTAAAAAATCTCATGGAATCTCCATGATGAGGTTCCTCCTTCCTCCGGACTTCATGCAATGCCTTAGAAGTCCTTAAATAATATTGGGGCTCCAAACAATACCTCCCCACTACAACCCATCACAATTTACCCAATTCTTTCATGGGTTTAAATGCATCATTACAGGTTCAATATCTTCAAATAAGAAGAGAAAGGATAGAGCTGAATTGGACTTGAGTATGGGCTCGAAATGAATCTGGAGAACAGTCCCACAATTCCCTTTATTTTGCAGTTCATCTCATTTCAGTCCGATCGATCGGACTCATTGGCCGATCGATCGGTCCTGAAACGTTCTCAGTTATTTACAGTCCGATCGATCGGACCTGATGGGCGATCGATCGGTTCTGAAAACACTCTCAGTTATTTACAGTCCGATCGATCGGACCTGATGGGCGATCGATCCGTTCTGAAAACACTCTCAGTTATTTACAGTCAGATCGATCGGACCTGATGGGCGATCGATCGGACAGCGACGAATCTCAACCCATTTTGTTGAATTCCTCTTTTGTCCAACTCCTATCCATTTCCTTTCTTTCCCCTTCTTCCAAATATAACTTCATGAATATTTGGGCCCTTCCTTGACCTCCTCATCTCATCAAATCATCATTCAAAATCAATAATACCAAACTATCAAGCATGATAAACCATTAAAACTATTCATGAAGATAAATCAAGATTTTGCATAAAACATGATAAACACATGAGAATCATTTCATCCACTTGCCTTGGGTCCAATGCAAATCAAATTGAGCTCTAATCACCTCTTAAGCCCACAATCAAACACCTATACAAAAACCCCCAAATCCAACCCTAGAAAAATCAAAATCCAAGCAAAACATAACGAAATCTTCCAATAAATGAAATGGAGCTTCCCTAGGGCTAAACAAACAAGATTCTAAAACTTTTAGGAAGATCACTTACAAGGAAGTTCTTCAAAATGCAAGGTGTGGTTCAAAGGAAGTCTTGGAGTGGGCGGTTTTCATAAAAAATGGTGTCAAGATGAAGCCCTTGAGATGAGGAAGAAGGTTGCAAGGTCCATTCTTGATTTAGCAAAGCTCTTGTGGTGATTTATGAGAAAGAAAGCAAGATGAACAAGGGAAAAACCCTTAGGGCTGGAACCTCTTCTCCTTCTAGGGTTTTAGCAAGAAATGGGAGGATTAAGAGAAGAGCTCTCCTTATATAGTAAGTGGGGATGGGGCCCACAACTTAAAAGATTTCTCGGGCTCAAAACATGACTTTCGGGGCTTCAAACGAATTCGACGAAGAAGACAAAGTTGATCGGAGAAATTTCTAGTTTCCAAAAAGTATATATTTTGCACATTTTGGTGACATTGAAATCGGTGTCCAGATTTTGGATAAAAAGACCATTTTGCCCTCAATTTGTGAAAAGTCGGGTTTAGGGTCCTCGAATGGAAACGATGTCAACATGAAAGCTGTAGGAATTAACAAGATAAGTCCAATGGGGTTAAAAACATAATTTTTTGGAAATCATCGGTAAACCCCCAATCTCACACATTTCGTAACAAGAACCCCCAAAGGGTCCCACAAGTAAAGAGGCTCTCCAAATTCCCCAAAGCTATTATAAAAGCTATTCTAATCCCCAACTAATCCAAAAACCACTAAACACACTTAAAACTAAAACACAACTTAATTAACTCTAATCGAGGTTTCTCAGGTCGGGGTCTTACTGGAATCTCAGCACGAGGTATCTCCTCAATAGTGTCAAAACTGGTCCCAGGAGTCTCTACCTCTGGATCGACCTCTGGCATCTCTTGCTCTGGTTCTGAAAGAAGCGACGGACTCTCCTTTGTCACTTCAAAACCTGCCAAAGAAACACAAAAAGGTATGAATATGATCCTGTTTGAAAATCATTATCAGGGTTATTACTACAAAATACCTTCTTCGACGACTGGCGGAACACTCTCTTCCTCCATGAACTCATCGGAAGCATCGTCAACATTTACGTCCATCGATGGTTCAAAGTCTTCAAAATCCTGTGGGAACTCAGCTGACAAGGAAAATGTTAGCAAACCAAGTCATAGACAAATAAAAATGAAAAGCAAAAGAAGTCATACCAGTTGGAGATTCTGGAATCACTCCAGAGTCCCTCGGTTCTTTTTCTGGTGCCGCGACCGGATTCATCACCACCTCTTCGGTTGGAACCTCAGGCATCGCCAAGTCTTCCTCTGCCAAAAAAAAAAAACAGAAGCAGCAGGGGAAGAAAACAAATCAAGACATGGAAAAATCCCATGAAAAGAAATGGAAAGAGAAAAAGGAAGAATCATACCTTCGCCGACGGTCTCTTCTTCTCGGTTTCTCTTTTCCGGAGGTTCATCAGCATTCCCTGGCACCTCCTTATTGATAGTAAGAGGGACTTCTAAGTCAGGAGAGTCCTCTTGTTGCCCTTTGCTGCGTTGATGACCCACCCCTCTTCCTCTTAATTCTGTGGGCTCGCTTCTTAGAAGAACATGCCCCGCTGTCAGAGTCAGGTTTCCCACTTGACTCCTCACTGGATGGTCTACTCTTGCCAGTGGACTCCACGGAAGCTTGCCTCTATGCTGCTTGCATCCAAGCATCAAGTTCAGCTTCCTCCTGTTCTAACTGCTCTAAAGCCTCATCAGGTATTTCTCGAACAACTTCAGAACCAATGACGCCCTGGTCACCGAGAAAGCCTATCTTGTACTTCTCTCCAGAAAGGAAGGCCCAAACTTCCTCTCGCTAGACGCCATCCGACTTTCCAAGGCCCTTTCCAGATGACAACTTCACATCAAGCTACTTCTTGGAAAGCCCCCGATATGCCGAAAAGCTCTCCGCGAACCACTTCGCAAAGCCGGCAGTCTGGGAAGTCAACATCACAGGATAAGAGATCATGGCAGTAGTGTCTTCAGCACTATAGAAAGCCCATGCATTTTTCCCATCCTGTAAACCTCCAAAGCGCTTCACCATGCTTGAAGGCGTTCCAACAACGCCTTGAGAAAAGCCCAACTATAGAGCAAAGCGAGAAGGTACATACGGCTGGATGTCGACGAAAAGATGTCTGCGGTACACCATCGTGCCGACACATATGCTGAAAGGCCACTCCTTCTCTGCGTTTGTCAAGGAGAAATGCCTTCCCATCCCCGCCCTGGTAGAGTCTCAGGAGGCACCAAAATCAAAAGCCTTCTTCCGCATCTCCGGAGAAAGCTTGACTGAAGACTGCCCCATCTCGACATCCCTGAACCGTCATATCCTCATGCCGGCAAACAAAAGTGATTCGGACACGGCTTTGCCCTTAGCCAGCCGAATCATCAGAGGATCATCATTCTGTGCAGCACCCAGCCGGTGGAAGCCAGGACAGTGGTACACGTACCACAAATAAAAGATGTGGGCTAAAAATACCCTATTCATAAGGAGCCCAAGCCGAACCAAAAATGCAGCAGCCTGTAGTTCGGTACACAAGTAGGAGTAAAGAGCTAGCACCAAAGCAACCTGCTCTCCAAACGCCGTCTGACAAGCCGAAACAATACAATGCGGCTTGATGTGCGTTCCTTCTCCTCCAGCAAAAACGGCCTCACCAAGCCAATAAGTGAGGTAAACGGTGAGATCTCTCCGCAGTGCAATGTCAGGACATATGGCGTTTGTACTCGTACAGATATCTCTCAACTCTTCTTGCATAGCCAAGATGTTCTTCGAACTTGGATCCTGAGCCCTGGCTTCCCTGGTTGCACTATCAGAAGACTCCTTGCTATCAAAAAAGTTGGGGAACGAAGAGCCAGAACTCTTCCAACTACCGGATCTAACTTTCAAGCCCTCCTTCTACTTCAAAAAATCATAGAAGGCAACGAGCTGAAAGTACAGAAGCCTGAACTCCTCAGACTGCTCCTCAAGGATGCTGTCGATCGGCATAAACTCCTCATAGAAATTGCCAAGGATGGGCAATCCAGTAATCGCGCTCAGCTCCTTCAAAGAGAAACCAATCTCACCATTCATCACAACGAAGGTATTGGTTTGTGGAAGGAATGACTCCAACATAGCAATGAAGGCCTCGTCGGAAAAGATCACGGTCTCCCTAAAAGCGCGGACCTCATCAAAAATCCTGACTTCCTTCAAAACGGCACCACCAATCAGCAGGACGTGATCAGTCCACGACTTCCACTCGAAGTCAGCACTGAAACGGCCTCGAAGTCGAAAAGGCTTCACCCAATTGCTGCCGTCATAGCTGAAAATGCCAAGGCCCACCGGTCTCAAATCAACCGATGGATAATCAGATCCCTGGTAGCCACTGGCTGGCATCAACATGTCCATGTCAGTAGGCGACTTCTCCGCATATCCAGGAGAACCGCCAACAAAAACCTCGGTCTTGTTAACATTTATCCTTCTCACCCAGCTCGGAGGATCTTCCCTCTTAGAGCATGTGGGGGCAAGGCTCATGATCGAGACAGTGCGATTAAACATCGACCAGGTAGCAACAGTCTTCTTCTCACCATCTGCTGTGAAAGAGAACTGAAAACATCTTCTCTGGTATGTCATGTCATCAGGGACTGCAACACCAAAGAAGAAGGTAGGCTTGGGTAAAACACTATGATCTTCCATCACCCATGGACGACTGCTTACCATAATCTTATAACATTCCTCTCCCTTGAGAGCGATCAGTTGCTGCCTCATCTCATCTTTATTGAGAGAGTTACACTCTTCTAGGTTTCTCTCAACATACTGAACCTTCTCCTAGGCCTATTGAACGGCCAGATTAGAAGATCTAACAGATCGACGAGGTACGCTTGTAACAGGCTCTTTACCCTTGTTCGTTTTGGAGGAACCACCTGCAAAGGATGGAAAAGAAAAAGATCAATCATCAAAACGACACGATTTCGCTAAAAAAAATCTGGCGAAATTTTGACATGATGCCGGGGCAATTTCGAAGAAAATGAACTACTCCGAAAGAAATAAAAAGCTTGAAGATGGGCTCAACATTGCTGCGAGCTCCAAAACTCCAAACTTTCGAAACCTAAAAGTCTCCGCAAAATCAGGAAGGGCTCAACATCGCTGCGAATTCTAAATTCCCAAATTTGCAGAAACTTTCAGGTATGCTATCACATCATGCTACAATTCAATTTACAAAAAATATACATGCATGAACATCTTGGTTTGCCAAAAAAAATGCATTATCATGATGAGCAAAAAAAAAAAAGAAAAGAAACTTTCTAAAAAAAAACAGAGAAAGGAGAAAGAAAAAGAACAAAAAAGGTAGAGAAAAAAAAATAAAACTTTCTCCAAAAAAAAAAGAGGAGATAAAAAAAAAGGGAAAGAACTTTTTTTTCCTACAATGGAGTTTTCTTGAAAAAGGGAACTTACTTGAAGCCATTGATGGAGAAGAAGAAGAAAAGTCTTGAAGATCTTGAAGAAGAACTCTTGGTCTTAAAGCCCTCTTAGGATTGTTGCAAAAGAAAGCAATAAGAGCAAGAGACCCAACCTCCTCCTTACTTTTATAGAAGAGGGCAAACCAAAGAAGCAAAAAAGAAAGAGGTAAGTGTTACTAATTAGTAACCTTACCAAAAGAAAGAAATTAGAAAGATTCTTTCCCAAAAGAAAGATATCTTGAGGGATTCTCTCCCAAAAAGAAATCAATGAGACATTTTCTCCCAAAAGATAGGAGATTTGAGATAGTCTATCCCAAAGAAAGATATCTTGAGATATTCTCTCCCAAAATAAAGGGAACATGAGAGATTCTTTCCAAGTAAAGATATTGTTAGATATTCTTTATCCAAAGGAGATATTTTTAGATATTCTTTACAAAAATGCCACCATATGAGGTCTAAGCCATTTCAAAAGCTTAAGGTCCCATGGGTTAGCCCATATGAGCCAGGTTTGACCACCTAGGCACTAAAAAAAAATTTGGGCTTTTAGTCAAAGAGAAATCCCTCTTACCAAGAGCTTACAAAAATGGTTCCATGCCTCTTTTGAGTTGATTAGACCATACAAAAAAGAATTCCAAGCCCCATGAGCTTCTAGAAATCAAACCATTCAGCCTCATATACCAAATTGAGTCAAAATCTTGAAATTGACATTCCACAAAAATCCAAACCAAACCCTAGTCCCCTAACTTGCCACATACAGCTTGTTAGGTCACAATACCAAAACCAAAAACCAAAACCTGATCCCCTAACTTGCACATACAACCTGTTAGGTCACAAGATCAAAACCAAAATCGACCCCCCAACATTCCACATACAGCTTGTTGGGTCACACGGTCAAAATCAAACCCGACCCCCTAATCTGCCACATACAGCTTGTTAGGTCATAAGGTCAAAACCCAAATCCACATCCCTAATGTCATCTTCAAAACTTTGCCTCAAGATGGTACGTGATCCCTTTCACTACCATAAAATTCCCCTGGAAGCTCAAAAGGCTACAAATACCAAAAGAAAGACTGCTCAAAGACTCTTGGTCATGTCACAAGCTCTCCTTCGAAAAATCTCTTTGAGGCACATCGACTACAAAAGTTAAGCAACTCGTCGCTTCACCTCGAGGGGGCATTTGTTGACACCAAAAAAAAGTGTCACTTTGCTTCTTCAAAATCTAGAAAGCTACATGAATTCACAGCCTGCCATAAATTGGCAATGCTACTTCCAAATATCAAATCTTGTCAGAATCAAATAAAAACTGCAAGATCATTCAAGACAGGCAAAAGAGGAGCACACAAGAAGTTTCGTGCCATTTCAAAATCATTTGGCCTAACTTCGCTTCTCCAACAGCTGAAAAGGAGCTCCCGGCGGTGAAAGCATCGGAGACACCAAATCTTCCATCAAAGCCGATGGATGATCTCAAAATACATCCAAAAGGCTCCACGTCAAGTTCCGAGTCAAACCGATAACGTTTGACCCTACATCAACCCTCGAACAGCTAAATCAAGCCTCTCAGCGGCGAGAACCACCGAGTCCATCACTCATCAGATAGAGCACATGGACGACTTCAAAATGCTTTCAAAGGGCTACACGTCAAATTTCATGTCATTTCGACAACATTTGACCAGACTTTGATGCTCGGAAGCCAAATCAGGCCTCTCGGCGGTGAAGCTCCCCAGGACCATGGTTTCCAAGACAGAGCCTATGGATCATCTTAAAATGACTCCACTAGGTTCCCTGTCAAATTTCAAGTCAATCGGACATCGGTTGACCGCACATCAAGCCGCGACATCTTATCGCGACAAAAATAAGTCTACTGGTGGTAGGACCCGAAACAGCTTCAAAACCCAAACAAAAAGCCTATGGTTGGTCTTATTTATTGCTCAGGAGGCTTCACCCCAAATTTTAGGTCATTCCGACATCATTGGCCCAGTTTCAGCTTCTGACGGAAAATCGGCAGCTCTACGCGACTAAGTTTTCGGCTTTCTCGAAAAATTGGAAACTTTGCAAACCAAAATGCAAGGATTCTCATCAGGTTTTCTACAGGGAAATCAGGTCAATAAATGATCAAAAATTTTAATAAAAAATACATAAGAAAAAAGAATCGAAAAATAGCAAAAACGGACGCAGAATGAGACAAAAAGGGAGAAAACCCCTCCAGGGCTCCAGGGTCGCTGGCCCAGGGTCGCCGGCAACCCTGGAACTCGGGATCACCGGGTGGGCCCCGGAAACACCATTTTTCATCGCTTTTTCGAGACTCGAAGCGTTCGACCCCTGGGATTTTCCAAAATTCATACTTTTGAGACACCAAATCTTTTGACATCCGTCAAAATCACGGGTCAATCATCAAGATTATCAAAATCAACATTGATCGCCAGCCGGTCGACCAAAAAAGTGTGCTTTCTACCCGACCGTTCGAGAAATCGACAGGACAGATGGCACCGACCTGCTGTTGGCAACCAATACCTGTAGTTACATGGTCATCCGATGTCGATTTACATGAAGATCCATCAATGATCATCGCCAGAAGAATCCCAAAAGACGCGGCACGGCTTGCGACTCTTCAACTGCTCGGCAACCACTTAATGCGATTAATTGACTAGCTTTATTACAGTCATTAATCCATTTCTTTGGACGGCCCAATCAGAAGCAAGCATCCGAGAGTTACAAGTCAATTGATTCATGGCATTTAACCCATGAAACTCCTCCCATCATGGCGATTAAAGGCGATTAAATGCACTCATCTCCTCCGGCCAATCAGAAGCCAAGAAAAAGCAGTTACCAAATAAAGAAATTAAATCATGTAACTCCTCCCATTATGCGGCTTAATGACAATAAAAGCACATAAACCCTCCCAAATGGCTACCAAAAGTCCTATAAATAGGAGAGCATTCCAAGAAGAAAAAACAGCATGACAGACTGCAAAAAATCCGAAAATTCAGACAGAAAATGGCATCAGAAATCTAAGAGAAAGAAAGAGAGAAAACTCTGCGGAAGTTCTATACCGACCACCACTACAAGGTGATAAAAGTCCATTGGGGGGGTACCCCCCCCCCCCCCCCAAGGTCCTTGCCTTATCCTTCTGCCTCCAATGGCTTAGACGTGACTTTTCAGCCCGTCTACTTAGTTTTTTATTGGACATAAGACCCCTTTTTGGTCTTTGTCCTCTAAAAACCTGAGGTTATAGCCAAGCCAAGAGAATCAAGAGCATCCTCTGTTCTCATCTGTATGGATGATGCCGAAGTCCACATATGGCTTGCGACCGTCAATCTGAACGAGTCCCCCACAATCTCCTAAGAAGTTAGATCCTCATTTTCTTGCTTTTCATTGTAGTTTGTATTTTTCTAAAAGAGACAAAAATGACAACTATTTTTTTTCATTATTGATAAGAATTGTAAACCGGCTATAAACGCCAAAAATCAGCTATAAACGCCAAAATCGGCTATAAATGCCAAAAAAATCGCCTTTCACGGAAAACCAAGAAAAAAGTCTCTTTTCTTAAATATATGTGCAATGGAAAACTTGAAGGAAGTTGATTTCCATTTTACTCTCGAAGGTTGATCTCCGGATCACCACTTGCAATTCCAAGTAAAATAAAAAATCTGGCACACCCACACAAAAAATGTTGATGCACGCCTCTGCACCCACACGAAAGGGTCGGACCCAAACGGACTCCCACGTCCGCCGACCTTTGTAGAACCGAGTGATAGAAGCGCTGTCCATCATTTTTCATCTTCAGGATGCATCTTTATCTGATTGTAGCCAGCAAAGCCATCTATAAATGTTATTCGCTCGAATCCACAGGTATTGTCAATCATTACCTCTGGTATGGGGAGTGAGAATTCATCTTTAGGGCATGCACCATTCGTACCAATTGGAGGAGCTTCCTAGATCTTTATCAGGTAATTCTTCAAAGTGATATCTAGGGAGATCGATGTCTTTATGGACTTGAGATGTTGATGATTGGTCAGCAAATTGACTTTTAAGCCTTTGTGTCAACTATCTCAGAGGAGTGTCGGGATCATACCCTAACGCGTGTGAAGACTTTTCTACATGGCCATAGAGTCTCCAATCTTCCAGCTGACTTTTGGTCAAGGAGGGCCCCAATGGTGTGAGATTACCGCAACCTTCTCCCAAACCGACTGGGTTTTGAGCGTCATATCCCATTTTTCTCATAATAGCTTGTGCCACAAGACTATATAAGGATAGTTGAGGCATACCTTCATTTTGGAAAGGTTCAAGCATGGAGTTTGATGAAGAAGCATCCGATCTATGGAAGAAGATTGGCTTTTCCTTTGCTGAAGTTGCCGGAACAACAAAGGAAGTTAACGTAGGATCTTTTATGTCAGAAGGTGTCTCAATTGGAGTAAGAGAATGCTGAACTTGCTGAGTATCAGCTTGGCTTGACGATGTGTCGTCTTCTGGCTCTGAATCCAAATCCGTGTCTTGTATGATAGACACGAAAGAGACAGCAAGTTTACCCCCAGGCTTTTGCTTTGCCTTATTCACTTTAATCGTGATGACCAAAGGCTTTAAAGGTTTGAGGGAGATGATGAAGGGAGTTTGAATGCTCTCTTTGGATTTACCGGATGGTTTGTTTTCTTCCGTTGATTTTTTAGGAGCCTTGCCTTTATCTTTCTGGAGATTTTCGGTAAAGGATGTTATCTTCTCTTCTTCTTTTTCACCTTCATACATCTGGGAGTCTGCGAAGTGGACTTCTTTACCTTTGAAGGGTTTTCTATCCACAAAGACTCGATGTATTGTGCCATAGTCGTCGACGAATTTGATGCATTGATGTAGAGTCAAAGGGACAACACCATTTTCGTGTATCTAGAGGCATCCGAGAAGGATGTTGTAGCATGAAGGGGTTTTTATTGCATATACAGTGACCTCAGAGATAAGATCACCGATTTGCAACTTGAACCTGATTTTGCCGATAGGCCTTTGAGTACTCCCATCGTATCGAAAGATAGATACAAATGTGTGGCTCAGCTTGCTAGGTGGGATGCCCAACTCTTCGAGAGCCGAAGTGGAGATGAGGTTGAGTGCAGACCCTGGGTCTATCTGAACTCTGTGCATAGGCATTTCCTTGATGTACCCTGTGAAGTACAGGGGCTGGTTGTGCCTTGTTTCGCCAAGTAGGAGGTCTTCCTTTGTGAAGGTGTTGGTTGCACTTGCTCCTTTTTGAACCGAGAGGCATTCGATACATGATGCCTCAATTTTCTTCTTTTCTCCCATTGAGGAAGTTTCTGAATTTTTTACCCGGTAGTCCATTTCAATTTGGAGGACTTGCGGAGCATGTTTGTCGACATCCTCATTCAGCTTTTGTAATTCTGAAATGAGATTATCACGAGTGCACGGAGACATTCGCAATAAGTCTAGGATGTGCAGACGTGCAGGTATGTGGTTGAAGTGTTCTATCAAGTTATACTTGAAACCCTCCTTCGGCCCTGCATATTCATCATTGTTTCCACTAGAAGCGCTTACAACATCTTTTCCCGAAGGATTTACATAAGTAAAGGAAGATTGGTTGTAAAATTTGTGGTAGTCCCGGCCAGAGCGGGTGCCTCTACCAACTTCGAGAGCTTCTTGAGAAGGTCTTCATTCGGAAGATTATCTTTAGGATCAAGAGGCTATCATTTTTCATTTACTAGGGATGTATCTTCAACAGAGTTGTCATCCTCAGTGATTGTGTTGCACGGAGCATTTTTCGGGATCAAGTACTGAACAGCATCCAACAACTTTTCTTCTCTGTTGACCAAATGATGATCATTCGGGAAAAGTGTGAGTCTTGAAGTCATAGTCTTAGGAAAAGAAGCCTGAGAGGGTGTTGTCTCAGTGAAAGTCACGCGAGATGAGGTTGATCCAGAAGATATTGTGCTAGGTGTCATCGGAGTGTAAGAGATCTCATCAGACGACGCTTCAGAAGAGCTATAATCCCGAATTATCACATTACAGGAAGCTTTGACAGGAGACGTTGCTTGTTCAGAGTCAGAATCATCCTCGGATGTAAGAGGATCGTCTATCTAGTAACTTTCTCCATTTTTCAGGAGTTAAGGGAGGATGTACCTGATTGTCTTCAGAGATTTTAGGCTCTGGATTGCAAGGAGGCTCATTGGCGCGGTCTTGCTCTTATTCTAGAGCGAGATGCTGCAAAATCCTTGCATATTCTTCAAGATCAAGTATGGGAGCAAAATCTTCTTCTTCGTCTACTCTTTGTGGCTCAACATGGTTGATTTCCACTAGAGCAATGACGGGTGCTGGGTCAACTGCATTTTCTTGTACAGCATTTTGGTCTTCTTCATCATCAGACCAGGATCCTTGTGGCTGTAAGGGGTTATGCTAGATTACTGGCATAAGGTGAGTTTCAGGAATCCATTCTTCATCGAAGAGATATTCTCCTGTTTCAAGGAGTTCCTCCCACTCGTCGGTGTAGTTGGACTCGTATCCATAATCGGTGTCACTGGACTCCTATGAATCAATGCAGAATCCAACTACTGACTTACAAGAGTATGATGCCCCCTATGTGGCTTCTTCTTTGAATTGAGGTGGCATGAAATCACTGAGAGTGAATTTTCTTACCCCCTTGGAAGTCACTGAAAGGGACGTTTCTGTTGGCCCTAGTGAAGCGGTAGAGGAGAGCTCTGCCTTTTCATAGACTTCTTGTTTTGGTTGGGTCTTCTCTTGCCATTTGAGCTTGAGGAGATGTTTCCTAGCCAGCCTTTGTTGTAGAGCTGTCGGCTTTGTTTCACGACCTCCCAGTTTTCATCTTCCAGGAGATCGGGATGTACCCATATGGGTTGTCCGTCTGGTGTCGGGTAAGGAACCAGTTCTTCGGACGCTTGGATTGTGTTTATCACCTTGAAGTAAGTAGTGATCTTCTTCTTTGGTGATTTTTGTGTTTGTCCACATGACACCATGTTGATGGAGGCAGACCCATAGTTTTTGTCAAAGGTGATGACTCCGGTTTTCCACTTCTCATTTATTTTCTCTCTCACAACGAAGCAGTTATTGAGAGGATGCGAGACCATCTGGTGGTACGGACAGTACCGAGGATCATTGGTTTTGCCAACATCTCCCGGTCTTTTTGGTTCAGGCAAGGTGAGCTTGCTGTTTGCCACGATAGCCTCGAAGATTTCATCAACATCTTCATCGAACAGGTATTTCTTTTTTACTTATTCTTTGAAAGCATCAGAGAGTTCAGGTCTCTTACCTACAGCTTTGTTTTCAGCTTTCTTTGGTAGTTGAGGAGTTGACTTGGTTTGCACGTTGAGGACCTCTTTTTCTTTGCTTTAGAGGTTGCAATGGCAGTTGGCTCTTTTCTTGATGATTTCTGACTGTTGAGGTCTTTGATCACCGTTTCAGCCTCCATGGAAGCTTCTAGGAGTTTTCCCAGGTATTTTGTTTTGTTGCCAATGATCATGGAGCTAATTCTTGCTCTCAAGTTGTTTCGGCAGATGTCGACTAGCGACGCTTGTGGCAGTACATCAGAGCATTTGTACGCCATTGCGTTCCACTTGTTAATAAATTCGTATGTTGACTCATTCTCCCCTAAATTTAGGCTGCACAGCTGAGCCATAGTAGCAGGATGATCCTCACCTTTGAAGTGAGTTAGGAAGCATGTCTCTAGCATGGCCGAGTTTTGGATGGAGTCCTCCGATAAAGTGGAGTACCAGTCAAAGGCCGTACCTTTTAGGGTACTTGGAAAGAGGCAGATCTTGAGTGCATCTTGAACCGCGATAGCTCCCGTCAAGATTTTGAAGTGGATGACGTGCTGTCTGGCTGATCCTTTCCCCGTATATGTTTGGAGAGTAGGATGCTTAAATTTTGTAGGGAACGGGACCGAGTCCATCCATAAGGGATATGGTGGCTTGATCCCATGCTCCTTGAGTATATCCTCTTCTTTATCTTTAGCAAGGATACTGTCTACGTCCTTTTTGGTAAAGGCGTATGACTCATTTTCTTCTCCATTTTCCTCGGTATATTCGGAGGAGGTTCATTGTTCGCCTGATTTTGGAAGGCGGGGAGAAGGTTTTCCATCAGAGTTCCAATCCTCTGCTGGCCTTAATCCAACTGCTAGTTGCATGTGAGCGCATCATCTTGAGGTGGATTGCGAGGTTGTGGCTCAGAATTTGTAGCTAGGACGTTCATCCCTCGGGATTCGAGCGAAGAAACTGTCCTAGTGACTGAGCTGGGGATCTTTCTTTTTTATGAAGAGCTTGAGGAAGGATCACTATGCCGTCCTTTGCTTGAAGGAGCAACGGATTCTTCTGGATGTCTTCTTGTCCTGGAGACGCTGCGGGTCACCGAACGTCGGACATGGATTTTTTCTGTTGACTTTTGGCATCTTCTAGTTTTTCCAACCATATGGACAGTAATAATTTGGTCGTGTCTTTCTTTTCCGACCCATTTATGGGAGACTTGAAGCGTAGGAGGCTGGGTCCTTTGTTTCTCTATTCTCTTTTTATCGATATGACAAGCAGCGGCGTATATAACGAGCAATTTGAGCTTCGGTCAGCTTTAGCTGGGCTTTGAAAATGACAGATGTGCTCCCTCGGGCGCAGCAGCCGAGCCTATCTTCTTTATAGCTAGGTAAGGACAGGATACGAACCCAGTCCTTTGCCTGTTGCAGCGAAGCTTTGAATTTCTTGAGCTCGGCCCTTGTAGAGATGAAGGGTCAAACAGAAGGATTGTAGGCCTTAGCAGGTGCTTGTAGAGGCCTAGTGATGAATAATCTGATTTTGGGCTTGTAAGAGTAAGCCGGCTCATCCAGGGCTGACTTGGTTGTCAAGTTGGAGACGAGTCTCTCATCTTTCATGTAAGCAAGCGGGTAGAACTGGTTCTCCTTGAGTGGGGCCAGGTATGCTGGCTTGGTGGTTCTTTGTTTTGGTGAAGGTCGACCTGGTTGTTTGTGGGTCGAGGCTTCGCGGGGGTGCCGCGGGCTTCGGGCTTTTTGGTGTTCGCCTTTGGTGTCACGGTAGTGACACGTTGAGAGGCGACCTACTGCTTCATGGAAGGAGCAGTTTGTTCTTCGGGAAGTGGTAATGGTCCCAGCGTCCCAAAGACGATAGTCTGGGGAGCCGAAGTCGACCCGGAGTTCAGAGAGTTGCCGAGGGAGTTGACACTTCGGCAGCTGACAGGGCGCTTGTAAGTGCGCGTGGTTTGCTTCTGTTGAAGCATGAGTTGGTGCTTGTTCTCATCAAAAGTAATGGTCAAGGAAGCTCCCATTGTTAGTTTTGAAAATTTTTGAAACAATACCACATCCATTAGTAATCACAAGAATATAATGATCATAAATGGGAAATTCCATGGTTTTGTCTTTTCAAATCGCTCGAGGGACATGACCCAAGCAGCATGAAGAAGGCAAAAGCCATAGATGGTATAATTGTTCTGTTCGCAAGTATGGTGAGCCTAGAATGAGTGTTCTAGTGACTGTTAGAATCAATTGTGAACCTAAATTCGACTTATCGAGAAGCAGAGCTTGCTCGAGGTAAGAAGAATATAAGTTGGACTTACAAATGTGCCGGTCGAAAATACAGTAGACCCTGAAAGGGCGTACCAGTATTGCTAGGCGCAAATGTTTGGAGACCGCATCCATGGGATGAGATTCTCTGCTTTGAAAGGTTAAGATTGGATTCATTAATGAGAGCAGATGGTATTCCGATCCAAATACGGGCTCAACGATTTCTGCGAGCACCAGTACCTAGAAGGGAAGGAAGCATAATTTCTTAGATTTGAACCCAAAAATGAAGAGAGTTTTTTTTTAAAGGCCAAGATCGGATTCATCAAAGAGAGCAAAAGGCATTCCAATCTAAGCACGGGCTCAATGATTTCCTTGAGCGCCAGTGCCCAGAAGGGAAGAGACCAAAATTTCTCAGATCTGAACCCAAAAATGAAGGAAGTTTTTTTTCTAAAATATATATTTTTTCATTAAGATGTTTTTTTTGAAATATGTTTTGCTTTAATTTTTTATTTTTAGATTTTTTTTAATTTTTTATATATTTTTTTAAGACTTTTTTTAAATCTTTATTTTTATTTTAAAATTTTTTATTTTAAAGACTTTTTTTTATTTTGAAGGTTTTTTATTTAAAAGACGAGATAGTACACATAGGCCTCCTAATCCGGTCTTACGAAATCTAAATTGATAGAATTGCCCCCGGATAAGGGTAGGATTACTTAATGAACCCGTTTGGAGGACCCTTCCTTAGAACAGTCCAGCTGTCTGCACACTCTGGACAAGGCTTATCTTGATTCAACCGTGATCAAAGAACGTAATTGGTTTAACCTTAGTGGTCTATGTCCTTTTTTTATCCTAAATGGACTCATCGAAGAGAAATAATGGCCCAATCCCTGATCCGAACATGGGCTCTACGATTTCCATGAGCGCCAGTGCCCAGAAAGGAAAGGATCAAAGTTTCTCAATTTTGAATCCAAAATGAAAATTTTGATTTTTGATTTTTTTGTTTTTAGATCTCTAATGAACTCATCGAAGAGAAACGATGGCCCAAATCCCAATTCGAACAAGCTCAACATTTCTGCAAGCACAATGAACGATAGGAGAGGATCAAAGTTTCTCAATTCTGAATGCAAACTGAGAAATATGATTTTTTTTAGATCTCTAATGAACTCATCAAAGAGAAACGATGGCCCAAATCCCAATTCGAACAGGCTCAACATTTCTGCAAGCACGATGAACGATAGGAGAGGATCAAAGTTTCTCAATTTTGAATCCAAACTGAGAAATCTGATTTTTTATTTTTTTTTTGTTTTTAGATCTCTAATGAACTCATCGAAGAGAAACGATAGCCCAAATCCTAATTCGAACAGGCTCAACATTTCTGCAAGCACGATGAATGATAGGAGAGGATCAAAGTTTCTCAATTTTGAATCCAAACTGAGAAATATGTTTTTTTTTAGATCTCTAATGAACTCATCGAAGAGAAACGTTGGCCCAAATCCCAATTCGAACATGCTCAACATTTTTGCAAGCACGATGAACGATAGGAGAGGATCAAAGTTTCTCAATTTTAAATCCAAACTGAGAAATCTGACTTTTTGTTTTGAAAAGAAAAAGAGTGGAAATAAATTCAACGATAGAATTAGAAATTTCCAAAAAATCCCATCTCATTTTTTTAGATACGAAATCCAACATAGGCTACCAACTAGAAAGTAGCCAAGGAATCCAAAAAAGAAGTATAAGCATCGAGCAAAAATATGGTATGCAAATACTTCATTTCTAAGCATCGTGTTCTCTAATGAATGAGTCCCACCGGGTGTGCCAGCTTGTTGGACAGTGCTTCTGCACACTCAGCGCTACCGAGGTCGGCGGACGTGGGAGTCCGTGGGGTATGACCCTTTCGCGCCCGGATGGGCGGAGGCGCGCATTAACATTTTTTTTGTGTGTGTGGGTGTGCCAGATTTTCTATTTTACTCGGAATTGCAATTGGTGATCCGGAGATCGAGCTTCACAAGTAAAAAGGAAATCAACTTCTTTCAAGTTTTCATTGCACATATATTTAAGAAAAGAGACATTTTTTTATTTGCTGTAAAAGGCAATGTTTTGCCATTTATAGCCGATTTTTGATGTTGATTGCCGATTTTTGGCGCTCATAGCCGATTTTGGCGTTTATAACCGATTTACAATCCTTATCAATAATGAAAGACAAGAGTTGTGATTTTTGTCTATTTTAGAAAAATACAAAATACAATGCAAAGCAAGAAAAGAAGGATCTAACTTCTTAGGAGATTGTGGGGTCAGATTGACAGTCGCAAGTCATATGTGGACTTTGCCATCATCCATGTAGATGAGAACAGAGCATGCTCTTGATTCGCTTGGCTTGGCTATAACCTCGGATTTTTAGAGGACAAAGACCAAGAGGAGGTCCTATGTCCAATAAAAAGCTAAGTAAATGGGCTGAAAAGCTACGTCTAGGCCATTGTAGGCAGAAGGAGAAAGCAAGGACCTAAGGGGGGTACCCCCAAGGGACTTTTGTCACCTTTTATTGGTGGCCGGTGCAGAACATTTGGAGGGTTTTCTTTCTTCTTTCTCTCGAGTTTTCTGTGCTTTTTTCTTATCTGGAATCCCGTCTTTTCTTCTTGGAATGCTCTCCTATTTATAGGCTTTTAGGTAGCCATTTAGGAGAGTTTATGAGCCTTAATTGTCATAAAGCTACATAAATGTAGGAGTTATAAGGTTTAATTCCTTTACCTCGTAAGTCCTTTTTCTTGGCTTCTGATTGGCCGGTGGAGATTAAGGGCATTTAATCGCCTTTAATCACCATGATGGGAGGAGTTTCATGGGTTAAATTCCATGAATCAATTGACTTGTAACTCCTGAATGCTTTCTTCTGATTAGGCCGTCCAAAAAAATGTATTAATGACTGTAATAAAGCTAGCCAATTAATCCCATTAAGTGGTCGCGAGCAGTTGAAGAGTTGCGGCCCGTGTCGCGTCTTTTGGAGTTCTTTTGGTGATGATCATCGATGGATCTACATGCTGATCAACATCATATGACCATGTAATTTTAGACATTGATAGCTAACAGCAAGTCGGTGACATCTGTCCTGTCGATTTCTCGATCGATCGGCTAGAAGGTGCACTTTTTTGGTCGACCGGTTAGCGATCAATGTTGATTTTGAAATTCTTGAAGACGGACCTATGAATTTGATGGATGTCGAAGGATTTGGTGCCTCAAAAGTCTAAATTTTGGAAAATCACAAGGGTCGGAAGCTTCACGCGAAAAGGGATGGGAAACGGCCCTTCCGGAGTAAATCCGTTGACCCGGAGCTCCATGGTATGGATTTAGGGATTTGGATTGATTAACTTTAAATTGGTAATCTTATATCTATTTAATTAAGGGATGAAATGTGGATTGAATGGATTATGGGGAGTGTAGGAGGCTCTATTTTTATGCAAGTTGTAGCCATTGGAAAGGCTTAGAAATGAAGGAAAATGATTGGGGGCTGAAGAATTTCAGAAATGGCCTGAAACTACATTCAACCGATACTATCGGTCACCCCTCGGTCGGGGTTCGGTTAGCCGAACCCAGGGTGACAGTCCGCCGAGCCCAGTTCGGTCAGAAAACCAGAGAGGCACATTTTGGCCTGATGAACGTCAGCCAGCCGAAATCCAAGTTCGGTTAGCCGAACTCAAGTTTTGTCAGCCGGACTGGTAATTCGGTCAGGTCTCGGTCTGAATTCCAGAGAGCTAATTTTTCAGCTATTTGAGTTTGGTCAGCCGAACTCGAAGTTTGGTTAACCAAACTGGTGACTTCAGTTAGCCGAGGGCTAACCGGGGGTTAATCGAAATTGGCCTTTTTGTCTTGTTTTATTCCGGACTAAGAATGAAGCCTAGGATTTAGGACTTAGATGTTGGAAGCCCCTAATCTACTATCACATGACCATAAATGGGATTGAAATTGAAACACGTGGCTTGGTGTGGATTCGATGGGTTATCTAGGTATTCGTGTATTACATATGATAACCTAATACGTATGGAATTGAATCGTCGGATACTTAACATGATTGTACACCAAGGGATTTCCCTAAGAGTATCGTCGGTCCAAATTCAACACGTACTTTGTTAGGACTTGTGGAATACATGGATGACACCACTTGCCTAGGATTGGATTGTAACTCCTCATTGACTTGTAACTTGTATCCGTAGCCACTACACATGGGACCGAAAACAGAATCAGAACCGTAGCCACATACAAGTGGGTCCAGCAGATCAAAACCGTTGCCATGGTCGATACAGGCAGAACCCAAGCTGCAGCTGGCAGACAAATTAAAGATCCCAAGCTGGGTGATCAGTCCGACAAGGTGACCTAAGCTTAGTGGTGCCTTTAGTTTTCAAAACCCGAACTGATACAAATCAGATCATAAAAGTGATTCATTTCTGAGACCGATAAAAGGACTACTCCTGAACAAATACATACAGAATATACTGACAAATCCAACAAATCTGATAAGTAGCCTTATCGATGTATTTCCGAACGTGGAGAACCACTGAAATCCATTTCAAATCCATTTGTCGAACCGATGCATTTTAAATCATCGCAATACATTACCAAAAATCCATAAAAGCAATTACTTAAACGATTTACAAACGAACAATATCATTTAATTCAAAACAAGTAGTTTTATCGATATTTCTAATCGTGGCAAACCACCCAATTCAATTCAAATCAATTTACAAAGAATACTTATACATTTTTCTAACTTGGAATGGAGTAGTGTATAATGGTTTACCAATTATCACCTCGATGTACACTTAGCCCCTCAATGTTGATTTGTAAAAGAATAGTTTGGTACCACTGAAGATCCTCAACATTTAAGTTATAAAGTATACATTAAGGGTAACAAAAATTCTCCGGGTAACTTATATCATCAAACAATTCCATCATTTCTCACGATTATCAATACTTCCATTTAATAATTCCATTTCCAAACTTTCATGGATCAAGTAGACTAGGTGGGCTTCAAATAGAAGAGCAGATGTGGGCTGAAATGGGCCTGAAACATTCCAAAAGGGGGCTGGAAAATAGCCCATAAAAGTCCCTTAAAACAGGCCCAGAAACTAGGCTGGGCTCGCTCGAGCGACCCCGGGTCCGCTCGAGCGAGGCCCATCCAGAGGCTGGGCCGCTCGAGCGGACCCATTTGGTCGCCCAAGCAAGCTAGTCTCTGGCTCGTTCTGGACCAGGCAGAGCCTGGTCCGCTCGAGCGACCAGTGGGCTCGCTCGAGCGGACTGGGCTCTGCCCCAGTCCATTGAGTGCAGAAACACATCTTCTCCTTTCTTTTTGAGTTCCTTCTTTCCCTCCTTCTCTTCTACATATTATTAAATGAATGGGGCTCCTTTGAACCTCATCAAACTCCATCGAATAATCCACATACACTATCCATCCCATTGATATCCATAAGATCAAAGACAAACAAAATTCTTCCATTCATCAAGTTACTAAAAGAAAATTCTTGAAATCAAAAGAGCTGATTCAAGAAGATGAATCCAACAACAAAATACCTTAAGATAGACATTTCAAAGAAGATAATTATAAAACACTTCATAAACTCCTCCAAGAAGAAATCATGACATGAAAAGAAGAAGAAAACATATGAAGTACAAATTCATAGAATCATACACATTGAATAAATCACATATTAAGTGAAATATTAACTTGCCCCTAGTCAAGATGGAGAACAAATCACTCAAAGATGGCCTCAACAAAGACTCTAGTTCCAAATCCATAAAACCCCAAAATAATCCAAGAGAAAGCCCTAGAAACCAAACATTTGCAAAACCTCCATGAATCTCTTTGCGTGGATGACAAAAACATTCAAAATGGTCTGGAAAACCAAGACTTGAAGAAAGAAATCCATTGCTAACCTTTGGTAGCTCAAACAAGGAACAAAGGTTTGGAAGAGGGATCTTCTCTAGCTCAAATCTCTTGAAAATGGCATCTTAGGATAGCTTGGAAGATGAGGAAGAAGATTAGAAAACCATTCCCTCACTTAGCACTCAAGATGGGAGCTTTCTAGAGGAAAGAGAAAAGGGCTGGGAGAAAACCCTAGGCTCCACTCTTTGTTGCAGGAAAATGAAAGAATGGGGAAGAAGAAGAACCCATTGGCTTTATAAGAGTAAAGTGGGCTGGGCCCCATGGGCCCCAACATTACAAAGGGCTGAAACTAGCATTTGTGGATCCCGAACGAGATCGACGAAGAAGACAAAATCGATCAATGAAATATTTACTTTCCAAAAAGTATATTTTCCCCAAATTCTGGAATTTTTGAAAATCAAGTACAGATTTAGTGTGAAAAGTCAATTTTGCTCTTTTTCTCGTAAAACTTATTTTCTGGTCATCAAATCAAAATGGTCAAAACATGAAAGTTGTTAAACTTAATGAAATGAGTCAAAATAAACCAAATTTATAAATTTTAGAAATCAAGAGTAATTTCTCATAAAAAAACACAATTCACACGGGCTGGGTCAAACCAAAGTCAGCAGTCCTCAAAAGTTTCCAAAGTTATGAAAAATCTAGTCAAACTTAAAAACAAAGTCAAACCAACTCTCATCTCGCTTAAATAGCTAAACCTGATTAAAACAATACTAAACAAAAGAACTGGGGGTCAGGGTCTTTCATCCTCCCCCCCTTAGAACCCATTTGGTCCTCCAAATGGTCTAAACCAAATAAAAATAAAAAACCCAAAAGTCTAAAGACAACACTGACACCCGTGCTGAACCTCGGCCTGAGATGTCCCCTGATTAAACCTGATGTTGAGATGCACAGGCAACAACATTCTGATTCGGTTGAAGGCTTCACACTGTTCCACATCAGCTCAAAAACGTACTCCTCTGACCAAACTAATGTTCAACAATTCTTCTAATTATCCTTGGTGTCATCTGTCGTTCCTGGACTGGATCATTTCTTTTACTTACCTTGTCAGTCACTGTCAGTCCAAGAAACTAGGAGTTCTGTCTCTTTCTATCAGCTTGGAATTCTGTGCCTTAAGTCCTACAAAACTGTACACGGTGCTTCTGACGCTTGTACGAAGATGTGATCGTAGACATGCTTTCTCTGAATAATCTCTACTTCAAAAATTTATGGAATTCCATATACCTACTTTTACTGTAACATTCAGATTATGGCTTAAAACTCTTCTATCTGGTCTTGTCTTTGAGGAATTAGTGAAATTGAAATCCTACCAAGTGCTAGTCTCTTCATCCATTGTGATTCGGAATCCTGAAACAATCTATCATCTCCATCAAAGCTATCAACGTAAGCGTCTCATGCCAGCACATTAACTTCGAAGTGAGTTACTTAGAAATCTGTTGGCTCCTCGAATGCATCATCAGCTTCTGCCCTCCAAGAATATCGTCAATCCTTCTTCGTTCTGAAATCACAAACTCCAAATTCTATTGGTCTCTGTCTCTGACTTGGTCTGTTACAACCCAGATGTCACATTGCTATAAACCAGATGTTAAACTGCCATAACCTGCTGAGCTGTTCTGTGTCGAAACTTCGCATGGCTTGCCTCTTCAGATTTCACTATTGAAGTCTTTTACTTCTGACAAGCATAACCGATCTTAGAAGCCCGACATGGGTGTGTTTATAATCGTAAAGTTCAAGTCTTTCTCCACTGTACTCTGAAGTCCATGCTCACTCTGATTCTATCTGCTTGTTGTTCTTGATCTTCTGCTTGATACTGTGTCATCAACAAAATAAACCTGCCAAGCTGCCATCATTCCCTGATAAGCTGAAACTTTCAATCCAAGTCTCGAAGCAATTCAACCGCTTTTAGTTTGTCCTCTAAGGTTCACCAATTAACTAAATCCTTGCAAAAGTGCGGGTAGAGTCATTTTCTTAAATGGTGCTTGACTGAAATTTTTCACAATCTGGAGTCTGTTCAATCTTCTATTTCTGCCTTATACCCTACCTTTCCTGTAAGAACAATTGTCTCACTAACTTCCGAATGTCACGTCGCGAATGATGTTTACTCTCTCATAAATCTAACTTTATCTCCAACTGAACCAATACACCTCCTGACATCCATCAATCCTTCAATTCATACACTCCCAAACTCCATCCATAAGCTAGTGCAACTCATTCCATTCAATGCAAAACAAATCTCAAAATTTTAAACATAATGACTAAATAGTCACTTAGTTGAATTTCATCATTTTGAAACATAGTAGAAACTGAACCTCCAAATTGTCAAATAAAGCTTAATAAATAAAGTTTATCAAAGTTGGAGTATGAAATTACATTATCCATTTTGAAATTCATATTTTCATAACCAAACAAATCATTGAAACACTCAACAATTTCAAATCAGGATTTCAAAAATAAATAAGATTCATATAGTATGACTATACATTAAACTTTGTTGAAATCTGAGTGTTAATTAAACACTAAACCTTATTGAAATCTGAACTCATTTGTTCATAAAAATCCTACAAAAATCTAAACACATGTTGAACGTTAAAACAAATGTAGGAATGTGTATATTCTGAACACAAAAACCCTTAAGAAATTCATCTTGCATAGCCACCAAAGGAAACAAATCAATGAAATAGAAATTTCACACTATGCTTTGAAAAAGAAACACAACTTTAGTTATTTGCTTTTAAAGATCAGTTTATTCACTAGCCTCTACAATCCATCATTAAAAACATCCAACTAAACATATACAAAATTCTGAAATCATTAAGGTTTTGAAATGTAGATGTCAACATTTAAGAAAATTAAAACAAGAGAAAAATTCCAAGATCATTGTAAAACAGTCGCTTAAGAAAATTAAACATAATCCATTGTTTGAACACTGCAAGGATAAATCATAGACATTAAGAAAAATATAATAAAAGATGAAAATATCATGAAAATCATTCTCATCAAGAAATGGACATCATAATAACTGAGGTATTCACTTGCATCTACACGTTGTCCAATCCATTACCTTGTAAGTTGGTAAAATCCACACGGTTTCCTCTGCTGCCGAAAATTATCTTGACTATAACTAACCATCCACTTGGTATTACCGCAGAGTCAACTACACTGGCTAAGCTGCAAGTCATGAAAATTCTCAGCCAAAACTATGACAAGGCTCATTGAATCCAGGAAATCCTTGAGTTTCTAGCACTAACTTCTAGTCTTACTAACTAAAAATCACTTCTCCCCTCATAAAATCAGTCAACCAAAATGTCTTCTGTAACCCTTCGTCTCAGGAAGTCGGTCCAAGTTCTCCCAAAATTCCTCACTTACTTACCTTGCATGCTGCATGACGATCTCCGATTAACTGAAAGGGGGCCTTCATGTATTACTCATGTTCTTCTCTGGCAAACAAATATACGCATCTTCTCTCATGAATCACAATGGAGATGCTGAAGGCTGAAAGTCTGCTCATGTTTTCCAAAAACAACAAACAAAATCCACAATGTTTCCAATCTCCGAGGCGAACACGAGCAAAAGACACTAAATGTGGGTGCGGAGATTTTGAATTCTCCCCCACGAAAGGGGAAATTTGGTTGTCCAAATTCCCTAACAACAAGAACAACCGAAAAGACAAGAAAAGTCTCCCGAACTAAAAGAAAAGCAGACTCAAATTTAAAGAAACAAAGACAAGAGAAAGCAAATCGACACAATCTAATGAATCCTCACCACACGTCTTAATGTCTCTAGAGTGTTTTATTTCCTAGAAACTAACCAGCTCTGATACCAAATCTGTCACACCCCGAAACCGGGCCCTGCAGTGATCCGACCTCGGGATGTGAAATTTTGAGATTAATTAAATTTTTTGATATTTCCCAAGATCCGCATGTGTGAGGATAAAAAATTCCATCACGATCAGAATATAATTTTCGCGGAAGCTAAACATGGTGTTTGCGACTCGGAGCCCGTGGCCATCGGAATCCGCATCGCACTCAACCAATATAATAAAGCCATCAAATGAGCAGACTGGTACAAATCATAAATCATAGAATGCTGAGCTGGCAGTAACAGTTTATTTCCCACATATGTTACAGTTACAAATAACAAGTGTCTTAATTACAAATCCCATGAAAAAGGCTAACAAAGCCATACAAAAATAATATCCAACTAAATAGAAATACTACCCTCAATATTTAGATATGATCTCCAGTGCCAAACTTGACATCTATATGACATCAAAGGCAGCCTCTCGCGTCAGACCGACGACTCAACAGCCTCCTCCGATCAAACACCTAAAAAGCAATAGGAGAGAAATCTGGCACCAAACAAACAGGGTCAGACACGATGGTCGGGTAAGAGAAATTCAGATAATATGGTAATGGGAATTTATAAAATATTATGAAGTAAATTGTAAATCCATTAAAGAGTCTAAACATTAATGGTTATAAATCATGATAAAATGATTGAAAGACTGAACATAAATATCAGAGTAAACCGATGAATAGTATCCGAAACATAAATATCTCAAGAGGGATAACAGACCGAATAAAACATTGGCAAACCATATATAGCTATATTCTCCTATTACCGAAGTAATAAGAGCAGACAGAAACCATAGCCACTACACGTGGGACCGGAACGAACAAAGTCATTATCAAACAGAACCGTAGCCACTACACGTGGGACTGAAAACAGAATCCGAACCGTAGCCACATACGAGTGGGACCAGCAGATCAAAACCGTTGCCATGGTCGGTACAGACAGAATCCAAGCTGCAGCTGGCAGACAAATTAAAGATCCCAAGCCGGGTGATCAGCCCGACAAGGTAACCTAAGCTTAGTGGTGCCTTTAGTTTTCAAAACCCAAACCGATACAAATCAGATAATAAAAGTGATTCATTTCTGAGACCGATAAAAGGACTACTCCCGAACAAATACATACTGAATATACTGACAAATCCAACAAATCTGATGAGTAGCCTTATCGATGTATTTCCGAACGTGGAGAACCACTTAAATCCATTTCAAATCCATTTGTCGAACCGATGCATTTTAAATCATCGCAATACATTACCAAAAATCGATAAAAGCAATTACTTAAACGATTTACAAACGGAAAATATCAATTAATTCAAAACAAGTAGTTTTATCGATATTTCCAATCGTGGCAAACCACGCAATTCCTTTCAAATCAATTTACAAAGAATACTTACACATTTTTCTAACATGGAATGGAGTAGTGTATAATGGTTTGCCAATTATCACCTCGATGTACACTTAGCCCCTCAATGTTGATTTGTAAAAGAATAGTTTGGTACCACTGAAGATCCTTAACATTTAAGTTATAAAGTGTACATTAAGGGTTACAAAAATTCTCCGGGTAACTTCTATCATCAAACAATTCCATCATTTCTCACAATTACCAATACTTCAATTTAATAATTCCTTTTCAAAACTTTCATGGATCAACTAGACTAGGTGGGCTTCAAATAGAAGAGCGGATGTGGGCTGAAATGGGCCTGAAACATTCCAAAAGGTGGCTGGAAAACAGCCCATAAAAGTCCCTTAAAACAGGCCCAGAAACCGGGCTGGGCTCGCTCGAGCGACCCAGGGTCCGCTCGAGCGAGGCCCATCCAGAGGCTGGGCTGCTCGAGCAGACCCATCTGGTTGCCCAAGCGAGCCAGTCTCTGGCTCATTCTAGACCAGGCAGAGCCTAGTCCGCTCGAGCGACCAGTGGGCTCGCTCGAGCGGACTGGGCTCTGCCCCAGTCCGTTGAGTGCAAAAACACACCTTCTACTTTCTTTTTGAGTTCCTTCTTTCCCTCCTTCTCTTCTACATATTATTAAATGAATGGGGATCCTTTGTGTTGGAATTTGAGATGTACTGAGAAGTCTTATGAAGCATTGAAGTATTTAGTATCTCAAGTATCATTTTGTGTTGGAATTATTGTCAACACAATGTCACTAGTGTGGTGTTGATAGAGCTTCAAAGAGAAAACAGAGCTAAAACAGTTCAGGAATCAAAATTCCTGAAGCAGAGTGGTCGGTCGACCGGGGACCCCACGCGGTCGACCGGGAAAGAGAACTCTGCAGAAGAATGTCCCAGTTAGCTCCCAGTTAATTGTTGCCACAGTGTGTCGCCGGTCGACCGGGGACCCCATGCGGTCGACCGAGCACGGGAACCAGAATTGCGCAGAAATAGAAGTTGTGCACGAAAATTCAGGAATCTTATGTATTTCGTTTGGGACTCTTTCTAAACGAATTCTAGCCTAATTTGAACACTCTTAAGGGTTACCATAACCTATATAAAGGCTTGATTGGTTCGTTTTCATGAGTACAGAAGAGAAGAGAGAACAAAAAGAGAGAGTTTTGGAGAGAAGAGTGATTGGAGAAGAAGGCGCTGCTGTGTGCTGTTGTGCTGCAAGTTTCTACAGCAAGTGTGGACAAGAATATGCTCATGAAGATGGTGATTCGTCCATAGATAAGTGTCTCTTTTTTTTATGCTTTAAATTTCAATTTGTAAGAGATTGAGAGATAGAGATTGTAGAGGGGAAGGGCTGTAGAAAAGTTATCTACTTTAATTCTGTAGAACATCAAGTTGGTGCTTGGTGTTAGGGGTTTGGTGATCCTATCTGTTGGTGCAGATAAATTGTAAAGGGAGTAGGTGCTTCCTAGATAGTTGGTGCTATCTGAAACTTAAGGGTTGGTGCTCTTTGTCGTTGGTGCGACTAAATAGATTCAGACCTGTTCCAGATCGTTGTTCGGACAGTCTTTGAACCGTGGACATAGCCTTTCGGTGAACCACATTAAATCTGGTGTCCTTGTGTGATTTGATTTGCTTTTGTTGTTAAATTGGACCTGTTTTTAAGGAATCACTGATTCACCCCCCCCCCCTCTCAGTGATCGTGATATCTAACAATTGGTATCAGAGCGCCAAGGCTCCCTTGATAAGCTTAACACGCTAAGGGTGATCTCTTGTCAAATCACATGGCATCCAATACAGGGAATAAGAAAGCACCTTTGTTTGATGGTTCTAATTACTCCTTCTGGAAGATCAGAATGCAGGCATTCATCAAATCACTTGGCTATGATGTCTGGGAGACTGTCAGAGTCGGTTACAATACTGCCATCATACCCAATGATGCTGCAACGAAGAAGTTAGCAGACAACGACTCCAAGGCGCAGAATGCACTCTTTAGTGGCCTTGTGGACAGCGAGCTGGTCAAAGTAATTGCATGCAAAACAGCCAAGGAAATATGGGACAAGTTGAAAAGCATTCATGAAGGAGATGTGAAGATCAAAGAAGCGAAATTGCAAACTCATTGCTCTCAATTCGAGTCTCTTCGCATGGAGGAAAGCGAGAATGTTGACTCGTATATGCAACGAGTGAATGAAGTCACGAATGACATTTGTGGGCTAGGGGAGGAGATTAAAGAACCAGTCATCGTCAAAAAGGTTCTAAGATCTCTTCTTCCCCTGTTTGATTCAAAAGTCTCAGCCATAGAAGAAGCCAAGGATCTGAATGAATTTACCATGGATGAGTTGCATGGTTCACTCACTGCCTATGAGATGCGCATAGGTAAGACGTCTTCATCTGATAGAGAAGCGGCCTTCAAAGTTCAGAAAAAGGGAAAAGAGACTGCTGGTCATGATGCTGATACTGATGATGATGAGCTTGAGGCTCGATTAGTTAGAAAGCTGAAGAAAGGAAGCAATGGAAAGTACAAAGGGAAGCTACCCTTTAAATGCTTCAATTGTGGCGGTGTTGGTCACTTTGCTGCGAAGTGTCCGCTGAAAGAAAACAATGATGATGACTCTTATGTTGATAAGAGTAAATGGAAGAAAAAATTCAGAAAGAGGGGCAAAGCAAAAAGCTTCATCAGTCAATATAATGACAGCACGTCTGAAACTTCAGACGATGATGAATCAGCCGAGGCAACTGAAGCTCTCTTCATGGTTACTGTTGAAGAAGAAGAGGAGTAAGAGCCGGAAGAGGAAGAGGAGGCTGAGGTCAATCTTGAAGAAGAACTCATTGCCGCACTTGAGGAGCTTAGCATGGAACGAAAAACAAGTAAGAAAAATCTGAAACTTCTTCATGAATCTGAAAGTTCAGTTATTGCTTTGAAAACTCAAGTTGAAGAATATAAAAGAATGGTAGAAGTCCTAGAAATACAAATCAGTACCAAAACTGAGGAAGTGGTGAAACTTGAGAATGAAATCCTTGGAGCAAGGACTGAAAATATACAAATGAATCAAAAGCTCAAGGAATTCCAAGCAATCAATGGAACATTGAAGCTAAATGAAATACTGAAAGTTCAAAGGCCTTCTCACTTCAAATTTGGTCTAGGATTTGAGAATGGAGAATCCTCTAAGATTACACCTTCGGAAAAGACAAAACCTGTGAAGCCCACTCAGCCTGGAAAAGAGTCCATTCATATGAGAAAGGAAATGAAGTCTGACCAGCCACAAAGAAGATTCAAATTTTATGGTTACTGTTATCATTGCAATAGATATGGACATAAAAGGGCTGATTGCAAATTCTATGTAAGAAACAGCCCATTTGTGACTAGGAACCCTTTTTCAATCCTAAACAGCCACAAAATTGAGTGCTATAAGTGTCATAACTATGGACACTTGACTAGGGATTGTAGATTGCCTATTGCTAACCAATTTCAGGTTGAAAAGAAACCCAAGTTAGTTAAGGCATGGAGGGCAAAGAAAAGGGAAGATAATTCCAAGGAATCTCTCATTGTGCAAACAGCATTCAATGCACAAAAGAAGGCAGCACCATGGGTCCTTGATAGTGGCTGTTCAAGCCATATGACAGGTGATAAGGAAAAATTCGTCAAATTACAGCACCATGAAGGCGGATCAGTGAAGTTTGGTAACAATGATGGTGCCAAAATCTGCGGAAAAGGTGTTGTTCAGCTAAAAGCAAACAAGATCAGATCAGACGAGGTCTTATATGTGTCTAGACTGAGACACAACTTGCTTAGTGTAAGCCAGATCTGTGACAAAGGCCACGAAGTTGTCTTCAGTAAGAATGGGTTTGCTATCAAGAAGTGTAGCAACGGCAAAACAGTGGCTACTGGATCTAGGACTGCTGGAAATCTCTATACATTGTCAGATGGAGTCGAAAAGACTTGCTTGATGAGTCAGACAGAGGAAAGTTAGTTGTGGAACAAACGCCTTGGGCATCTAAACTTTGATAAAATGTCAAAGATTTGCAATTCAAAGGCTGTCAGAGGTATGTCTACAGTTGAAAAGCCTTCGAACCCCATTTGCGATTCTTGCCAAAAGGGAAAGCAAACGAGGGTAATGTTCAAGTCAAAGGAGCATCATTCAAAGAAACCTCTTGAGCTAGTGCACACTGATCTCTGTGGACCGATGCGAACTCAAAGCACCAATGGAGATAAGTATTTTATGTTATGTATTGATGATTATACTCGTATGACATGGGTATTGTTTCTTAAGCATAAACATCAAGCACTTGATTGTTTTAAAGTGTTTAAAGCACAGGTTGAAAATATGCTTGAAAAACGTATCAAGATTTTAAGGTTTGATCGAGGCGGTGAATTCACATCTGAAGAGTTCACTAACTATTGTGAGCACCATGGCATTCAAAGACAATATTCAGCCCCTAGAACTCCACAGCAAAATGGAGTTGTGGAACGGAAAAATCGCACCGTGCAAGAGATGGCTCGCACAATGCTAACTGAGAGCAAGCTAGCTGACAAATACTGGAAGGAGGCAATCCATACGGCTGTATACATTCAGAATCGATGCTTGATCAGGCCACATGAAAACAAAACTCCTTATGAGCTATGGTTTGGGAGAAAAGCAACAGTCAAGCACTTCAGAGTCTTCGGTAGCAAGTGTTACATCAAGCGTCTTGAGCAAAATTCGGGCAAATTTGATGAAAGAGCTGATGAAGGTATATTTCTGGGTTACTCCTCCTCTAGTAAGGCTTACAGATGTCTTAACAAAAGGACCAGAAAAATCATAGAAAGTGCTGATGTTAGAATTGATGAAAACCGTGAATCAAAGAATGTAACTCATTATGACAGTCCAGTTTATGAGGACTCAAGTGAGATTGATGATGAAGTGGCTGAACCTAATGATTCTGAGAAATCAAAGGATGACTCAGAGGATGCTACACCTAGAAAGAAAAGCACTTGGGTAGAGCAACACCCTAAGGATCAAATCATTGGAGATCCTGAGGCTGGTGTTAAAACAAGACAAAGTGTAGTTAGCAATTACTCACTTGTGTCCACCATTGAACCCAAGACTGTGGCTGAAGCCAGTCTCGATGAAAGTTGGTTGAA
Organism: Litsea cubeba; assembly: GCA_012931725.1. Classification (NCBI taxonomy): domain Eukaryota; kingdom Viridiplantae; phylum Streptophyta; class Magnoliopsida; order Laurales; family Lauraceae; genus Litsea; species Litsea cubeba. The sequence goes on from CM022952.1 coordinate 48,565,186, forward strand.
AGCTATGCATGAGGAGTTGGAGCAAATTGAGAAGAACTCCACATGGGAACTAGTTTCTAGACCTACCGATAAGAATGTTATTGGTACTAAATGGGTCTTTCAGAATAAGCTGAATGAAGATGGTCAGGTCATACGAAACAAAGCAAGGTTGGTTTGTAAAGGCTATGCTCAAGTTGAAGGCATAGATTTTGAAGAGACCTTTGCACCGGTGGCTCGTCTGGAAGCCATTCGTATGTTTCTTGCATTGGCTGCATACAAAACCTTCAAGGTATTTCAGATGGATGTAAAGTCAGCCTTCTTGAATGGATTACTTGAAGAAGAGGTCTACATTGAGCAACCTGATGGTTTTCTCATTAGCAAAAATTCAGACCTAGTGTGCAAGTTGAAAAAGGCTCTTTATGGGCTGAAACAAGCGCCAAGGGCGTGGTATGCAAGGCTGGACCTCTATCTCCGCAAGATCGGCTTTGGAAAAGGACTGGTTGATAGCAATCTTTATGTCAAAACAGAGTTGAGCAAACAGCTGGTTGTCATTGTTTATGTCGATGACATAATCTTTGGTGGCAATGATGAGGAAATGTGCAGGAATTTTGCTGAAGAGATGAAGAAAGAATTTGAGATGTCAATGCTTAGAGAACTAAAGTTCTTCCTTGGTTTACAAGTTCAGCAGCTGAAACATGGTATCTTCATATCACAGATGAAATACATCAAGGAAATGCTGAAACGTTTTAACATGGAAGACAGCAAGCCAGTGAGCACACCAATGACAACGAACACAAAGCTAAGCAAAAATGATAAGGGTTCGTCCGTTGATCACACCACTTATCGTTCTATGATAGGAAGCTTGCTTTATTTGACTGCTACAAGATCGGATCTTCTGCAAGCAGTATGTATGGTGGCTCGATTTCAAGCATCACCAACTGACACGCACCTTACAGCAGTAAAAAGGATATTTCGGTATCTGAAAGGTACCATGGAGCTTGGTATTTGGTATCCTAAAGGCAAATCCTTTACTCTTGTTGCATACTCTAACGCCGATTGGGCTGGATGTATAGATGATCGCAAGAGTACAAGCGGTGGTGCATTCTATCTTGGTGAAAGGTTGGTGGCATGGCACAGTAAGAAACAAGATTCAGTATCCCTTTCTACAGCGGAAGCGGAATATATTGCAGCGGCAACTTGTTGTACGCAAGTGTTATGGATGCGGCAAATGCTCTCTGATCTAGGAGTTCCGACAACGGATCCTACGCCGATCCTCTGTGACAACACAAGTGCAATTCACATCTCTAAGAATCCTGTTCAGCATTCTAGAACGAAGCATGTTGCAATCCGCTATCACTTTCTCAAGGAAAAGGTTGCAGACGGTGAGGTAAAGTTGGAATATGTTCCAACTACTGAGCAAGTTGCTGATATCTTCACAAAACCTTTGCCAAAGGAAGTCATCGAGTATCTCCGGAAAAAATTAGGAGTTACTCACTCTCCTAATCCTTAGGAGTTGTGCTTGAAAGGGGGAGCAATGTATTCCTTGAATATCCTATTCGCTCCTTGGTTGGTCCCTTTGGACTTGTTGTCAAAGGGGGAGAAAGTCTTATGCAAAGAGAAAGCTATGCTAGAAGAAGTTATGCTATGATAGCTTGGGGGAGATTGGTATCAAGATTGTGAATGTGAAGATCTTGATTCTGTTGAGTCTATGGTTCTGAAGAAGCTTCATGAAGGTCTGGTTCAAAGTGTTCCGAGTGTTGAAGTTCCAAGTGTTTCCAACAATTCCAAAGGGGGAGATTGTTGGAATTTGAGAAGTACTGAGAAGTCTTATGAAGCATTGGAGTGTTTAGTATCTCAAGTATCATTTTGTGTTGGAATTGTTGTCAACACAATGTCGCAAGTGTGGTGTTGATAGTGTGGTATTGATAGAGCTTCAAAGAGAAAACAGAGCTAAAACAGTTCAGGAATCAGAATTCCTGAAGCAGTGTGGTCGGTCGACCGGGGACCCCACGCGGTCGACCGGGAAAGAGAACTCTGCAAAAGAAAGTCCCAGTTAGCTCCCAGTTAATTGTTGCCACAGTGTGTCGCCGGTCGACCAGGGACCCCATGCGGTCGACCGAGCACGGGAACCAGAATTGTGCAGAAATAGAAGTTGTGCACGAAAATTCAGGAATCTTATGTATTTCATTTGGGACTCTTTCTAAACGAATTCTAGCCTAATTTGAACACTCTTAAGGGTTACCATAACCTATATAAAGGCTTGATTGGTTGGTTTTCATGAGTACAGAAGAGAAGAGAGAACAAAAAGAGAGAGTTTTGGAGAGAAGAGTGATTGGAGAAGAAAGCGCTGCTGTGTGCTGTTGTGCTGCAAGTTTCTACAGCAAGTGTGGACAAGAATGTGCTCATGAAGATGGTGATTCGTCCATAGATAAGTGTCTCTTTTTTTTATGCTTTAAATTTCAATTTGTAAGGGATTGAGAGAGAGAGATTGTAGAGGGGAAGGGCTGTAGAAAAGTTTTCTACTTTAATTCTGTAGAACATCAAGTTGGTGCTTGGTGTTAGGGGTTTGGTGATCCTATCTATTGGTGCAGATAAATTGTAAAGGGAGTAGGTGCTTCCTAGATAATTGGTGCTATCTGAAACTTAAGGGTTGGTGCTCTTTGTCGTTGGTGCGACTAAATAGATTCAGACCTATTCCGGATCAGTGTTCGGACAGTCTTTGAACCGTGGACGTAGCCTTTCGGTGAACCACGTTAAATCTGGTGTCCTTGTGTGATTTGATTTGCTTTTGTTGTTAAATTGGACCTGTTTTTAAGGAATCACTGATTCACCCCCCCCCCCCCTCTCAGTGATCGCGACATCTAACACTTTGAACCTCATCAAACTCCATCGAATAATCCACATACACTATCCATCCCATTGATATCCATAAGATCAAAGACAAACAAAATTCTTCCATTCATCAAGTTACCAAAAGAAAATTCATGAAATCCAAAGAGCTGATTCAAGAAGATGAATCAAAGAACAAATACCTTAAGATAGACATTTCAAAGAAGATAATTATAAAACAGTTCATAAACTCCTCCAAGAAGAAATCATGACATGAAAAGAAGAAGAAAACATATGAAGTACAAATTCATAGAATCATACACATTGAATAAATCACATATTAAGTGAAATATTAACTTGCCTCTAGTCAAGATGGAGAACAAATCACTCAAAGATGGCCTCAACAAAGACTCTAGCTCCAAATCCATAAAACCCCAAAATAATCCAAGAGAAAGCCCTAGAAACCAAACATTTGCAAAACCTCCATGAATCTCTTTGCGTGGATGACAAAAACATTATAAATGGTCTGGAAAACCAAGATTTGAAGAAAGAAATCCATTGCTAACCTTTGGTAGCTCAAACAAGGAACAAAGGTTTGGAAGAGGGAGCTTCTCCAGTTCAAATCTCTTGAAAATGGCATCTTAGGATAGCTTGGAAGATGAGGAAGAAGATTAGAAGATCATTCCCTCACTTAGCACTCAAGATGGGAGCTTTCTAGAGGAAAGAGAAAAGGGCTGGGAGAAAACCCTAGGCTCCACTCTTTGTTGCAGGAAAATGAAAGAATGGGGAAGAAGAAGAACCCATTGGCTTTATAAGAGTTAAGTGGGCTGGGCCCCAACATTACAAAGGGCTGAAACTAGCATTTGTGGGTCCCGAACGAGATCGACGAAGAAGACAAAATCGATCAACGAAATATTTACTTTCGAAAAAGTATATTTTCCCCAAATTCTGGAATTTTTGAAAATCAAGTACAAATTTAGTGTGAAAAGTCAATTTTGACATTTTTCTCGAAAAACGTATTTTCTGATCATCAAATCAAAATGGTCAAAACATGAAAGTTGTTAAACTTAATGAAATGAGTCAAAATAAACCAAATTTATAATTTTTAGAAATCAAGAGTAATTTCTCATAAAAAAACACAATTCACACGGGCTAGGTCAAACCAAAGTCAGCAGTCCTCAAAACTTTCCAAAGTTATGAAAAATCTAGTCAAACTTAAAAACAAAGTCAAACCAACTCTAATCTCGCTTAAGAAGCTAAACCATGATTAAAACAATACTAAACAAAAGAACTGGGGGTCAGGGTCTTTCATCCTCCCCCCTTAGAACCCATTTGGTCCTCCAAATGGTCTAAACCAAATAAAAATAAAAAACCCAAAAGACTAAAGACAACACTGACACCCTCGCTGAACCTCAGCAACTGAGATGTCCCTGATTAAACCTGATGTTGAGATGCACCGACAACAACATTCTGATTCGGTTGAAGGCTTCACACTGTTCCGCATATCTGCTCAAAAACGTACTCCTCTGACCAAACTAGTGCTCAACAATTCTTCTAATTATCCTTGGTGTCATCTGTCGTTCCTGTACTGGATCATTTCTTTTACTTACCTTGTCAGTCACTGTCGGTCCAAGAAACTGCAAGTTCTGTCTCTTTCTATCAGCTTGGAATTCTGTGCCTTAAGTCCTACAAAACCGTACACGGTGCTTCTGACGCTTGTACGAAGATGTGATCATTGACATGCTTTCTCTGAAATAATCTCTACTTCAAAAATTTCTGGAATTCCATATACCTACTTTTACTGTACCATTCAGACTATGGCTTGAAACTCTTCTATCTGGTCTTGTCTTCGAGGAATTAGTGAAATTGAAATCCTACCAAGTGCTGGTCTCTTCATCCACTGTGATTCGGAATCCTGAAACAATCTATCATCTCCATCAAAGCTATCAACGTAAGCGTCTCATGTCAGCATGTTAACTTCGAAGTGAGTGACTTAGAAATCTGTTGGCTCCTCGAATGCATCATCTGTTTCTTCCCTCCAAGAATATCGTCAATCCTTATTCATTCTGAAATCTCAAATTCCAAATTCTATAGGTCTCCTGTCTCTGACTTGGTCTGCTACAACCCAAATGTCACACTATATAAACCAGATGTTAAACTGCCATAACCTGCTGAGCTGTTCTGTGTCGAAACTTCGCATGGCTTGCCTCTTTAAAGTTCACTATTCAAGTCTTCTACTTCTGACAAGTATAACTAATCTTAGAAACCCGACATGGGTGTGTTTAAAATCGTAAAGCTCAAGTCTTTCTCCACTGTACTCAGAAGTCCATGCTCACTCTAATTCTATCTGCTTGTTGTTCTTGATCTTCTGCTTGATACTGTGTCATCAACAAAATAAACGTGCCAAGCTGGCATCATTCCCTGATAAGCTGAAACTTTCAATCCAAATCTCAAAGCAATTCCACCACTTTTAGTTTGTCCTCTAAGGTTCACCAATTAATTAAATCCTTGCAAAAGTGCGGGTAGAGTCATTTTCTTGAATGGTGCTTGACTGAAATTTTTCACAATCTGGAGTCTGCTCAATCTTCTGTTTCTGCCTTATACCCGACCTTTCCTGTAAGAACAAGTGTCTCATCAACTTTCGAATATCACGTCTCGAATGATGTTTACTCTCTCATAAATCCAACTTTGTCTCCAACTGAACCAGTACACCTCCTGACATCCATCAACCCTTTAATTCATATACTCCCAAACTCCAACCATAAGCTAGTGCAACTCATTCCATTCAATGCAAAAAAAAAAATCTCAAGATTTTAAACATAATGACTAAATAGTCACTTAGTTGAATTCCATAATTTTGAAACATAGTAGAAACTGAACCTCCAAATTGTCAAATAAAGCTTAATAAATAAAGTTTATCAAAGTTTGAGTATGAAATAACATTATCCATTTTGAAATTCATATTTTCATAATCAAACAAATCATTGAAACACTCAACAATTTCAAATCAGGATTTCAAAAATAAATCAGATTCATATAGTATGACTATACATTAAACTTTGTTGAAATCAGAGTGTTAATTAAACACTAAACCTGTGAGGCCCCACACCTGGTGGGCCCTCAATTTGAATTTGAATACTATATACATTAGCCTAAGTATTTTAATTATACTAATTATGGGGTTTAGTTAAGGGTAATTATGTATTTTCCTAGGATTAGTCTAGTTGTGTAATTAGTAGAATCAATATGGTGTTTTTTGTTATTTAGTTTGTTAAAGGCCCTAGCTAGAAATTTGTGTTTATTATAGGGGATTTGCACTAGAGAATCTTCTAGAAATCCCACCTAAAGACCTAAGTACCCTCTACCCTAACCCTAATCCTATTCTAACCCCAAGGGCATTTTTGTCCCTAGCCCTAAAAACCGAACCTATATAAGCTAAACCCTCCCTCACCCAACGAAGTTATTGTCCATCTCTGAAAGTCCGAGGGATCCTAACCCTAGAGGGGGGGGGATGAATAGGGTGATCTACACTTAATGAGATAATTATGGCCAATTTTAATTTCTTTAAAATAAACCAGTCACATGTGATGATTAACATACAAATTGCGGAAGCTTAAACAAAACAATCACCACAAATCAATCACCACTATACAAAGATTTATAGTGGTTCGGCTTCAATGCCTACATCCACTACCGGCTTGTGACTCAACACCCCACCGGATTTCCACTAAGTATGCTTTTCAATAGGCTAAGCAATAACCATAGCAATGTTGTTTTTCAAGGCTTAACAACAACCTATACAAGATGCTTTTCTAGGCTAAGCAATAACCTTTACACAATGCTTTTATATGGCTAAGCAATGATCTTATAAATAAATGAATTCTCTCAAAGAAAGTGTCTTGACAAAACACTCAAAGAGATTACAATTTAAGCTCAATTTAATTGCCTCTTAAATAGGCGAATATGAAAGTGTAAAGCTAACTCACACAACACTCTAAGTAATGCAAAGATGAATGCTCATGAAGTGTGTGCGTGAATACTTCAATCATGTTGAAAATGAAAGCTCAATCAATTTATGCTAAAAGCATTTAAAAGTTTAATGCACATAAAAAGATATGATTGAAGTAATATGCAAATCACATGTACCAAATACAAACTTGTAGAAGATATGAAAAACAAGGGTTCACAAGTTGTATGAAATTAATTTAGTCTAAACATGTGATGCATGTGCAATGTTGTTTTCAAAACCAAACTAATTCAACAAAGGTTTAAATGAATGAAAACAACAAGGAAAGATTCAAAACACGTTAATGAATCATGACATAAAAGAAATCAAAGATTTTGGCAATGCATGATTAACAAGGTTTATAAAACAAACTTGTTTTGATCAAGGTGAAGAATCCTATGACTTAAATCAAAGATAAAGGAAGTAGAGGATTCAACACATCATAGTTTATATGCTAAAATCATTTACCAATAGTTTAACAAAGCATAAAACAATGATTATTAAAAGGCAAAGCTTACTTGGTGGTTTAACTTCATTAATCCAAGCTTTAGCTTTCCTTAATGACCATTAGCCTTCCTTAGCTTGATCCCCTTTCGTTTGCTTCAAAACACCTCAAGAAGGGCTTCAAAACTCATCAACTTTGGCTAAGGAATGAACTCACTTTTATAGAAAAAGTGGTCAAACGGCTACCTGTCGGTCGCCCGACAAACCGACACCTCAATGGTCAAGTCCCAACGGTCATATTTTTGAAACTGTGCAGTTGTGGGTTAACCGACAGGTGACCGACAATGCAATTTTGTTCAGAAAATAGCTCTCTGGAATTCTAACCGAGAGGCTTTCGGTCAGCTTCTGAGCCATGGTCAATTAGCCGACACCTGACCGACATGCTAACCGACAGTGTGGCTAAAATCCCAACTTTTGCACATTTAAAAGTATTTTCATGTAGGGATTTTTGGGCCATTAAACCAAGCATGGAAACATGATTTTAAATCAACTAAGTGCTTTTAAAATCATGAAACCTAAAAAGCCAAATATAATTTGAAACTTTGAAACATAGGCTAGCTTGATTTGTAAAAATTCTTTTCAAAAACAAATGCATCCAAAATTTAAATCCAAAACATGCACAAACTATAAGATTTACAATATTTAAAAATAATGCATGTAGAAAACCAGATTTCAAGATATTTAACTCAATGCATGTGTGAAAATTCATGAGATGCTAAAATGATAATGAATCCATCAAATTGCAATACACAAAATCCTAACAATCTCCTCTCTCAATTTCCATCTATTTTCTCTCTTCTTCTTCCCCACTTCTCTCCAACGAGCACTCATCTTTTCCCCAATTCTCTCTATCTCTTTCTCTTCCCGGAATCCCCAATAGAAGAAAGACCGCAGCTAGAAACCCCAGGCTAATCAACAACAGAGGAGCCCCCACTGCTAAAACCCCTTTTCACTGGGTGTTTTTCTATTATTCTCTCTTTTACTTCTACCTTCGATCAATCCAGGCAAGTGCTCTATGCTTGATATTTTAGAATGCAAGGTTTTCTTCTTCTTGATTCTGCAATTCCAATTCATGTATTTATATGCGTTTAGATCGATCTTTGGCTTGTTTTATGGCTTTTCTTTGGCCATTGATGGATGAGTCTACCTCACTTGGAAGATCAATGGTCAGGATTGATGGATGGATGATTATAGAAGTGCTATTCGTGTTTGTTATGCTTCTGTGATGAATGCTAAATGGGTATGAGGAGAAATCCATGGATTGGGTGACCTGTAGTGAATTCCCGGATATAAACAGTGGAAAACCAACTTTGTTGCTTCGAGACCGGGACCCGTGTGGGCCACCTTTGGAAATCAAGACCCCACATCTGATAAGGGGGCCCTGGGTGACCATGGGGGCGGGACCTGATCTGGATTTTTGACCAAAGGTGGGCCACCATCCCTGTGCATAATGAAGAGGAGAAGTTGTGTTCTGTCACAGGACTGGGTTCTGTAACAGAACACAACACGTTCTGTGAACTAAAGTAAAGGAAGATGATGATGGGGGGGGGGGGGGTATAAAGGTCTGTGAGTGTATGGGAATAGATGGAAACCTAGGGAGCATGGGAAAGTGGTCCAGTGAACTTGTGGGGCCTAGGTAGGTCCTTAATTTCAGATCTGGTCCAGATATAGGATCATGAAATTTTCCTCAAACACAGAGCTCAGTAATGGCCTAGCTCAGCACTGGCCGAGCTCAGCGATGGCCGAGCTCAGCGATGGCCAGATTCAACACTGGCCGAGCTCAGTGTTGACCGAACTCAGTGTTCTGCCGAGCATAATGCTCAGGTCGAGATCCGCGTTTAGGCCGAGCTCAGTGTTTAGGCCGAGCTCAGTGTCTTGGCCGAGCTCAGTGTTTTACCGAGCTCAGTGCCTGACCGTGCTCCGTGCTTAACCGAGCTCAGCGCTTGACCGACCTCAATGCCTGATCGAGCTCAACGCTTGCTGAACTTAGTTGGGTGACCGAACTGAGTTAGGTGCGTTGCCGAGCTGAGCTCGGTGACCGAGCTGAGTGTTCAATTGAGCTCAAATGCTTAGCCGAACTCCGAGCTAGATTCCGAAAAGGCCGAATTCCAACAAAGGAGACTAGAACCTGGGACATTCCCTTTAGCCAGAGCTCCTAGTGTGCATGGCCAACTACCCAGGCCAAGGGGTCGGCCGAACTCACAGGAAATTTTGGGCAATCAGGCATTACCTGCAGGGTGTTTGCTTCCCTAATCCCAGTGTGCCGAGCTGACCGCCCAGGCAAGGAGGTCGGCTGAGCACACTGTGTACAGTGACACTTGCCAAATTCTAATTTCTATTGTTGTGATCATATGTGGGGCCCATTGACCATCCAAATAGACTTCCATCACAATGCCAACCACGAGTCGATGGTGTGGCTCAACCTTGACTCGTGGGGTCCACTAATTAAGGTCCAAGTTATGTAATCTAAGATGATTCGACCTTTATACGTTACCAATGACGCACATAACTTCTGAGCACCAAACACAGTATTCCTTAGCATCTGTGGTTTCACTTAAAGATCAAATTACCTGAGATAGACCTAAATCTGAAAGTGGATCATTTATTTAGGTTGGACTGTTGATATCTCCCATTGATCCTTGTACTTGGAGATTCATCTCTCTCATATTATTACTGTCACTCTATTGTCCTTATTATTGCTTATACCTGTTAATTGAATGGAAAATGGATGACCTGGACCTAGGGCTACTTAGAGGTGACTCGGTAATATGATTGGGTGAACATTGACCCGTGTCTGTGGCTAGGTGGGCCCTTTTATGGTTTAAGTTTGGATGTGGATTACCCTAGACTGGAGAGGTTAGATTGTATGGACTTGTGACTCATCCTGGGTATAATGGGATCATATGTCATTGGAAATGGACTTGTGTCTTATTTGGACTGTTGTAGACCAGGCCATGTATTTGGTAGGCCTTGGTATGGATCCAATGATTGAACTTGGACTTGTACTATGATCCATAGGTTGTATTGGGTACTTGGACCTCTTAGGGACTTTGTTAGGACCTTGTTCATGCAAGGCAAAGCCTAGATAGACACAGACCTTTATTGTTTCATGAGTTGGCATCGATAATCACTCAGTTGATCTAAGCTCAGCCAGTTGGACTGATCATCACTGGTAGGAGCTATTGAGAGTGTTGTGTGGCTATCATGATGTGCATTGTTGGAGACGGACGGTGTGATACCGGGTCCGGTCTCAGTGTGTGTTGATGGATGATGTTATTTGCGGAGCTAGATAATCCCCAGCACTGTGAGATTTTTACCCGCCGTGACTGTGTTCAGTATGGGAGGGCTGCGGCATAATATCCCGCGGTATCCAGCTTGTGTGAGTGTGCCATTTTCTGTAGGGTTATATTATGTCTATCTTGATTCTATTTGTTTATCTTGCTCAACTGCCTAGGACCTATACCATTGCTATTCTCTTAACTTCATTACTGTCTATACTCATTTAATGCATACATCCTATATTATCAGCATACTGTGACTTGCCAGATCTTTAGATCTGATCCACTATTGGTGCTTAGGTCTTGACCCCGAGTTCGAGGGCGATGCATACGCACTCGTAGAGGCGCCCGTAGTTGGTGACTACGGATGGGCACAGGTCGACCATGAGGTCGAGCCTGAGGTTGGAGAGCCAGCACATGGGGCATGAGAGTACATCTGTTTGTTTGGGTTTTTGAGCGATATTTTGTAGTGAGTTGGGTGGTGTTTGGAAATATGTAATTAAACCTTGATTTTCTATCACTTGACACTTTAGGCTAGACTTCAGCCCATTCACATTTGATATATATATATTGATGTTTCCGCTTTCTCTGATATTGCTTCCGCTATTTTCCTTATACTTCCGCAAATTAACTGTTGTTATTATATTGATGAAAAAGTTTTAATTTGGACCTCACTGCGGACCTAGGATCTTGGATGTTCTCGGATTTTCTGGGAAGTAGCGCGCCAATTTCGGTACTTTGACGGTTTTCACGGTATTCAGAATTGGGGCATTACATTTTATGGTATCAAAGCGGGCAAGTCTCTAGGAAATAAAATACACTATAAACTTTAGGACGTAGTGAGGATTTCAGTATGGGGATGCGTGTAAGGACGATGGATCGGGTAGAATCAGTGTAGTCCTAAGTATTGGACTTGAACTAACCCAATTCCTTTCTCTTGACAGATGTCTGGAGAAGGTTCTCCACCACATGTGATACCAGCAATCGGTGGCCAGCCCGACTTCAAGCAGCGTTTCCAGAGATTCCTACAGGCCTTCCTTGTTTCTCAAAAGGCTCAGGCTACAGCGCAGCAACAGAAGGCCGAGGACTTTGCGCAGTTTCAGTCGCAAGTCCTGGATGTCATTGAGATGGTGGCTCAGCCAGGTATAGCAGCGGCACCCATTCGGGAGGCAGACCCGAACGTCATCTTTGAGAGGTTCCTCAAGAGGGGACCACCTGAGTTCACTGGCGCAGATGACCCGCTAGTGGCCGATGACTAGATCGTACGGATGGAGAAGATCTTTAGAGTCTTCGAGTGCACCGGCCAGCAGAGGGTGCAGCTAGCTGCTTACATGTTCTGGGGAGTCGCGGAGGACTGGTGGAGGACAATTCAGCATCATTTCGAGGTGATCGGAGACGAGATTGCTTAGACTACCTTTAGAGCGGACTTCCTCCGAAAGTTCATACCAGCTCATGTCAGAGACCGCATGCTGCGAGAGTTCCAGGCACTGGTGCAGGGCAGCATGACTGTCTACCAGTATGAGGTTCGTTTCACCCAGCTCTCTCGCTTTACAGAGGCTCTGGTCATGCCTGAGTCAGAGAGGATCTGGCGGTTCGTCGAGGGGCTGAGAGACGACATCCAGCTTAACATGTCTTGCATTGAGATTCGCACTTACGAGGAGGCTTTGAGGAGAGCTTACTGGGCTGAGGAGCGTCGGCAGCGGATTGAGGCCAGTCAGCAGCAGAGACGGGTCTGGGTTGCTCTGGCCAGACCGCAGCCCGTGCCCCTACAGCTGCAGCCATTCCAGAGACAGAGGCCAGCTGGGCAGTATCATCAGCGTCAGCATCAGCAGCAGCAGCGCGGACTCAGAGTGTGCTATCATTGCGGGGAGCCAGGGCACATCTCCAGAGTTTGTCCACTACGAGGAGGACAGCCCTCGATGCTCCAGCTTCCAGCACCTCCTAGAGCTCCAGCTCCAGCTCCACCTGTTCCGCGGATTGCACCGGCACCTTAGCCACCTCAGCAGCAGAGACCTCAGGCTGCGGGTCAAGTTTTCGCACTTAACATGAGGAGGTCGAAGCTGCAGGGAACGTTGTCGAAGGTACTCTTTCTATTTGTGATCAGATTGCTAGAGTATTGTTTGATCCTGGTGCAACACATTCCTATGTGTCTTCTGCTTTTGCTTTAGTTCTTGGTGGGGTAGGAGAGGAGTTACCTTGCACACTAGTTGTGTCTACGCCCGTGGGCAAGAGGGTAGTGTGTCAGGCTTACCACCCCAGATGCCGAGTGCAGATCGGGGAGTGCATTATGTTTGCAGATTTAATCGTGTTACCCATGCATGACTTCGACGTTATCTTGGGAATGGATTGGTTGGCCAGATACCGAGCGGTGATGGATTGCTTCGAGAAGACAGTTAGACTCACCATCGATGGTTCAGATGACACGATCAAGTTTGTTGCCGAGAAGTAGCCACACAGTACCAGGTTGATTTCAGCACTGAAGGCAGAGAGGCTAGTGAGGTCAGGTTGCGAGGGCTACATCGCATTCATCTCAGAGGACAAGAAGTCCAAGGGAGTCGAGGAGATCCTAGTTGTTCATGAGTTTCCAGATGTGTTTCCCGACGAGATCCCAGGAATGCCTCCAGTCAGAGAGATCGACTTCACCATCGAGCTTGTGCCAGGCACCCCACCGATTTCTAAAGCTCCTTACCGCATGGCTCCAGCAGAGCTGTGAGAGTTGAAGACCCAGTTGCAAGAGTTGATAGACAAGGGCTTCATCAGACCGAGCATGTCACCATGGGGAGCACCTGTGCTTTTCGTGAAGAAGAAGGATGGATCGATGAGGATGTGCATCGACTACAGGTAGCTGAACCAGGCAACAGTGAAGAACAAGTATCCTCTTCCCTGGATCGACAAGCTTTTCGACCAGCTTCAGGGAGCGCAGTAATTTTTGAAGGTGGACCTGAGATCGGGATATAATCAGCTGCTGAGTCAGAGAGCAAGATGTGCAGAAGACGGCATTTTGTACTCGTTACGGGCACTATGAGCTCCTTGTGATGCCGTTCGGATTGACGAATGCGCTAGCAGTGTTCATGGCTTTGATGAACAAGATCTCCGCTCTGTACCTCGACAGCTTCACAGTGGTGTTCATCGACGACGTGTTGGTCTACTCCAAGTCCAGGAGGAGCACGAGCAGCATTTGAGGACGTCTCTACAGTTGTTGCGTGACAACCAGTTGTACGCGAAGCTCAACAAGTGCGAGTTCTGGTTAGAGCAGGTAGTCTTCCTCGGACATATCATCTCCAGAGACGGCCTAGCAGTGGATCCAATGAAGATAGAGGTAGTGGTGAACTGGGAGAGACCGAAGAATGTTACAGAAGTTCGGAGTTTCCTTGGCTTAGTACGCTACTACCGCAGATTTGTCAAGAGTTTCTCTTTAATTTCAACCCCTTTGACCAAGCTGATGAGGAAGGATGTACCGTTCGTGTGGATAGATGCTTGTGAGAACAGCTTCCAAGAGCTGAAGGAGAGACTGACGACAGCACCGATCTTATCTTTACCTTCTGGTACAGGCGGTTTCGTTGTCTTCACCGATGCTTCAGGGACCGGCCTTGGTTGTGTTTTGATGCAGGAGGGCAAAGTCATTGCCTATGGATCACGCCAGCTAAAGGAACACAAGAAGAAGTATGCTACTCACGATCTAGAGATTGCAGCAGTCGTGTTTGCACTGAAGATGTGGCGGCACTACCTCTACGGAGAAAAGTTTGAAGTCCATTCAGACCATTGCAGCTTGCAGTACCTGTTCACTCAGAATGATCTCAACAACCGTCAGAGGCGTTGGATGGAGTACATCAAGGATTGCGACTTCCCTATCAAATACCACCCGGGTAAGGCAAACGTCGTAGCAGATACTTTAAGCAGGAAGACCGCCCTAGTTAGTTTTCTAGCAACAGAGGGTGTGTGGACAGATGTCTTTAGCGACTTGGATGTCCAGTTTCAACCACTCAGTGATAGAGTTATGCTTACCACCATGTCCGCATGGGAACCAGAGTTGCTTGGAGAGGTCAAGGATAGTCAACGCAGTGATCCCAAGCTTGTCAGAGTGATCGAGCAGATTGACCAGAGGCCCGAGTTTAGACTGATTGGCGGAGTGCTTTACTATCAGGACAGATTATGTGTACCAGACATTCAGGAGTTGAAGGACCAAATCTTAGCAGATGCACACCATAGCAGATACTCGATTCACCCGGGAAGCACCAAGATGTACAGGAACCTGAGAAGCTACTACTGGTGGAACAACATGAAGAAAGAGATTACAGGCTATGTGGCCAGATGTCTGACATGTCAGCAAATCAAGGCCGAGCACCAGAAGCCACCAGGGCTACTTCATCAGCTCGAGATACCCCAGTGGAAGTGGGAGCATATCACCATGGATTTTATTACAGGACTTCTAGCTACCAGGAGGCGTAGTGATGATATTTGGGTGATCGTGGATCGATTGAGCAAATCAGCTCACTTCTTGCCAGTGTCGATGAGAGCAGGACTCGACGTCCTTGCTAAACTATATGTGGATAGGATCATCTCTTTGCACGGAGTTCCAGCTTCGATTGTTTCAGACAGAGACCCGCGGTTCACATCTCACTTCTGGGAGAGTCTACAGCAGGCCTTGGGTACCAAGTTAAGCTTCAGCACAGCCTACCATCCTTAGACAGATGGACAGACGGAGTGCACTAACCAGACTTTAAAGGATATGTTGCGAGCTTGTGTCCTGGATTACAAGGAGAACTGGGAGGATTCATTGCCACTCTGTGAGTTTGCCTACAACAACAGTTACCACTCGAGCATCAAGATGGCACCATTTAAAGTGTTGTACGGCAGGAAGTGCAAGACCCCAGTCTGTTGGGAGGGAGTTGGTGTCAGGAGTTTCCATGGAGCATCTATCATCGGCGACACCAGTGAGAAGATCCACCAGATAGTGGAGAACCTGAAGATTAGCTGCAGTCGACAGAAGAGCTATGCTGACAACCGGCGCAGACCACTTGAGTTTCAGAAGGGAGACCGTGTATTCTTGAAGGTTTCCCCAGCTCGAGGCACCCTTAGATTCGGCGAGAAGGGCAAGTTAGCACGGTGGTATGTCGGACCTTTTGAGATCAAGGCCAGGATCAGAGATGTCGCCTATAGACTTCAGTTGCCAGCAGAGTTATCGGGTGTGCACGACGTCTTCCACGTCTCGATGTTGAGGAAATATGTGGAGGACCCTACCCACATTTTGTACCACCAGCAGCTCAATATCCAGCCTGACACATCCTACATCACCAAGCCAATCGCCGTCATCGACACCAAGGAAAAGGTGTTTCGGAACCGGATCATTCAGTTTGTGAAGGTTCAGTGGGAGCATCACACCCCCGAAGATTCAGTGGGAGCATCACACCCCAGCTGAGGCTACTTGGGAGCTACGCGATCAAGTGGCGAGAGATTATCCACATCTTCTACCGCAGGTATGTTCTTACCTTGGTTTTCCATTTGGGGACCAAATGTCTTTAAGGAGTGAGGAATGTGAGGCCCCACACCTAGTGGGCCCTCAATTTGAATTTGAATACAATATATATACGCCTAAGTATTTTAATTATACTAATTATGGGGTTTAGTTAAGGGTAATTATGTATTTTCCTAGGATTAGTCTAGTTGTGTAATTAGTAGAATCAATAGGGTGTCTTTTGTTATTTATTTTATTAAAGGCCCTAGCTAGAAATTTGTGTTTACTATAGGGGGTTTGCACGAGAGAATCTTCTAGAAACCCCACCTAAAGACCTAAGTACCCTCTACCCTAACCCTAATCTGATTCTAACCCCAAGGGCATTTTTGTCCCTAGCCCTAAAAACCCAACCTATATAAGCTAAACCCTCCCTCACCCAACGAAGTTACTGTCCATCTCCTCTCTCAATTTCCATCTATTTTCTCTCTTCTTCTTCCCCAGTTCTCTCCAACGAGCACTCAACTTTTCCCCAATTCTCTCTCTCTCTCTCTTCCTGGAATCCCCAATAGAAGAAAGACCCCAGCTAGAAACGCTAGGCTGATCAACAACAGAGGAGACCCCACTGCTGAAACCCCTTTTTACTGGCTGTTTTTCTATTATTCTCTCTTTTCCTTCTACCTTCGATCAATCAAGCCAAGTGCTCTATGCTTGATATTTTAGAATGCATGGTTTTCTTCTTCTTGATTCTGCAATTCCAATTCATGTATATATATGCGTTTAGATCGATCTTTGAGCTTATTTTATGGTTTTTCTTTGGCCATTGATGGATGAGTCTACCTCACTTGGAAGATCAATGGTCAGTATTGATGGATGGATGATTATAGAAGTGTTATTCGTGTTTGTTATGCTTCTGTGATGAATGCTAAATGGGTAAGAGGAGAAATCCATGGATTGGGTGACCTGTAGTGAATTCCCGGATATAAACAGTGGAAAACCCACTTTGTTGCATCGAGACCGGGACCAGTGTGGACCACCTTTGGAAATCAGGACCCCACATCTGATAAGGGGGCCCTGGGCGACCATGGGGCCGGGACCTGATCTGGATTTTTGACCAGAGGTGGGCCACCATCCCTGTGCATAATGAAGAGGAGAAGTTGTGTTCTATCACAGAACTGGGTTCTGTAACAGAACACAACACGTTCTGTGAACTAAAGTAAAGGAAGATGATGATGGGGCGGTATAAAGGTCTGTGAGTGTATGGGAATAGGAGGGAACCTAGGGAGCATGGGAAAGTGGTCTAGTGAACTTGTGGGGCCCAAGTAGGTACTTAATTTCAGATCTGGTCCAGATATAGGATCATGAAATCTTCCTCGAACCCAGAACTCAGCAATGGCCGAGCTCAGCACTGGTCGAGCTCAACGATGGCCAAGCTCAGCATTGGCAGAGCTCAGCGATGGCCGGATTCAACACTGGCCGAGCTCAGTGTTGATCGAACTCAGTGTTCTGCCGAGCACAATGCTCAGGTCGAGATCCGCATTTAGGCCGAGCTCAGTGTTTAGGCCGATCTCAGTGTTTTGGCCGAGCTCAGTGTTTTGGCTGAGCTCAGTGTCTTGGCCGAGCTCAGTGTTTTACCGAGCTCAGTGCCTGACCGTTCTCCATGCTTAACCGAGCTCAACGCTTGATCGAGCTCAGCACTTGACCAACCTCAATGCCTGACCAAGCACAACGCTTGCTGAACTTAGCTGGGAGACTGAACTGAGCTAGGTGCTTTGCCGAGATGAGTGGGGTGACCGAGATGAGTGTTCAATTGAGCTCAAGTGCTTAGCCGAACTCCGAGCTGGATTCCGAAAAGGCCAGATTTCAACAAAGGAGACTAGAACCTGGGACATTCCCTTTAGCCAGAGCTCCTAGTGTGCACGGCCAACTACCCAGGCCAGGGGGTCAGCCGAACTCACAGGAACTTCTGGGCAATCAGGCATTGCCTGCAGGGTGTTTGCTTCCCTGATCCCAGTGTGCCGAGCTGACCACCTAGGCCAGGAGGTCGGCTGAGCACACTGTGTACAGTGACACTTCCCAGATTCAAATCTCTATTATTCTGATCATATGTGGGGCCCATTGACCATCCAAATAGACTTCCATCACTGTGCCAACCACGAATCGATGGTGTGGCTCAACCTTGACTCGTGGGGTCCACTTATTAAGGTCAAGGTTATGTAATCTAAGATGATTCGACCTTTATACGTTACCAATAACGCACATAACTTCTGAGCACCAAACACAACATTCCTTAGCATCTGTGGTTTCACATAAAGATCATACCTGAGATAGACCTGAATCTGAAAGTGGATCATTTACTAAGGTTGGACTGTTGATATCTCCCATTGATCCTTGTACTTGGAGATTCATCTCTCTCATATTATTACTGTCGCGCTATTATCCTTATTATTGCTTATACCTGTTAATTAAATAGAAAATGGATGACCTGGACCTAGGGCTAGTTAGAGGTGACCCGGTAATATGATTCGATGAACATTGGCCCGTGTCTGTGGCTAGGTGGGCCTTTTATGGCCTAAGTTTGGATGTGGATTACCCTAGACTGGAGAGGTTAGATTGTATGGACTTGTGACTCATCCTGGGTATAATGGGATCATATGTCATTGGAAATGGACTTGTGTCTTATTTGGACTGTTGTAGACCAGGCCATGTATTTGGTAGGCCTTGGTATGGATCCAATGATTGAACTTGGACTTGTACTATGATCCATAGGTTGTATTGGGTACTTGGACCTCTTAGGGACTTTGTTAGGACCTTGTTCACGCAAGGCAAAGTATAGACAGACACAGACCTTTATTGTTTCCTGAGTCGGCATCGACATTCACTCAATTGATCTAAGCTCAGCCAGTTGGACTGATCATCACTGGTAGGAGCTATTGAGAGTGTTGTCTGGCTATCGTGATGAGCATTGTTGGAGACGGACGGTGTGATACCAGTTCCGGTCTCAGTGTCTGTTGATGGATGATGTTATTTGCGGGGCTTGATAATCCCCAGCACTGTGAAATTTTTTCCCGCCGCGACTGTGTTCAGTATGGGAGGGCCGCGTCATAATATCCCGCGGTATCCGGCTTGTGTGAGTGTGCCATTTTGTGTAGGGTTATATTATGTTTATCTTGATTTTATTTGTTTATCTTGCTCAACTGCCTAGGACCTGTACCATTGCTATTCTCTTAACTTATTACTGTCTTTACTCATTTGATGCATACATCCTATATTATCAGCATACTGTGACTTGCCAGATCTTTAGATCTGATCCACTCTTGGTGCTTATGTCTTGACCCCGAGTTCGAGGGCGATGCGTACGCACTCGTAGAGGCGCCCGTAGTTGGTGACTATGGATGGCACTGGTCGACCATGAGGTCGAGCCTGAGGTTGGAAAGTCGGCACATGGGGCATGAGAGTACATCTGTTTGTTTGGGTTTTTGAGCGATATTTTGTATTGAGTTGGTGGTCTTTGGAAATATGTAATTAAACCTTGATTTTCTATCACTTGACACTTTAGGCTGGACTTCAGCCCATTCACATTTGATATATATATTGATGCTTCCGCTATCTCTGATATTGCTTCCGCTGTATTCCTTATGCTTCCGCAAATTAACTGTTGTTATTATATTGATGAAAAAGTTTTAATTTGGACCTCACTACAGACCTACGATCTTAGAAGTTCTCAGATTTTCTGGGAAGTAGCGCGCCAATTTCGGTACTTTGACGGTTTTCACGGTATTCGGAATTGGGGCGTTACAAAACCTTATTGAAATCTGAACTCATTTGTTCATAAAAATCCTACAGAAATCTAAACACAGCTGAACGTTAAAACAATTGTAGGAATCTGTATATAATCTGAACACAAAAACCCTTAAGAAATTCATCTTGCATAGCCACCAAAGGAAACAAATCAATGAAATAGAAATTTCACACTATGCTTTGAAAAAGAAACACAATTTTAGTTATTTGCTTTTAAAGATCAGTTTATTCACTAGCCTCTACAATCCATCATTAAAAACATCCATCCATTTCCAACCAAACATATACAAAATTCTGAAATCATTAAGGTTTTGAAATGCAGATGTCAACATTTAAGAAAATTAAAACAAGAGCAAAATTCCAAGATCATTGTAAAACAATATCTTAAGAAGATTAGACATAATCCATTGTTTGAGCACAGTAAGGATAAATCATAGACATTAAGAAAAACATAACAAAAGGTGGAAATATCATGAAAATCATTCTCATCAAGAAATGGACATCAAAATAACTAGGGTATTCACTTGCATCTACACGTTGTCCAATCCATTACCCTGTAAGTTAGTAAAATCCTCAAGGTTTCCTCTGTTGCCGAAAATTATCTTGACTACAACTAACCATCCACTTGGTATTACCGCCGAGTCAACTACACTGGCTATGCTGCAAGTCATGAAAACTCTCAGCCAAAAATATGACAAGGCTCATTGAATCCGGGAAATCCCTGAGTTTCTGGCACTAACTTCTAGTCTTACTAACTAAAAATCACTTCTCCCTTCATAAAATCAGTCAACCAAAATGTCTTCTGTAACCCTTCGTCTTAGGAAGTCGGTCCAAGTTCTCCCAAAACTCCACACTTACTTACCTTGCAGGCTGCATGACGATCTCCGATTAACTGAAAGGGGGTCTTCATGTATTACTCATGTTCTTCTCTGGCAAACAAATGTACGCATCTTCTCTCATGAATCACAATGGAGATGCTGAAGGCTGAAAGTCTGCTGATGTTTTCCAAAAACAACATACTAAATCCACAATGTTTCCAATCTCCGATGCGAACACGAGCAAAAAACACTAAACGTGGGTGCGGTGATTTTAAATTCTCCCCCACGAAAGGGGAAATTTGGTTGTCCAAATTCCCTAACAACAAGAACAACCGAAAAGACAATAAAAGTCTCCCGAACTAAAAGAAAAGCAGACTCAAATTCAAAGAAACAAAGACGAGAAAACAAATCGACACAAGCTAACGAATCCTCACCACACGTCTTAATGTCTCCAGAGTGTTTTATTTCCTAGAAACTAACCAACTCTGATACCAAATCTGTCACACCCCGAAACCGGGCCCTGCAGTGATCTGACCTCGGGATGCAAAATTTTGGGATTAATTAAAATTTTTGCTATTTCCCAAGATCTGCATGTGTGAGGATAAAAAAATTCCATCATGAACAGAATATAAATTTTTGCGGAAGCTAAACATGGTGTTTGCGACTCGGAGCCCGTGGCCATCGGAATCCGTGTCGCACTCAACCAATATCATAAAGCCATCAAATGAGCAGACTGGTACAAATCATAAATCATATAATGTTGAGTTGGTAGTAACAGGACATTTTATTTCCCACATATGTTAAAGTTACAAATAACAAGTGTCTTAGTTACAAATCCCATGAAAAAGGCGAACAAAGCTATACAAAAATAATACCCAACTAAATAGAAATACTACCCCCAATATTTAGATACGAACTCCGGTGCCAAACTTGACATCTATATGACATCAAAGGCAGCCTCTCGCGTCAGACCTACGACTCAACGGCCTCCTCCCATCAAACACCTAAAAAGCAATAGGAGAGAAATCTGGCGCCAAATAAATAGGGTCAGACACGATGGTCTGGGAAGCGAAATTCAGATAATATGGTAATGGGCATTTATAAAAGTGATCTCATCAGACGAGGCTTCGGAAGAGCTATAATCCTGAATTATTACATTATAGGTAACTGTGACAGGAGACATTGCTTGCTAAGAGTCAGACTCATCCTTTGATGTAAGAGGATCGTCCACCTAGCAATTTTCTCTATTTTCAAGAGTTAAGGGAGGGAGTACCTAATGGTCTTCAGGGACTTCCGGTTCTAGATTGCGAGGAAGCTCATTGACGCGGTCTTGCTCTTGTTCTAGAGCGAGATGCTGCAAGATCCTTGCATATTCTTTAAGATCAAGCATGGGAGCCAAATCTTCTTCTTCGTTTGCTCTTCGTAGTTCAACATGGTTGATTTCCACTGGAGCAATGACGGGTACTGGGTCAAAAGAATTTTTATGTACAGCCTCTTGGTTTTCTTCGTCATTAGACCAGGATCCTTGTGGCTGTAAGGGGTTAAACCAGATTACTGGCATGAGGTGAGTTTCAGGAACCCATTCTTTATCGGAGAGATATTCTCCTATTTCAAGGGATTCCTCCCACTCATCGGTGTAGTTGGACACGTATCCACCGTCGGTATCGCTGGACTTGTATCCATCAATGGAGAATCCAACTACTGAATTGCAAGAGTATGATGCCCCCTACGTGGCTTCTTTGAATTGAGGTGGCTTGAAATCACTGAGAGCAAATTTTCTTACCCCTTTGAAGTCTTTGGAAGGGACGTTTCTATTGCCCCCAGTGAAGCGGTAGAGGAGAACTCTGCCTTTTCATGGACTTCTCGTTTTGGCTAGGTCTTCTCTTGCCGTTTGAGCTTGAGGAGATGTTTCCTAGCCAGCCTTCACTGTAGAGTTGTAGGCTTGGTTTTCACGACCTCCCAATTTTCATCTTCAAGGAGATCGGGATGTACCCATATGGGTTGTCCGTCTGGTGTCAAGTAGGGAACCAGCTCTTTGGACGCTTGAATTCTTTTTATCACCTTGAAGGAAGTAGTGATCTTCCTCTTCGGTGATTTTGATGTTTGTCCACATGACACCATGTTGACGGAGGCAGACCCATTGTTTTTGTCAAAGGTGATGACTCCGGTTTTCCACATCTCGTTTATTTTCTCTCTCACAACGAAGCATTGGTTGAGAGGATGCGAGATCATCTGGTGGTAAGGACAGTACCGAGAATCATTGGTTTTGCCAACATCTCCCGGTCTTTTGGGTTCAGGTAAGGTGAGCTTGTTGTTTGCCACGAGAGCCCAAAGATTTCATCAACATCTTCATCGAACGGGTATTTCTTTTCTACTCGCTCTTTGAAGGCATCAGAGAGTTCAGGTCTCTTACCTACAGCTTTGTTTTCAGCTTTCTTTGGTGGCTGAGGAGCTTACTTGCTTTGCACATTTAGGACCTCTTTTGGTTCTTTGATTTGTTGCCGATGATCATGGAGCGAATTCTAGCTCTCATGTTGTTTCGGCAGATGTCGACTAGCGACGCTTGTGGCAGTACATCTGAGCATTTGTACACCATTGCTTTCCACTTATGAATGAAGTCGTATTTTGACTAATTTTCCCCCTGTTTTAGGCTACAAAGTTGAGCCATAGTAGCGGGATGATCCTCAACTTTGAAGTGAGTGAGGAAGCGTGTCTCTAGCATGGCCCAATTTTAGATGGAGTCCTACGGAAGAGTGGAGTAACAATCAAAGGCCGTACCTTTTAGGGTACTCGCAAAGAGGTGGATCTTGAGTGCATCTTGATCCGCGATAGCTCCTGTCAGGATTTTGAAGTGGATGACGTGTTGTCTGGCTATCCTTTCCCCCTATATGTTTGGAGGGTAGGATGCTTGATTTTTGTGGGGAACGGGACCGAGTCCATCATCCATAAGGGATATGGTGGCTTGATCCTATGCTCCTTGAATATATCATCTTCTTTTGCTTTGGCGAGGATACTGTCTACGTCCTTTTTAGTAAGGGCGCGTGACTCATTTTCTTCTTCATTTACCTCATCATCTTGAAGATTCGGAGGAGGTTCATTGTTCGCCTGATTTTGAAAGGCGAGGAGAAGGTTTTCCATCAGAGTTTCAATCCTCTGTTGGCCTTGTTCCAACTGCTGGATGCGTGTGAGCGCATCATCTTGAGGTGGATTGCTATGTGGTGGCTTAGAATTTATAGCCAGGTAGTTCATCCCTCGGGATTCGAACGAAAAAATTATCATGGTGACTAAGCTGGGGCTCATTCTTTTTTATGAAGAGCTTGAGGAAGGATCACTCTGCCATCCTTGGCTTGAAGGAGCAGGGGATTCTTCTGATTGTCTCCTTTTTCTGGAGACGTTACGGGTCACCGGACATCGGACATGGATTTTTGCTGCTGACTTTTGGCGTCTTCTAGTTTTTCCAACCATATGGACAGCAACAATTTGGCCGGGTCTTTCTTTTCCGACCCATTTGTAAGAGACTTGAAGTGTAGGAGGCTGAGTCCTTTGCTTCTCTAGTCTCTTTTGTCGATACGACATGTGGCGGCGTACACGACAAGCAATTTGAGCTTCGGTCAGCTCTGGCTAGGCTTTGACAATGAAGGATGTGCTCCCATGGGCGCAGCAGCCGAGTCTATCTTCTTTGTAGCTGTGGAAGGACAAGATGCGAACCCGGTCCTTTGCTTGTTGCAGCGAAGCTTTGAAATTTTTTAGTTTGGCCCCTGTAGAGATGAAGGGTTGAACTGCAGGATTGTAGGCCCTAGCAGGTGCTTATAGAGGCGTAGTGATGCATGACTTGATTTTGGGCTTGTGGGAACAAGTCGGTTCATACAAGGTTGACTTGGTTGTCAAGTCGAAGACGGGTCTCTCCTCTTTAATGTAAGCAAGTGGGTAAAACTAGTTCTCCTTGAGTGGGGTCAGGTATGCTGGCTTGGTGGATGTTTGGGACCTTCTTTATTTTGGTGAAGGTTTTGGGGACCAAGTCTTGGGATCGACCTCGTTGTTTGTGGGTCAAGGCTTCGCGGGAGTGCCGCGGGCTTCTAGCTTCTTGGTGTTCGCCTTTGGTGTCACGGTAGTGACACGTTGGAAGGCGACCTTCTGCTTCTTAGAAGGAGCAGCTTCTTCTTCGGGAAGTGAGAATGGTCCCAGTATCCCAAAGATGATAGTCCGGGGAGTCGGGGTCGACTCGGAGTTCAGAGAGTTGCCGAAGGAGTTGACGCTTCAGCGGCTAACAGGGTGCTTGTAAGTGCGCATGGTTTGCTTCTGTTGAAGCATGATTTGGTGCTTGTTCTCATCAAAAGTAATGGTCAAGGAAGCTGCCATTATTAGTTTTGAAATTTTCTTAAACAAGACCACATCCATTAGTAATCACAAGAATATAGTGATTATAAATGGGAAATTCTATGGTTTTGTCTTTTCAAATCGCTCGGGGGACAAGACCCAAGCGACATGAAGAAGGCAAAAGGCCATAGATGGTATAATTGTTTTGATCGCAAGTATGGTGAGCCTAGAATGAGCGTCCCAGTGATTGGTAGAAGCAATTGTGAACCTAAATTTGACTTATCAAGAAGTAGAGCTTGCTCGAGATAAGAAGAATATAAGGTTGGAGTTACAAATGTGCCGGTCGCAAATACAGTAGACCCTGAAAGGGTTTACCAATACCACTAGGCACAAGTTTTTGGAGACCGTATCCTTGAGATGAGATTCTCTGTTTTGAAAGGTCAAGATTGGATTCATCAAAGCGAGCAGATGGTATTCCGATCCAAAAATGGGCTCAACAATTTCTGCGAGCACCAGAATCCAGAAGGGAAGGAACCATAATTTCTCGGATCTGAACCCAAAAAATGACGAGAGTTTTTTTTTTTTTTTTTTTGAGGCCAAGATCAGATTCATCAAAGAGAGTAAAAGGCATTCCAATCTAAACATGGGCTCAATGATTTCCGCGAGCGCCAGTGCCCGGAAGGGAAGAGACAAAAATTTCTCAGATCTGGACCTAAAAATGATTGAAGTTTTTTTTTTGAAGACTTTTTTTGAAATCTTTTTGGAAATTTTTTAACATTTTATTTTTTGAAAGTTTTTTTAATATTTTTTTTTGAAATCTTTATTTAATTATTTTAAAAAAATTTTATTTAAAAGACAATTGAGTATACATAGGCCTCCTAACTCAGTCTTATGAAATCTTAATTGATAGAATTGCCCCCAGGTAAGGGTAGAATTACTTAATGAACCTGTTTCGAGGACCCTTGCCTAGAACAGTCAAGTTGTGTCCACACTCTGGACAAGGCTTTTCTTGAATCAACCGTGATCAAAGAACGCAATTGGTTTAACCTTAGTGGTCTACGTCTCCTTTTTTTTTAGATCCTAAATAGACTCATCGAAGAGAAACAATTGCCCAATCCCTGATCCGAACACGGGCTCAATGATTTCCGCGAGCGCCAGTGCCCAGAAGGGAAATGATCAAAGTTTCTCAATTTTGAATCCAAAACGAGAAATTTGAATTTTTTTGACAGATTCATCGAAGAGAAACGGTGGCCCAATCCCTGATCCAAACACGAGCTCAACGATTTCCGCGAGCGCCAGTGCCCAGAAGGGAAAGGATCAAAGTTTCTAAATTTTGAATCCAAAACTAGAAATTTGATTTTTTTTTCTGACAGATTCATCGAAAAGAAACGATGGCCTAATCCCTGATCCGAACACGGGCTCAACGATTTTCTCGAGCGCCACTGCCCAGAAGAGAAATGATCAAAGTTTCTCAATTTTGAATCAAAACTGAGAAATCTGATTTTTGATTTTTTTTTTGGAAAGAGAAAGAGTGGAAATAAATTCAAAGAATTAGAAATTTCCAAAAAAACCCAACTCATTTTTTTTAAAAGCGAAATCCAACATAGGCCACCAACTAGAAAGTAGCCAAGGAATCAAGAAAAGAAGTATAAGCATAGAGCAAAAATATGGTATGCAAATACTTCATTTCCAAGCATCGTGTTCTCAAATGAACGAGTCTCACCAGGTGTGCCAGCTTGAAGGACCGCGCATTTTTGCTCGTGGATGTCCGTGGGGTACGACCCTTTCACGCCCGGAGGGCAAAAAGCAGCAACATTTTTTTATGTGTGTATGCCAGATTTTCTATTTTACTTGGAATTGCAATTGGTGATCCAAAGATAGACCTTTGCAAGTAAAAAGGAAATTAACTTCTTTCAAGTTTCCATTGCACGTATGTTTAAGAAAATAGACATTTTTTTTATTTTCCATGAAAGGCAATATTTCGGCATTTATAGCCGATTTTTGGCGTTTATAGCCGATTCTGGCATTTATAGCCGATTTACAATTCTTATCAATAATGAAAGACAAGAGTTGTGATTTTTGTCTTTTTTAGAAAAATACAAACTACAATGAAAAGCAAGAAAAGGAGGATCTAACTTCTCAGGAGATTGTGGGGGACTCGTTCAGATTGACAGTCACAAGTCGAATTTCCAATAAAAAGCTAAGTAGACGGGCTGAAAAGCCACGTCTAAGCCATTGGAGGCAGAAGGAGAAGGCAAGGACCTTGGGGGGTACCCCCCAAGGGACTTTTGTCACCTTATAACGGTAGCCGGTGTAGAACTTCAGCAGAGTTTTCTCTCTTTTTCTTTTTCTGGATTTTCTGGATTTCGAATTGTCTCTGATACTTTGGAAGTGGTGTAGAATGCTTAGAGTGCTCTCCTATTTATAGGCTTTTCGGGTAGCCATTTAGGAGAGTTTATGAGCTTTAATTGTTAAAAAGCTACATAAACGGAGTAGTTACAAGATTTATTTCTTTATTTTGTAACTCCTTTTGCTTCTGATTGGCCGGTGGAGATCGAGGGCATTTAATCGCCTTTAATCACCATGATGGGATGAGTTTCTTAGGTTTAATTGCCATGAATCAATTGACTTGTAACTCTTGGATGCTTTCTTTTGATTGGGTCGTCCAAAGAAATAAATTAATGACTGCAATAAAGCTAGCAAATTAATTACATTAAGTGGTCGCCGAGCAGTTGAAGAGTCATCGGCCGTGCCGCGTCTTTTGGAGTTCTTTTGGCGATGATCATCGATGGATCTACATGCTGATCAACATCAGATGACCATGTAACTTCAGACATTGATAGCTAACAGCAGGCCGATGACATATGTCCTATCAATTTCTCGATCGATCATCTAAAAAGTGCACTTTTTTGGTCAACCGGTTGGCGATCAATGTTGATTTTGATACTCTTGAAGACGGACCCGTGATTTGGTGCCTCAAAAGTATGAATTTTGGAAAATCACAGGGGTTGGAAGCTTCGAAACACAAAAAATGACGGAAAACGAGGCTTTTCGGGGCGAATCCGGGGATTCGGGGCTTCATGGTCGCCGGCGACCATGGGCCAGGGTCACCGGTGACCTTGGGCCAGGTCGCGGGATGCGACCCTGGGGGAATTATCCACTTTTGGTCCCGTTTCACAACCATTTTGAGGTCTTTTTTCCTTTTCTTTCTTGTATTTTCCTTGACATTTTTACACATTTATTCGCCTGATTTCTGTGTAGCAAACTTGATGAGAATCCTTGCATTTTAGGGTGAAAATCTTCTAATTTTTCGTAAAAGACGAAGACTTTGTAGCATAGAGCTGCCGATTTTCCGTCAGAAGCTGAAACGGGGTTAAACGGTGTCGGAATTACCTGAAATTTGAGGTGAAACCTCTTGAGCAATAAATAAGACCAACCATAGGCATTTCTTTGAGTTTTGAAGTCGTATGGGATCCTGTCGCCAGTAGACTTGATTTTGTCGCGAGGAAGATGTCGCGCCTTGATGTGCGGTCAATTGATGTCCGATTGACTTGATATTTGACAGGGAACTTATTGGAGTCATTTTGAGATGATGTATAAGCTCCGTCCTGGAAACCATGGTCCTAGGGAGATTGGCCACCGAGAGGCCTAATTTGGCAAACGAAAGTCAAAGTCTGGTCAAATGTTGCTGAAATGACCTGAAACTTGACGTGTAGCCCTTTGGAAGCATCTTAAAGCCGCTTGTGACGCCCCAGATTCCCACATTGACTATAGAGAGAAAAGTGATTGGGATTATATGTAGAGCTTACACCCTTACCTTGCATCAGGCCTTTTGCTGGGTTGAGGCCCATCAGAAATAAAACCGTGAGGCCAATGGGCCGAAGCGGACAATATCATGCATGCGTGTAGGGTGAGGCGTTACAAATGGTATCAAACCGACTCTCGACTAGTTCGAGTGTGGGTCCCTTACAGTGGTCCGGTGCAAGTGGGCGGGTTTTTATGTGGGGGGGCTAAAAGGGCTGGCAGGCTACTGCACAGGGGCATGCAGGCCTAAGGGGGTGGAATGTGACACCCCCGGAGTCCCACATCGACTATAGAGAGGAAAATGATTGGAATTATTTGTAGAGCTTACACCCTTACCTTGCATGAGGACTTTTGATGGGTTGAGGCCCATCAGAAACAAAACCGTGAGGCTAGTGGGCCAAACCGGACAATATCATGCATGCGTGTAGGGTGGGGCTTTACACCGCCCATGTGCTCTGTTTGATGAGTAATGGCCTCAATGGTTTTCGTTGCCGAGAGGTTTGATTTAGCTGTTCGAGGGTTGATGTAGGGTCAAACGTTGTTGGTTTGACTTGGAACTTAACGTGGAGCTATTTCGATGTATTTTGAGACCATCCACAACACTGATCGAAGATTTGGTGTCTTCGATGCTGTCGCCACCGATAGCTCCTGTTCAGCTATCGGAGAAGCGAAGTCAGGCCAAATGATTTTGAAATAGCCTGAAACTTCTTGTGTACTCCTCTTTTGGCTGTCTTGAAGGATCTTGCAGTTTTTGTTTGATTCTGACAAGATTTGATTTTTTGAAGTAGCATTGCCTGCTTATGGTAGGCTGCGACTTCATGTACCTTTCTTGATGTTGAAGAGGCAAAGTGACACAATTTTTTTTTTGTGTCAACAAGAGTTTTCTCTCTTTATTTCTCTTAGATTTCTGATTCCATTTTTTTGTCTGGATTTCCGGATTTTCCGAAGTGTCTGGAATGCTTGGGATACTCTTCTATTTATAGGACTTTGGTAGCCATTTAGGAGAGTTTATGGACTTTAATTGTGATTAAGCCGCATAATGGGAGGAGTTACAAGATTTATTTCTTTATTTTGTAACTCTTTTTTCTTGCCTTCTGATTGGCAGGTGGAGATTAAGGGCATTTAATCGCCTTTAATCACCATGATGGGAGGAGTTTCATGGTTTAAATGCCATGAAACCTTTGACTTGTAACTCCCGAATTCTTGCTTTTGATTGGGCCATCCAAAGTAATAAATTAATGACTGCAATAAAGCAAGTCAATTAACTGCATTAAGTGGTCGCCGAGAAGTTGAAGAGTCGCGGGCCGCGCTGCATCTTTTGGAGTTCTTCTGGCGATGATCATTGATGGATCTTCATGCTGATCGACATAAGATGACCATGTAACTTCAGACATTCATTGCTAACAGCGGGCCGGTGACATTTGTCCTGTCGATTTCTCGATCAATCGGTTAGAAAGTGCACTTTTTGGTCGACCGGTTGGCGATCTATGATAATTTTGATACTTTTGAAGACGGACGCATGATTTTGACAGATGTCGACGGATTTGGTGCCTCAAAAGTCTAAATTTTGGAAAATAACAGAAGCTGAAAGATTCGAAAAGCGAAAAAGGACGGAAAACGGGCCTTCTGGGGCAAATCCTGTCACACCCCGAAACCGGGCCCTGCAGTGATCCGATCTCGGAATACGAAATTTTGGAATAAATTTGAAACTTTTATTATATTTCCCAAGATCCGCGTGAATGAGGATAATAAAATTCCATCACGATCAGAGTATATTTTCGCGGAAGCTAATAATGGTGTTACGACCCGGAGTCCATGGCCATCGGATTCCGTGTCGCACTCGACCAAAATCATAAAGCCATCATATAAGCCGACTGGCACAAATCATAATTCAAAGAATACTAAGCTGGTAGTAATAGGACTATTTATTTCCCACATATTCAAATTACAATTAAAGTGTCTTAATTACGAACCCAAGAAAAAGGCTAACAAAGCCATACAAAAATATCCAACTAAACACAAATACTACCCCCAACATTTAGATACGAACTCCGGTGCCAAACTTGACATCTAGATGATATCAATGGGCAGTCTCTCACGTCAGACCGGCGGCTCTACCGCCTCCTCCGATCAAACACCTAAAAACAGAAAGAGAGGAATCTGGCACCAAACAAACAGGGTCAGACACGACGGTCTGGTAAGCAAATAAACAAGTAATATGTAACATAGGCATTTATAAAACCTTATGGAATCATTGTGAATCCATTTAAAGAATCTAAACAATAATAGCAATAAATCATGATAAAACGATCAAAAGACTAAACGTAAATGTCAAGGCAAATAAACGAACAGTCTCTGGAGCATAAATATCTCAAAAAGATAACAGCCTACGCAAAACATTTAATAATTGGAAATACATTTAAAATCCTGAATAATAGAGACAATACGATAAAAGATCGATTTCCTAAACATTAACAAATTCAAAGAATATAATGAGTATAAACAAACAAGAATCATAAACCAAATTAATAAACAGATAAAAATTGGCAACCACACATAGCTATATTCTCCTATTACCGAAGTAACAAGAGCAGACAGAACCGTAGCCATTACACGTGGGACCGAAAACAGAATCAGAACCGTAGCCACTACACGTGGGACCGGCAGATAAAAATCGTTGCCATGGTCGGTACAGACAGAGTCCAAACTGCAGCTGGCAGATAAATTAAAGATCCCAAGCCGGGTGATCAGCCCAACAAGGTGACATAAGCCTAGTGGTGCTTTTAGTTTTTAAAACCTGAACCAATACAAATCAAAATACTAATCCCTTTGGCTCATGGGCTCACACCACAGGGCTCTGGCCCCATCTTGCCTCGAGGTTTTTATTTTTGAAATCATAGTCTCTTTGGCTCATGGGCTCGCACTACAAAGCTCTGGCCTCATCTTGCCTCGAGGTTTTATTTTCAAAATACTAGTCTTATCGATGAAATCCCGAATGTGACGAACCACTCCAATCTCCTTCCAAATCGATTCGGAGAAAACATACGAATCTCCATGGTAAACCACTCAAATACACATCAAAGTAATTTATATAAAATCATACGATCAATCCTTTCGAACATGGAAAACCCCATGATTTTATAACAAATCACCGATGCTATTCGAGTTAGTTTACCGAAGAATACAAATGCATTCTCTGACTTGAAATGGAATGGAATAGTGTAGAATGACTTAATGACTTACCAAGGAATCATCTCGATACACATTTAACCTTTAAACCTTGATTAATAAGATAATATGTTTGATGCCAATGAAAATCCACAACATTTAAATGATAAAGTGCGCATTGAGACTTGAAAGATTCCCGAGTAATTTCACATATGCTCATTCTCCTATTGTTCTCATTCCCATTTCACAATTTCCAAGTATCAAAATTAACCCCAAACTTTCATGGGCTTTCAAGCATAAAAAGGGGATTAACGGACCACAATCAAGGAGGAGAAGCGGGCTGAAAAGGGCCTGAAACAAGCCTGAAAAAGAACCCCAAACAGTCCGCGAAACAGCCCAAAGAATGGGCCCAGACAGACATGGGCTCGCTCGAGCGGACTAGGCTCTGTCCCAGTCCGGTCTGAGTGCATTTCTGCACTCTTTTGTGCATTTTCTTGATTCCTTTTCCCCCTCTTTCTTCCATACATATTTTCATAATAACTTGGCCTCTTTCTTGACCTCCACAAATCATCAAATCATCATCCACAATCAATCCAATTAATCCAAATACAATACTTTGAAATCAAAGTTTTCTTCCTTGGCTTTGAACACAAACACTTAACATAAAGAAAGCTAAGTTTCAAAATAACCAAAGTGAAAACAAACTTTCAATACATTGTAAGACAATAACATGAGAGGAAATCAAGCATAACATTTCTCCATTTGTCCAAAACAAATCTATGAGTCATGAAAATATAATAACATAG
The DNA here is from genome assembly GCA_012931725.1 of Litsea cubeba. Lineage (NCBI taxonomy): Eukaryota > Viridiplantae > Streptophyta > Magnoliopsida > Laurales > Lauraceae > Litsea > Litsea cubeba. The sequence continues at coordinate 48,597,948 of CM022952.1, forward strand.
AAATAAAAACATGAAATGGAACTTATAACATGGAATCATCTTATTAAGTGGAGTATTCACTTGCCTCAAGCAAAAATGAAAGCTAAGATGCTCTTCAACAACGCTCTAGGGTCTCAAGCTCCCAATCTACAAAAACCCCCAAAAGTTTCCCAAGAAAACCCTAAAAATCAATCCTTTGCAAATCTCCAAGGAAAACTCTTGCATGAGGGATGAAAACACTCTAAATGATGAGGAAAACAAAGATCTCAAGTTTGGAAAGCCATTGCTAACCTTGAAAAGCTCAAACGATGAAGAAGAGCTTGAAAGAGGGATATTCTCTAGCTCAAATCTCTTGAAAAATACATCCTTGGAAAGCTTGGAAGGTGGGGAAGAAAGCTTGGAGATCAAATCTCTATTTAGCATCCAAGAAGAAGAGATACAAGAGGAGAGAGAGTGGCAGGAAAAGGGTTCCAGCCACAGCTGGAAAAATTGCAGGAAATGGGAGAAGAAGAGGAGGGTTCAACCCTTTTATAAAGTGGGCAAGTAGGTCCCATGCGCCCCAATCTTACAAAGGCTGAAACTAATATTTGTGGGTCTTGAATGAGATCGACGAAGAAGACAAAATCGATCAAAAAAATATTTACTTTCCAAAAAGTATACTTTCCCCAAATTTTGAAATTTTCGAAATTTATGGGCAGATTTAGTGAAAATGTCATTTTTGCCCTTTTTCTCGAAAACGTGATTTCTGAGTATCAAATCAAAATGGTCAAAACATGAAAGTTGTTCAACTTAATGAGATGAGTCAAAATACACCAAATTCGGGAATTTTTAGAAATCAAAAGTAATTTATCAAAAAAAATACATATTACACAGCCGGGTCAAACTAAAGTCAACGGTCTTCAAAATCTCCAAGGCTATGAAAAATCTAGTCAAACCAACTCAAATCTCGCTTAAAAGGTTAAACCATGATTAAAATAATACTAAATAGAGAAATTGGGGGTCGGGGTCTTACAAATCCAGCGGCCCAAATCTCCATGGTCGCTGGCGACCATACACAGGGTCGCCGGCGACCATGGGCCAGGGTCGCGGGCTGCGACCCTGGCGTGATTTTTCCCCTTCAGTCGTAGTTTTTCGGCCAATTTGCGATCTTTTCTAATTCTTTTTTCTTTTGTATTTTCTTGATGCTTTTGTATATTTGTTGTCTTGATTTCCTTATAGAAAATCGATGAGAGTCCTTGCATTTTCGAGTGCAAAAGTTTCCAATTTTCAGGGAAAGCCGAAGACTTTGTCGCGTAGAGTTGCCAATTTTCCGTCAGAAGTCGAAACTGGGTCAAACGATGTCGGAATGACCTAAGATTTGAGGTGAGGCCTCCTAAGCAATAAATAAGACCAACCACAGGCTTTTGTTTGAGTTTTGAAGCCGTATGGGGTCCTGTCACCAGTAGACTTGATTCTGCCGTAAGGAAGATGTCGCGCTTTCATGTGCGGTCAACCGATGTCCGATTGACCTGAATTTTGACAAGAAACCTATTGGAGTCACTTTGGGATGATCCACAGGATCTATCTTGGAAACCATGATCCCGGGGAGCTTCGCCGCCGAGAGGCCTGATTTGGCTTTCGAGAGTCAAAGCCTGGTCAAATGTTGTCGAAATGACCTGAAACTTGACGTGTAGCCCTTTGCAAGCATCTTGAAGCCGCCCATGTGCTCTGTTTGATGAGTGATGGCCTCGGTGGTTATCGCCGTCGAGAGGCTTAATTAAGATGTTCGAGAGTTGATGTAGGGTCAAACGTTGTCGGTTTGACTTGAAATTTGACGTGGAGCCTTTTGGATGTATTTTGGGACCATCCATAGGCTTTGATCAAAGATTTGGTGTCTTCGATGCTATCGCCGCCGAGAGCTCCTGTTCAGCTGTCGGAGGAGCGAAGTTAGGCCAAATGATTTTGAAATGACCCAAAACTTCTTGTGTACTCCTCTCTTGGCTTTCTTGAAGGATCTTGTAGTTTTTGTTTGATTCTGACAAGAGTTGATCTGCGGCTTCAGAGTACCCAGGCGATGTGGACGCCTCGGCACCTGAAGCTCTTCGGGGCTCAGCATCGGTCAAAGCAGGTGCGGGCTCCTTCTTCCTAATGTATGTCTGATACCTCGACGTGCACCCTAGAAGGTCCCAAGCAGCTCGCCTATGATGACCCTGGTAGTCGTGCACGGCCTTCAACCAGGCGTCGTTCCTCCTCCAACCTGCTCCCTGTGCTCTCTATTTTCTCTCAGCGACCTCTGCATGACAGGTGAGAGAAGCGTCAGCTCGACAAAATAAATATAAACATTCAGAAGAAGTCGGCATTTACTTGGAGGAACCCCGAAGCGATGAGGGATCCTGTATAACCTCTCCCTCTCGGTCTCATCCGCCTAGAACTCCTAGTTCCCGGAGAAGAACAGACAATTGTCCCCAGCATGTTTGCTCGAGTCCTCCAAATCATAAACAAAGGGCTCCCATCTTGGTCTCCCCCGGAGGTAATAACAATGATTATCACCTACAGACTTGCACAAGTCGTATACGTCCTCGATGTCATGGACGCCGAGATTGATGCCCAAAATCTTATTGAGCTCGATAGCCCCCATTATTATTTTGAGACTATTAGGCATTAGCTGACAGGGGCTGAGATGCCATGTCACCGGACAGATCCTAAGAAGGGAGTGGACGGGAAACCTAACCCCACCTTCAACTACCGAGACCAAGGGGAAGGGCATCCAACCATCGCAGGAGGAAAAACCATCGAAAGGGTCCTCTAGATTGTTCAACCTGGTCTGGACGTCATCTGGGTTCCCATATATCTCCCTAAACCCAACCATGGCCTCAGGGGTGTCTACCTAGTGTCTATAGACTCCCATTTTTCCCAAGAAAAGAGAAACTGAAAAAGAAAGGTGGAAACCCTAGAGAGGGTGGAAACCCTAGAGTGGGTGGAAACCCTAGCAGAAACAGAAGAACTCACAAAAGGAGATGAGAAAGAATTAATCAAAGAAAAGAGAGGATAGGATGCGAAGAACTTTGGACTTAGGCTCGCTAAGATTTCTTTTGCAGCAGGGTTTCTCTTCGACGAGTTCCCAAATTAAAGAAGAAAAAGAAAGGAGGACACCCCTACTTATAGTAAAAGATAGGGAGCCTCATGATGGCGCCGTTTTGAAATTCAAAAATATCACATCGATTACTATATGTGCCTCTCAGAAAAGATAGGGCGACCAATCAGACAGTGACACGTAGTACCGTCAGCCCGTATTCCACAATGATTGAGGCATGGCATTTAATACCTCGGGCAAGCGAAGTGACGTTGGATAAGTATGAAGCGTTAGTAGCCGAGGCCGAGGTGAGATTTAAATTTAAAAAGTACCCCAGCTCGGGTTGAAAAAAGCTCAGCAGTACAGTCCTCTATCGACGTCTTCAACGACGCGGTCTTCTACCACCGACTTTTGAAGATTCTTCCGTCTTATAGCTTCCGACCTCAAAGAGTTTTAAGGAACTCTAAGAGCTCAAAAGCTAGGGGGCAATTGTGTTGGGGTATTTCCTAAGAAGCAAAGATTACATTAGCTCCAGTAATAGTACCAGCTAATCATATCTCAAGGTCGGCCTTGAGCACCTCGGCTACAGTGTTACGGCGCCAATCAACCTCGGCCGTTCATGACCTTGGCTTCATGCCATGGCCTCGGTCACGCATCTCGGCAACAGTGCCAGTATGCTAGCCGAGACGGACTCTGATTGCTGTGTTCAGCTACGTCATGGGACGAGTGACAAGACAGAAGGCACGCGTAGAAGTACGTCATGCCGTCCATCATTCTTGACAGGACGGCTTTCAACGGCTACATCCACATCAGGGCATAGCTCCAGGCAAGATCCGATGGGACTAGGCCCAAAAGTCAGCAGGGTAAGGTCCGATAAGACTGTCATTTAATGCAAGATGGGCTGAATGGATAGTCATTTAAAGAAATGTGGGCTGATGTGACTGTGCTTCCCAAAGTACCAGGTTTCATCATGAGCCCCACCAACCAAGGTCAACTTTTTCTCCTATAAATAGAGGACCCCAACTCTATTCCCAGGTATGTGTAAAACACCATTAGCGCCCTTACTCTGTCTCTCCAAATCTCCATCCTACTGTCGAGTTCTCGTACTAACTTAGGCAGCGGAGAGCATTGCGCTGACTACAGCCTGGGTCTCTGACGATTGTCTTCTTCTTTTCTTCCCTTTCAGGTTCAAGGCATTTCACCTTCATTAAGGAGTCTCAAGGAGATCCTGACCCTCTATAACTAAGTCCGTAATTTTTTGGCACTTATAGTTTCCTAGCTTGAGTTAGAATATTTTCCCTATTTGGAGTCATTTCTTTTCTTATAAAAAGTCATTGCTATTCTTAATGAAAACACCATAAAATATTTGGCAAGATGTCCCTCATCTTCCACACATAAGTCCCACAATCTTACTAAAGTCAAAAAGTATAATACATCTCCCAAGTGTTGGTAATAAAATCTTGATGTCCGAAGTCTAAAATAGATTTGTCATTTAATTTGATGGTATGTCCAAACTCGGAAGTGTGAAAGCCATGAACACTTGTGACGAAAAAGTGGAAAAGGACAAAGGCAAAAGAAGAATAGTGGGGTGGGAAATGATGCGGGTTGCATCTGTTTAACTTATTATTCAAGTATGCTGACCCAATAAATATTTTGTAAAGAATCCAAAGTAGCATTTTGTCTCTGACACACAGCACACATAACCAATCTTCATGCATCTTTCCGTTTGCACACCAACTTTCACCAACATTGAATTTGGAACACAACACTTTTCCCACCCACCTAACCCCAACACCACAATAGATCATTTCATGGTTGCACTCGGCTGGAGTTAGGTTTTTTTTCCCTAGTCATAGTGCTTGCCTTACTGATAAAATTTTTCGCTTTCAAATTAAACACTAGTATTCAAACTCCGATCTTCTCTACTACAAGGGACGTGCCTTAAAACTTAATTGCAGTGCTCATGGCATATTACAGTACTCATGGCATTTTTTTTTTCCTTTTCTTGGTGACGAGGGTTTCCCCGTGGAATCCTATAGGACTAATTGCCCCAGGTACATGTATGACCCAGAGACACGTGTACTAAGTAAATTTAGGGATTGTCAAAACACAAGTTTCAACCATGGCATTGATATACTTGTATAAACTTTACATGACAATCTCAACTTAAGCTCAACCCGAATTTTACATAGGTAATTAACTGCAATGATAGCTGAACATGCATCTTTTTTATACAAAATCAACTCAAATTGTATACCAAACGCAATTTTGTTAACTTAAGATATGTGGGTGCCCAAATTAATGTGTTTGGTTTGGCTTTCAAAAAGGCTTGATTTTTTTTTAAATCATGCTTTATAAATACTATAATGTATTTAATTACTCTGTATTATACTATACACGTACATATGTACACATGTTCGAGTATAAGTTAAGTGGTCATCAGTTCAAATTAAATACCTATAGCCGAAACCTGAACTGAACCTAAATTTAATATGGTCCTCAAATTCAAGCCTGAGATGACCGGAACAAGTCCAGTTCACATTTTGGTTTTAGTTGGATGCAATAAGGCTGGTTTTGGTTTGACCTGACCAAAAAAAAAAAAAAAAAAGACAGAATTTAATACTGCTTTCGCTACACCAAAAATGGAAAATTAGAATGGATTACCGTTCCTAATCCGTGTGTTCCTAATCCGTTCATCCGTTCAAATTTCCTATTTTTGGAACGGATTAACGTAGTAGGAACGGTTTAGGAACGGATGAACGGATTAGGAACACACGAATTAGGAACGATAATCCGTTCCAATTTTCCATTTTTGGTGTAGTGTTTTTATCTTAACCAACGAAGAAGTGAACAAGGGAAAAGTTGTGTACTCCTTGATTGAGCTTTGAGGTAGAATCAAGTGCGTGGACAAAAAATGATGATGATATTGTTATTGCAATATTTCTTAAAATTATTTTAACTTGATATTATAGGCCAGAAAGACTTTTTTTTGGTAAAAAAAAATAAAGATTTCATTAGAAGGAAAGAAAAACAACATCCAGCCAAAAAAAAAACCCAAAAACAGAAGAGAACGGCTTATTAGCCTCCGTCCCTAAGAATAGGCGAAGCTCTCCCAGCCCACATCCTGTTTAGCTAAATAACAAAACTTAGCAAGCATATGTGCTTGCACATTTAGAGTCCTAGGAATATAATCAAAGTATACAAACTGGAATAAAGGAGCCAAGGCTTTAACATCTAAAATTATGGGGTTAATGGGCCATTCATGATCTCCCTTTAAAGGTTGCACCACTTCTTTAATTAGCACCCATCAGAACACAAACCTTGTCAAAATCATTTCTCCTTTCTTTTACCAATGTGGTTAAGACTGCCCTCGCTTCAACCGCTTTTGAAGAAGCGACTTTTTTTCCTTGCATAGCACTTGTAAGGCAGCATCCGAGAAGATGATTGTAACAAGAATGGCGTCTTTTCTTAAAGAATGGTCCAACTAGGAGCCAAGCCAACTTGTCCTAGCATAATCACATAATATGAGAGCATGCTCTACTGAGTACAACTCCTTTTCACATATAAGACATTTATTATTGTGTGGGGAGATTTTCGGAACACAGGATCAAGCTAATCACAAACATCAGATGGGACTAAGCACTCTCACGTGCCATCCGCGTGCCATCCACGTGGCACCAGACTCACCTCGGCTAGCAGGGCAGAGGCCTCGGCCGAAGTCAAGCAGCTCCGGGCCACTAGCGCCGAGCTCGGCTACCCGTGTGCCCATCTCGGCTGAGAGCTCCACCTCGGCCGAAGGAGCCGGGACGAAAGCCGAAGCACGAAAGAGCCTCCACGCGCACCCCTCATCCCCCACGTCATCAGGCACGTGGAGGAATAGGGGCACGAGCTAGTGAGACAGATGCGACATCCAGCCGTTCACAATCTTCTCCAGATCCCTGATAAGGCGGCATCCAGCGGCTGAAGCCACATCAGGGCAAGGCCCGAGGGCGGATCCGATGGTACCCCAACCGTCAAAAGCGCCCAACACGATCTGGCCCAACGTGACGCGCATTTAATGCAACGTGGGCTGATCCGACTGGCATTAAATGTAGAGTGGGCTGGATTGGACCGCATTAATTGCAATGTGGGCTGATCATGACTTCCCAGTCGAATCATGAGACCCATGCCAAGATATCGTCCAAGATATCTTCCTAATCGTCTATAAATAGAACGGCATTTCACATGTAAGGTACGCACAATACAACCCACAGAGCTGTTACTCTGCCTCTCTTCTTCCTCTCCTTCCATTGTTCCAGTTCATTCACTGACTTTGGCATCGGAGAGCCTTGCGCCGCCCAGGCCAGGGTCCTCTGACCGTTTGCTCTTCTCTTTCAGGCTTTCGGACGGTACCCAGTCATCACCATATTGGATAAGTCCTCTAAGGCTCCCCAGTTATTGTGGGTCATTATTTTCTACACCTACAATTGTCGCCGTCTGTGGAAAAGTAATATCCCAACCTTCCCAACTTTCCCAACCTCCTCAACCTCAATCTCTCAGAAGCCATGCCTCCGAAAGCTAAGAAGGGCGGAGAATCTTCAAGAGCAGCGCTCGAGCTGCCAGCACCATCGGCATACGTCCCTCCTCAGGGGCGTTCCCGAACGGTGCATGGCACGTCTGCAGGCGAGGGCCGCTTAGGCTCGCAGCTTTTCGTCGAGGTCCCCCTCCAAGAAGGACTCGAGACCTCGTTCTCAGCAGACGAAGTTACGCCACCCCGACGTGACGAGCGTCGGCATGAGCGTTCCCGCAAAGGTAAGGCCGTTGCCGTGGAAGAAGCGCGTCGAGTTCAACCTCCTGCCGCTGGAGGAGACGTCGCAGCTCAAAATGCTCTCCTCCAGAAGCAGGAGCGGCTGATCCGCGAGCTCCAGCAGCAGCTGAGAGCAGCGCAGACTGCCTCGTTGAGGCAAGTCTCTGATCCTCAAGGAAAGAAGAAGGACGTCCCCAGCAGGGCAGCCCAGCCTCCTCGCGAAGATCTCAGAAACCATCTGGACCACAAGCGGAGCCAGATCCATGACGAAGGCTCTAGCAACAGCCGGAGTCATCATAGCCGCGATGGCCGAGCCCATAGCCATCACAGCCCGAACCACTCCAAGCGAAAGTCAAGAGCCCAGACTCCGGAAAAGGACGACGAGCAAGAGCGATTTGACAAGCGCGTCAGGTTGGCTCTTCAGCGCAACCTGGACGTGCGGGACCAGAAGCAGATCTGTGGCCACACTGATCTAGGGGCCTCGCCCTTCACGAGGGACATCGAGCGCACCCCCTTGCCCAAAAGGTTCTCCGTCCCGCGGTTCGTCCCCTACGACGGACTGTCCGACCCATCCGCTCACCTCCGTCACTTTTCCCAGAAGATGTCCATCTGGGGAAACGAGGGTCACCTTAACTGCAAAATCTTCTCCTCCAGTTTGGGTGACCTCCCTTTGAAGTGGTTCTGCGCCCTCCCAGAGGAGTCGATTTCGAGCTGGAAGGAGCTCCAGCTCTCCTTTCTGAAGAAGTTCCAAGCTTACAGCGTCGTCCCCAAGAAAGAAGGGGACCTTCTCGCCCTGAGAATGAAGCAGGGTGAGACCCTCGCCAAGTTCGCCCGACGATTCTGGGGGGTTTATAGCCAGATCGAGGGCACTAGGGAAGAGATAGCGATCTACGCCTTCCAACATGCCCTGATCCCCGGCCACGACCTCCGGAAGGACTTGGTCGGAGACCCCCCAGAATCCATGCCAGAGCTGATGTCCCGGATAAAGCGCTTTGTCGCCCAGGAGGAAGATGAAATCCAGGCCCGGGAAGAGGGCGGAAGACCGGAGCCCGAGCAGAAGAGCAACCAGCCTCGGCAGAGAGGCGGGGGGCCCTTTCAGAGGCAAGAGCCCAAGCAAGCTTGGTCCGCTAGTTCGGCGAAGCCTACGTCGTCCCGACCTGGGGGCTCCTGGAGGCCCAAACCTCCCACCAGCGCCGGTCAGAGCGTCAGCGTCGTCTTCAAGGAGCCAACGTACCGTATCCTGAGCAAGATAAAGACTAAGCCGTTCTTCCAGTGGCCTCCGCCCTTGAAGAATGAGCCCACCACCAGCAGCCGAAGCAAGCTCTACTGCTCCTACCACAAGGGTAAAGGGCACAGGACCGAGGACTGCAATTCTCTGAAGTGGTACCTAGAGAAGCTAGCCAGCGAGGGCCACATTCCAGAGTTCGTCAAGGCCGATGATGCCGGCGGCAGCGAGGGCCGAGTTCACCCGAGCGCGGCTCGGGAGCCAGACAGTGAGGATTCCGAGAAGATCATTAACGTGATCCATCTGGCGTCCTCAGTCCCCTCTCCTTCGTCTCGTGGGGGCTCACAGGCCCGCGCCGAGGCCAGGCGAGCGTCGCATGGGAAGGAGGTGATGAAAGCCGAGCTCGCACCGGCATCCAAGAGAGCTCGCCGAGACCGACCCGCGATCTCGTTCTCAGATAAGGATCTAGAGGGAATCCAGCTCCCTCACAACGACCCCCTGCTCCTCCCAATGAAGCTAAGGGACTTCACCGTGAAGAGGATCCTCGTCGACTCCGGCAGTTCTTCCGAGGTCCTCTACTACGACTGCTTCAAGAAGATGAACCTCACGGAAGCAGACCTCACGGAGGTCCGTGCACCCCTACTAGGGTTGTCCGCCACGCCATCTACCCCAAGGGTAGGATCACCCTGGAGACCCGGGTCGGCGGAGCCTCCGTGTTGGCCGACTTCCTGGTCGTGGACGCCCCTTCTCCCTACAATGTCATCTTAGGCAGAACGTGGCTCCACAAGTTGGAGGCAGTCCCTTCTTCCCTCCACCAGAAACTGAAGTTCGTCCTCGAGAACAAGGAGGGCGCAATGGA